>OX336897.1:19572303-20159803 GCA_946959425.1 Argyrosomus regius | reverse complement strand
GGTCTGGACCCAGACACAGTTTACTGCAACCTAGTGAACTATACCTCCACCTCTACACGAAAATGTTTAGTCATCACCACATCACTTATTACTCTTGTACAGAGTAGAATTGTCACAAGCACTTATTGTTGCACTAACGCTTTCTTATCGCACTATACCTTGATTGTTCCCTTCTCTGTAAGTCGCTTTGGATAAAAGCGTCAGCTAAATGACTAAATGTAAATGTAATGCAGATGACAGACACACCGCTCATGGGGCAAGAGACCACATGATCATATGTTTAGACACTCTGGTTGTAATTCACTCAAAATCTTGGTAGAGGTCAACAGACTGCATAAAATGGTTAAAGCTGCTTTAATGAATATTCTGATTATTCTATTATGTTTTGGATTAATTGTTCAGCCGGTACAAAGTTAGGTAACAATAAAGATGTCCCCCATAAATTCCGAGAAGTAAGGGTGACATCTTGTTACATTTTAAACCTGTTTTAAAAAAATGTTTCTTTGGTGTTTTTGCTTGAAAAACAAATTAAAGATGAACCAATGATCAACATTTATTTTCTGTTGATCCACTGAAAACTTGTCTCGTGTTTTTAATCCCACTTCTGCAGGCCTGGTTTTAGTGTCCTCATTGTGCTCACTAAGAACCTGTAGTCTAAACAACTTGTCATACATGGAAGTGTCAGTAATTCCCAAAAACCCCGCTGTTTTCGCCATTTGGTTGTCTTGTTCCTGGAATAAATCCACTGTGATCCACATGGAGCTGAAACGTTCCTGTAAACTCTGCCAGTGTTAGATTCCAGCTGTCTTAGCAAATTAAACGACCGAAAAATATGAGAAAGTACCTCAAATCAACTGAGTTTTATAGAGTAAACCTAAATGATCAGCTCCAACTGTTTGGTTGGTGAATTAATTCCTCTCTGCTGGCCAATGAGCAGTGAGGAAAAGCAAGTGTTACTTCCTGGTTTCAGGTTATTGGCTTGTACACAAAGAGAGAGGCAGATGCTTTGGCACATGTTCTACCAGCAGCACGAAGAAACAGTGCATGTGTGTGACAGCAGTGTGTGTGTGTGAACAGTGTGGAAGACGGATGAGTGTGTGAATTCATCTGACTTCCTGTGTACCAGTCAGCTGGAAGCTTTTGACTTGATTAAAGCCTTTGTTTGTGTGTGTGTGTGAGAGAGAGAGAGAGAGAGAGAGAGACAATGAAAGACAGAGTAGAAAGAGCAATATGAAGAGGCATAGTTTGTGTGTGTCTGTGTGTGAATGCATGATTGTGTACCATCAACACATGTCTGCACGTTGTATGTACAGTAAGTGTGTGTGAGTGTGTGTGTCTGAGTTACGAACCAGATGCTGCTTGCTGGGAGAGACGCGACTGTCTGGCACAAAGAGATGAACACCACCTGGACAAGAGACAGAGTGTCACAAATATTTTTCACACTGTCACGACATCACAAAACACACACACAAAACACATACACACACACACACACACACACACACACAGAGTCTGGTCAATTGACATTTTAAATCATGTCAGATTGTGAAATGGTGAAAGTTGATTTTAAAATGGCGTGCCGGCCAGTGTATTCTTATTTCATGCCATATTCTCTGTTACTACCATTGCCAGCAATCTATGTTGGGGCACAAGTGAAATGGAGTGCGGCCATCTTGTCGATTAGTCCCTTTAGAAAACACGTCCACCAGTAGCATTTTATCTCTCCTGTCTCTTAAGAATGCAATAATGATACGACATAACATGTACACAGTACTCTGTCATATACTTCAGCTGGAACCATCCTCAGACCACCGCAGACTGTGGGGTCTTTAGTTTCTGCTGCACACTAAATATGTGATATTTTATAATATAATATAATATAAAGTGTGAATAAACTGTCCCAGATTATGACTTATCTGCCAGTGAGAAATTACACCCACTGTCACCAGTTGACAATATTCAAGAGATTGCTTTGGTAACTGGTATATACAATCCAATGTAGCAAAGACATTAGTTAATAACTGTCGGTAAGGCCTGACCAGAGTGGCTGAAGCAGGGGGCAGACTCAAGGCAACTTGTTCAAAACCACAGCAATGTGTTTATTATTTACAAAAAGTGCAACTCTGTAACCAGGTTAACCTCAACCAAACTTATAGTACCACAACTTACATCAACTTGATATGCTCTATGCTTTCTCCTCAACAGACACAAAGTAACTGCTTCAACAGGCTCTTTTCAACTGGCATTACCTGAGACTGTACTGTACCAGTAGTGGAGGTCGCTCACCTGGTTCTCCTGACACACACTCCTTTACAACGTTACATTCTTGCACATTTAACGATAGAAACACTTTTACGGGTTTTATCACAACCTACATTGCAGCCACACAACAAGTCGAATCACAAATAAACCTGAATAACTCCTTAACTAACTCCTCTTTACCCACACACACTTGGACTAATCCAGTGACATCAACAATTATGTCAGCCAGGGTATAAATACAGGAAGTGGTTGGGGCGCTTCCCCCTAATGTCCCTGGAACACATGCTGGTTATGGTAAGTAACAAAATGCTAATGCTAATGCTAATGCTAATTTAACTAATTGAAAGCAGAAATAAACCAATAAACTAAAAAACTAACAAACATTAAAACTCAAACATACCTGGGATAGTCTATCTGCATGATGCTTACTGATGGACTCTGGTTAAAACAAACAGCATGGTTAAACTGAACAATGTATTGATGATACACATGAGACAAAATGGTGTCCTCTCACACACTCACAATAACAGCGTGAGTAAGTTTGAGAACAGTGTTGTTAAAGAAACAGATAAGGTGCAAGGCCAAGGATTAACGTGTACAGAGTTAATGTGCTAGTATGTACAGTAGCTATTCCAGATTCAGCATACCATGAACTATGGTAACAAATACAGACATGAATAAGATAGCATGAAGTTGGTAGCTTCAATTAAAAAGGCAGTGGTTTACCTCAGATCTGCACTTCCTTTTCTTTTTAAGCTTTCTTGCACTGTGATTTGAACTTATTTTCACTGAAAAAGAAAGCTATGGATCCTCCAAGGGGACGTTGTAAACACTAAATTTCTGGTGCTTACAGAAAACTATCTGGTGCTCAGCAGAGACTTCAGCTTCAAGAGGCAAAAGAACGTTAAGCTCGTCTTAAAAGAATGGCAGATGGATATTTTAATTTGACTAAAATGCAAAATATAACCGACAGTATCAAATGAATGAATATTTTATTTTCATGTCTGGTCATATAGCCATCCCTCTGAAATTATTCAGATACATTAACTAACATTTCAGCATGTTAACCCTCTATTTAACAGTATAATACAGCACGCAAACAAACACCGTTCACAAATAATGCTCCAAGAGATTTCCCACAATATAAATACAGCATACATACAAACACACAAGCAGCCCCCTGAGCAAAGACCCAAATCCAAACAGGACAACTACATTTGCATCCATTAGTACCAAGCACTATAGATCCAGTTCATAAACTAATAATCTACAATTTCAAATTCATATTGAATATCTGTAGGATTTATCTGTTAAATAACATTATCAAAGCTCAATTCTCCCGACGTATCATATTTGATATCATGATTTCCAATAATATACTTCATCATACAATGCAGCTCAACTAACTCCTGTAGTCATTTCCACACAGAAACATAACAGGACATATAGTCTCTTTTTTTTGCCCCGTTGGCTTTGCTGAAATGAAATTTGATTTGATCAACAGAGGTGTGCTATGTTTCGTGACACAGAATAAAAACTACTTAAATGAAAAGATATATATTTATAGTCCTGGGTGCATCTCACTTCTGTTCTCATTCACTGGCTTGCCTGGGGTTCCTGATCTCAGGTCTGCAATGGGACCCTCTTGAGCCAAAGAAATCAACAACATGCAAAACCACATGTAATATTCACAAAGCAGTTCTAATGTGAAGAGCGGATTTTCTGGCTGCTTATCTCAGCTCTTGACTGCAGCCTCACACTGCTGATATTTCCTGTCATTAACTAATGTTTCAATCTGAAGCTCCCTCCACCCTTCACGCGCTGCACCAATGCAGGTTTTGGGGCAAATGCCAGCGGTGGGTACTTCAGGGAGCCTGGGAGATTAGGTCATTCCCAACAAATGTGAGCGAGTGTGTGTGAAGGAGAGGAGGAGTCTCTCTGTCCCTCAGGTCTATTGCTGTGCTGTCTCATCAATAACCTTCCTATTGACAGGTGAAGGGACACACACAGGCAGGCAGGGACACCCCCACAGTGAGACCACTGTGTGTGTGTGTGTGTGTGTGTGTGTGTGTGTGTGTGTGTGTGTGTGTGTGTGTGTGTGTGTGTGTGTGTGTGTGCGTGTGCAGAGCTTTCTAAAGCGGCGATGTGAATGAGGTTTTCAGGTTTAGGAAACATCTCTGTGTGTCTTCAGTTCTGTCAGTGAGCAGGTGGTCAGTCCAGTCTCATCTGCCTTCCCCTCTGTCACACACACAGGACAGCTCTCTTGGAAAGGACAGATGTGTGTAGTCCAGAACGTGTACAGAGAGGGAACAGCTGTCAGGCAGTCAGTGTGTGTGTGTGTGTGTGTGTGTGTGTGTGCTTGACAGTTTTATAAGAGTGAATGAAGAAACAGAGAGAATCACTGTGGAAACTCAGAGTTTTATAAGATAGTTTTATGTGTGTGTGTCTCTGTGTGTGTGTGTTGCTGCGGATAATTAAATGCCAATAGGGGAGAGAATCTCATTTGCAGTGAAGGTCTTTATAGCAGAGTTCCCATGTCAGTCTCTCTCTCTCTCTCCACACACACACACACACACACACTCACAGGTTAACGAGGAAATTAAGGGAGAAAAGAGGAGAGCAAATGAGAGGACAGAGGAGCTGTGGATGGAAAAAGAAGAGAAGATTCAATGTTCAGATAGAAGGAGAGAGGAAAGTTTATGAAAAGGGTTTGTAGGTCAGAGACAAAGGAGGAGAACATTAAGGAGAAAGAGGAGAACATAGAAAACAGAAGGAATAAAGAGAATGTAAGACAGGAAGAGTAGAAAGAACAGTTTAGGGAGTAAGTGGCCAAGGGAGAGAAGGAGGAGGTCGGGGAAGAAAATGAGAAGCAAGAAGACAGAAGTGGAGGTGGAGGACAAATAGCAAGAGGAGAAAGAGGAGGAGGTAGTCTGGGAAGAGGTCAGGGAGGAGCAGGAGGAGTCCTGCTGAATGATCTAAAGTGACAGTTCATTTAACTGCTGACAGCCTGTAACACTACTTTCACAGTCTGGTATGATCGAGGATACTGAACACACATTCAACCATCGATGGCCTTTATTACTGATGATCATCTATAGCAGTCACAGGTCCATTGTTCTGGAAGACCTGGAACTGTACTTCCTGTAGATACTTTGTTTGTAGCGTATACTGAACGAACCAGGTACCTGATGAAGTAAGGTGTCACAGGTCCAACAGACCTGTGGAAAACTACTCAAACACAATGTGCTGTGTCTGTAGCCAAATGATCGACAGACAAAGATAATAATGTACTAACTAATTCAACATATCAGCCTATGTAAACAAGTCTAAAATATTTCCTCCGCTCAGAAGGTGTGAACTGTTATCTGACACAAAACTTTGACATGACAAAAAACACAAAAAGATTGGGGAGGCAGTGAGACAGCAGGCGTTTTGCTTCTCCTGTCCATTTCCATCAAGTTTGTCTTTAAATTTGACAGATGACATGTGAAGCTGCCTAGTTTGTCTGAAGAACACTGAGCAGCAGATATCAGATATTTTACAGCTTTTGTAAAGAAATTTGACAGCCTCCAGTTTGTAGGTTAGCAGTGGTGTCCAAATTACAACCGCCTGACTTCCAGCAGCTATCAAGGCTCTATTTGCTTCTTCCCCAGGTCTTCAAGCTACATCCCTATGCCCCTTTCTGCAAATCCCCAGAGCAGTCCCAAACTGCCAAATCGTGTACCATCCTCCACAAAGAGCAGCCATTCTTTCCATCCTTTATCTCTGTATTCCTGCACTAGGATAGGATGCACGAGGATACTGTTTTGTGTCTTTCCTCTCATGTGCCTCTTGTCAGCCTTGCTCCCATGTGCACTGTGAGTCCCATCACAATTATCTTCTTTTCTCCTGAGGCACTACAGCACAATATCTGAACATGGGCCACATCTAAAAACTACAGCTTCCCTCCAGCATCTTCTATCATCTTGCCATTTGCAATAGGCTTAGGCCATTCTTGGTTCAGCTCTCGTCTGGACAGAGGCGACACTTCTGGACAATGTGAGCTACAGAGCACAGTGTCACATAGCTTTACACAAGCAGGTTATGCACTGGTGAATAAGCAGCAAAGTTCATTCAAAAATGACGTGTTTCAGTTTAACACTCATTCAGAGAAGAAGCAGGAAGCTCAATCAATGGTTGTATTAAACCTTTCTTGTCCTTTTCACCCATCGTGGGTCACATTATGACACAGACATCACATTGTTGGCATTGAACGTCTTGGGCGAATACGTTCAAATCTGAAACTGCTGCCACCAGGTTTGGTGACTTTGCTCTCTTAATGGCTAGGAGGGAGGGAGGGAGATCGTGTCCTTAAATGCCGATGTTAGAATTGTGTTCAGGAAAATTAATGGTTCACCTATTCCAGAGTGACTGAAGCCCTGCATAGTGTCTATATAACATAGGGCTATTGGGATATTCAACTATCTGTGATTATGTAGACATGTGCTTTGATTTAAACAAGGAAGGAGGAGGGTGAGAGAAGTGAGGGGATAAGGAAGGGCAGAGAGGGAAAGATGATCTAATGTTAATACATTCACACAGACAATTAACACCCAGCCTGAGAGGCCATTGCATGTTTGTTTCTGTGTGTAGGTGTGTGTGCGTGTGTGTAGATATATATGTGTGTGTGGACCTGTGGATTGATGTGTGGTCAAATGAAAGAGGAAGGCTGGTGGATCGCGCTTGAATGGAGCTTAATTTACATGCTAATGTGTACGTGTGTGTGTGTGTGTGTGTGTGTGTGTGTGTGTGTGTGTGTGTGTGTGTGTGTGTGTGTGTGTGTATGTGTTCTAGCACTGTGGATGATTATTTTACTCTGGATCAATGGTGAGATGAGCTGACACTGCCTCAAAGTGATGTCACTCACAGACACAGCTGACAGGTTTGGAGGAAGAAAGGAGTGTTGTTTTTTTTACATCAACAATGTCCAAGTTTGGGTTTCAGACCTGTGTAATGAATGTATTGATGATGGCTGCATTCCATTTTAGTACGCCAGTTCTTGGTCCATGGTGTCATGCATGCATCTCATTTTTATGGCGTCCTAAGACATAAATGGAAAAGAGCCAACATGAATGTCGTGACACCTGTGAGAAAATTGGACTGGACTGGATAAACATTTTTGATTCTTCGACAATTGTGAATTGATTCCAAAAATGAATTCTTGTAAGTCATTAACAATGTTATGGTTTCTGAATGCTATGTTGATGGAACAAAGGCGAAACTGTGCTTTAAGGACATCTGTGTTTCCTGGAAATGATGTTTAGCAATACCTTTTTTAGATTACCAAAGATGTATTCAAATCAAAAGAGCCTTGAAGGATTATTATGTTCGTTTCTTGTCCTGCGTGTGGTCAGGTTTGGTTAATGTTATGGATAGACTGGTTTTTAATGTAAAGACGCTGTGTCTCGTACTTCAAGTCACTGTTGACTTCTATTAAAACCAAGACTACCATCTCTCTCTGACCTTGAAGGTCCAGTGTGTAGGATTTAGTGGCATCTGGTGATGAAATTGCATTTTATTACCAATGGAATACCCCTCGCCTCACCATCTCCTTCAAAGGATGAAGGAGAAACTAGGGTGGCTGCTGATTTGGTTAGAAAAGACAACTCCTCATGTAACAACATAGGTGACATCTTACTTCCATGTTACCTCAACTAGGGCGATATTAACATTAATATTAACATATATCGAAAACAGTTGTATTTCAACAATTCAACCTTACATCGTGTGAGTGTGAGAACCCCAATGCCTGGATATAACAGCTGCAAATATTACCAAAAAGTTGAGCTTTAGAAACATGGCAGTTCAACTTGGTGGACTCCATGGAAGAGGATCCATGGCATCAAAAACACTGAATATCAACAATGATTCTTATTTTCAGGTGATAAAACACTAATGGAAACAAATTCTGAATATTATATTCCGTCCAACAGATCCTCCTAAATGTTACACACTGGATCTTTAGTGTTGTGTAAACATAATGAATAGCTTAATTCTGTTTTAATGAGTGGATATTGCAGCAAAACAAATTAAATACATTGTCAGTGATAAAGATTCAACATTTTGCCAGATATGTTAATTTTCCTATTAGGTCAATAAAGCAGCATTATGTGTCTGACAAATGCATTTGCTGTTGCAAAATTAGCATGCAAATGTAATTCCTACATGACAGGGTTGGTGTGGGCACAGTGCAGATGGTATGCTTCAGGTTTGAGTTCATTTTTAATGAAGTGCTTTGGACAATTTGGTAATTGCAGTAACACTTGCAGACTTTAGAACAATGTAGACCAACTTGTGTTTCCATCAAACACAGGACGCAGACAGCAGGGTGGTCTCTGTACTTCATCATTCTCATAAAAAAAGTCTGAAATGTGTCTCCAAATTTCTGCAGTAGTTCAAATTGATGATGTATTGCATAAAGGAAATAGGGAGTGTTTCATAGACACAAAATAAATAATTGTGGATGATGGTGAAACAGTTTGAGGAAGAGCTTGTTAATATTTTAGCTTCTCTTTGTAAAGTTTTATCTTGTTTTAAGTGCAAAACTTTATCACCATAGTCCCTCTTTAATTCCTCAATCCTTAACATCAGGATGTGAAAGACAGCGTGAGAAGTTTTGTGAAACACTACTGACAAACAGGAGCTGTGTGTTTGTTTTTACAGAGTACAGGCACGCGCCAAGTCAGTTGTTCTTGGCAGCAGCAGTACTGACCTCCTCTGGACCCACCTGATCTCCATCCTAATCAATCAATCAATCAGTCCATCAATCAGCCAGCGGTTCCTCGCTGTGTGTTTGTGTGTTGAGGGAGGGTCCATAAACTGCTACAGTCTGGATTATTAACATGTTCAAATCAATCAGCTGTTGAGACTGATCAAGTATTGGGTGTATTAAGAGAACCAGCAGTAACAGCAAGAACAAAAGAGGAGATGATGGTTTGAATGAAGACACAGAGAGACAGAGAGAGAGACGACACTGAATCCACTGTTACCGTAGCAACCGAGAAACCCATCACCCATTCCCATCAAGCCCCCCCCTCATTTACAGTCGGATCCCGTCAGGTCCCGACCCCGGCCAACACTGTGACCATGGCAACCAGGCAGATACAGCAACAGGGAGAGGCAAAAAGGAAAGGAGATAGATAGATAGATAGATAGATAGATAGATAGATAGATAGATAGATAGATAGATAGATAGATAGATAGATAGATAGATAGATAGATAGATAGATAGATAGATAGATAGATAGATAGATAGATAGCAGCTAAATAGGACAATGCAATATACTTCTCAAAACATCAAATAGTCATGCAGTATTGATCAGCACTGTGTAGTTTGACAGTGTCATCTGAGTTTTGTGAACCCGGTGTGATGGACTCACTCAGATCATAAACTCATTAGGAAAGTGTTTACTGAGGTCATAAATCAAGTGGGTTGAGGTTAGGCAATTAAACCACTTGGGCAAGGTTGGGGTATGATCATGGTTACAGTTCACTAAAGGAACACATTCATCTACAACTTTACAACCACACTATAAAGAGCACACCACTTCCTGCACTGACAAAGTACATTGGACCTAAGACCCGATTCAGACCAAATCAAATGAATCATCGAAAACACAGCCTTTTCCATTCATTTGAACTGCAGCGTGTGGGCTGTAGGGCATGCCCAAAACAAACACTGTGACCTGTGGTAGAGAAGTTGAGCTCGAATTAACTTTTGTAGAAACACAATACAACGTCACACTGTGGTTGCCAAGCCAACAATCAGTGTTGTGCTATGCAGGTGGAGATTGTGGTCTTAACATGAAAATCTACCCGTTGTGATCTGGCTTGTTTTATATCATGTACCAGCTTCTATGTCTGTGTCTGACTCTCAGTCTGTGCTACAAAATAGTGACACCAAAAAGTTTCCTTTGGGTTGTGTCTATTTGTTTAAGTTGGAGACAGCTGTGGTCAAGTGACATAGACAGTGAATGAGAGAGAGGGAGGACTGATACAGAGAAAGCGGGTGAATCAGAAATAAAATTATACAGCCTAAATCTTGAATTGTGATTGCTGGTCTCCTGTGACATTGCTGCAGAATCTCTGGGGGATTTAATATTAAGCCTTTGGATAGAAAGAACTTAAAATAAAACATTTTGAAGACTTCAAATCTTTCACTCACTGAGAAAGGCCTCAGTATGATAGTATAATATCATTAACCAGTACCATAAAAAAGGATCACATCTGGTACAAAAACAGTTCTCTGCTTGTGAAGACCCCCAGGGTTGAAAGAGTCTCGAGAACTGACTTGTTTCTGATCCTTACATAATAAATAATAATAATACATTTTATTTAAAAGCGCTTTTCAAGATACTCAAAGACACTTTGACATTACATGTACTTAGATGTGTTTTCCCATTACCATAACCCCAAAGATAAATCAGTAATCTCTATTGTGGTTTCACAGATTGAGTTTTTGGAACTCCTGTTAGTAATTACAGGTGTAATGCATGCAATATCACTTACATATTTTAGTGCTGGGCCTTCCTTGAACTGGCCTTGATGAGACGGTTAAATTTTACGAATCTTCCCCAGTTTGTTACTTACATAAAGACAATTATCTTTTATTTGTTTTATGTTAACATATGCAAATGAGGCATTATCTAATTCTAACCTTTGCTGAGAGCTATACAAATAGACAAACTGCAGTAAAATAAACACTTTGGGCATTTTCTTTCCACTAGTCTAAAAGAAGAAACAACAAATCTGAGTTATGAGGGTGAAGCTTCAACACTTAGTAAAGGTCTTACTCTGCATAGGTCCAGCCTCCAATTCAGACACAGTACAGATTGCCCCCTAGTGTTGTTGACAGTGTACTGCAGGAGGGGGCTGGGACCACGACTGGGGTAGTGTGTATGCGAGTGTGTGTGTATGTGAGGTGTTAAGCCTCCTACTCAGTGACAGCACTCAGAAAAGTCAAGAGGCTATCTCCTTTTCCCCATTGCACACTCACTCGCACACACACACACACACACACACTCCCTGACCCTCACAGCCTGCAGCTATCAGAGGGCAGCGAGCTGTGGCCTAAAAACATCTATCCTGCCCAACTGATTTGGTTCTTCATGTTTCATGTGAAAAATATGTGAGTGATAAGTTTTCCAAAATGTGATAATTGATTTAGTTATTGCACTGTGGTGTAAAAATCACACTAACGTGTGTAAAAGGCATTTTATTTATGACGTTACAGTTACAAATCAAACAAGAAAGAAAGAAAGAAAGAAAGAAAGAAGCACTTCACTGTTATCGACCACATTCTCCAGCGCTTCACACAACTTTACTGCACAGCCATACCCTGGGGCCCGTTGCCATGGCAACACAGTGATGGAGAGAGTGCAGGGCTGATGTCAGGGTCACCCAGAGTGTGAAGAGAGGGAGGAGGAGTATGTGCCTGTTTGTGTGTGTACGTGTGTGTGTGTGTGTGTGTGTGTGTGTGTGTGCAGGGCTGTGAATAGGGGAGGTTTTGCTGAGCAGATCTGTCAGTACCTCTTTGGAGTCTTGCCAAACACACACTGCTCGCTATCCCTAGCTGTGTGTGTGTGTGTGTGTGTGTGTGTGTGTGGTGCACCAGTCACTGTTAGCCCCTGCCATCAGTTTTCAATTAGGGGGTTAGTCAAACTGAGCTAACCTTCATTTCCCTGCAGAAAGTACAGCACACAAACATTATTACACTACATATTGCATATTACTGCTGTGTTATTGCAGTGGTAGGAGGAATAAATGTAACCAGATTTTGTTAATGTGATCTGTACTTGGATCAGTAGTAGTAGGTGTAGCGGCAGCAGTATTCAAGATGTAGTGTGTGTGTGTGTGTCAGCAGCAATGTAGTTTGGATACAGTTTACTCACTAGGAAGCAAAGAGACATCTGAGATTGCAAAATACCACACACACACACACACACACACACACAATCTCAAAACCTTACACGCTGCACTGCCCCCCACTGGCTGATTGTAGTAATAGCAGCCACTCTGTTACCCCCCCCCCCCCCCCCCCCCACACACACACACACACACACACACACACATAGAAAGTCCTCCTGCATTGTTGTGTACTACTGACGCTACTACTGTCATATACGAGTACCACTGAGGAATTTCTCTGCAGTGCTCTCAGTGTACTTCCACACAGTTCAAAGAATTGTCAGGAGGACAGAAATAGACATAGAGATGAAAGAAGCTGAACAATGAGAGGTGAAAATAAACATAGAACTATTATGTAGAGACGAGTAGGTGAACAGTCACTTCCAGCACTGTGTCTGTAAATTCTATAGCCTCATTAATCAAACCAGGTGCCGTTCTATTGTGTTCATTTTCCCACCTGATTTTGATTTAGTTTGAACCTTATGGCGTGCACATAAAGCACAAATTCTGAGTGACACAAATTGATGCAGATTATACTTGACTGACTGATCTGAACTTCTATAAGTATTTTAAAAGCTGTTTGCATGTCGTCTTATGAATACTTAGTATGAATTTAGACAAATTGCTATCATGTATCAACATTCGTATTTACTTGTGTGAGTAACTTTCTGTGTGAACACACTGTGTCTTTTGACAGAAGTATACATAGCCTACGTTTAGTTACTTAATTACTTTAATTTAGTTTTAGTCAAAAAGTAAAGATCTTTATTGTGTAGAGTTACCATGGTTACAGTTGTTGTTTACATGTTTGTACCTGGCTAGTGTCCATGTCAACAGACTGACTCAGTAAATCCAGTCGTCATTGAGAACTCTGGCTGTTTGAACAGAGCCACTCACTCTCTGTTGTTCTTGCTCTTCACAGGCTGGATTCATTCACCCGTTCACTAAAAAACGTTCGCTGTGTGAGTTTAACCTGAGACGAGCAGCTAAAACGTTAGCTAACAGGAATGAAAAGGTGTTCCTTAAGCAAACATCTTCTGGAAGATTCAGATCGTTGACAGCTGACATTAATCTTACTCTCATTCCTATTTATATACTGATTGACACAAAAACTTCCATCTGAAAGCAGCGTTAACGGTACACACATATAAACTAAGGTTCTTTTCAGCGGGATTGTGAATAAATTTAGTCCATAAATGTTCTTCGAGTTACCCACAACATTAGCTAACATCGCCAGCGATATGATGTTATTGAAATGTAAGGTGCTGCTGTATTTCAGTGCAATAAGTCAGGATGCTATGCAAATCAAGAACTACAAATTTTCTGGATGCACACGGGTTGTTGAAAAAGAATAAGAGACATCATGGGCCCTTTGCCCGTTTGTCTAAATGTATCAGTTATAGAATTTGTTGTCTAAAACGGTAATATATTTTGCCATACTTTACTTATGGGCGTGGGAAAAAAGGCCCCAACAAATATTTTTTGTCATTTTCCACTGATGAAATAAACACTGCATTGTTCAATAAATATATATTTTTTGTATTTATATATATTTTGTATATATATTTATCACAGTTGAAATTCACACGCACAGTTGGATCATTCCCATTGTAATTAAGATGGACAGCTCACTAACCACTCACATTCTCTCTATTGAATACACACTATATTTATTATTTGACAAAAACATTTTCTACTTTCCCATCATGTGTAATCCACTCATGACTACACTACGGAAGCCCTGAGGGGCAAGCGAGAAAAAAACAAGTTAGGCTATCCATTTTTAAGTCTGATCTAAAGTCTTTTTTTTCACCTGGCAAAACGTTTACTTCCACCTGTTTCGAAGGTGAAAATAATTAATAAGGGACTTAAAACGATGATTATTATTTTATTTTTTTTCACCTGTTCATGAGTCACAAACAGGAGAAAACAGATAAGACAGATCAGAAATAGATCACCAGAATTTTATTTTCTTACTTGCCCGTCAGGGCTTCCATAGAACTACTAATATACACTGTATTGTACTTGGTACTATCATTGTATAGTTTGTATCCAATACATCTTTGAGTGTAGGTCTAGTTTTTAGCTCAGTCTCTTTTTTACAGAGTAAAATCTATTTAAATACACGTGTACAGTTATATTTGTTGTTTGACACCGTATCTACTTTCAAAATACAGTACCACGTCTTTGATACAAGTCAGAAGTAAACCTAACAGTACTGTCCTCATTAATAGTATCTAAAATATCTGTAACATCCGAGAACACAGCACACTAAGTGCTGTGCAG
The DNA here is from genome assembly GCA_946959425.1 of Argyrosomus regius. Taxonomy (NCBI): domain Eukaryota; kingdom Metazoa; phylum Chordata; class Actinopteri; family Sciaenidae; genus Argyrosomus; species Argyrosomus regius. The sequence continues at coordinate 20,145,310 of OX336897.1, read as the reverse complement.
TATGAACTTGCACGCCAACAAAGGAATGTTTGTTCACTTTCACAGAAAACGAAACTTTTGACCTTTTGTCCTTAAGTATTAAGTCAACAGCTCTATCATGCTTTCCTATGTAAAGCCCATTATGTACATAGCACCCATTCAAAATATGTGAAAAGGATTCAATGAAGGGTTTGCGATCATAAAACAAACTAAGATAAAAACTGCAATAGAAGGAGCACGAGGAAGAACTTGAGATCTGGCTTTTACTGTAAAAATAACAACATTCAACAATATTCAGTCAGCTGTGGAACTTTTATTCCTGTATGGTGATACGTTCTTTATAGGTATAAACAACTTTGCAAGACCCTGGAATACGTTCAATAAAAGCACATTCTAAATCGGAAATCTGGTTAAGGTTAGGAAATTAAAACACAAAGATCTCGGTTTCGGTAAAATAAACGCAGACAGTAATTGCAGGTCTGTAACTGGACACGGACTGGACATGAAGTCAAGACACGCTACACAACCATCTACCACCCTGACCATAAACCTCACTTTCCAGCTCGCTGCATAAATGGCACACTACTTCCTGCATTGGCACTAAACAAACACAGGGTATAAATTGTGGTGCTTCGAAATTGTCCACTATGAGTTTAATCCCTGGGATACACTGGGCTGGGTTAAAATAAGCTAAACATACATGTGTATCCCTGCCAGGAATGCTGTGTTTTTCCAGCCCATTATACCTATGAATTACATCCATTTTGGACAATTACGTACTCAATGATTTACATGCAGTGCCACTGTTCAGTGCCAATGCAATAAGTGGTGTACCCTTTAGTAGCTAGGCTAAAAGTAATGGTATGGAGATCAGGGTGGTGCATGGTGGATGTAGGACTTTCATGTAGGAGATTAAGGTTTATGTTCCATACAGACCTGCAATTTAAACCTTTTTATTAAGCGTAAATGTGATTTTTCCTCAACCATAACCGAGTGTTTACTGTAAGTTGTCTTCAGCAACTAAACCCTGTTTACACCACATGCGTCCTGGGTGATCCGATCACAAGTGGACAGCTTTAAGTACAAGTGTGAATGCACCCAAGATACATTGAGGATGCAATGAGATCCAATTACTCAGAGTACATGCTTTCATTAGTGTGTACGCGAATGTGTCCTGGGCCACACTGAAGGACCACCTACTCAACTGACGTCCAGTGAGTACACATGAAACACGCCGTCTGATTTCCATTTGCTTCACTGTAATGCAAATGACAAGTTTGGGCTCTTTTACCTGCAAAGACAAGCAGCAGATGTTTGTGAACTATTTCAACTGAGTTAGGCTACCCTGTGAAGTATGAAAGACCATAGGTATACCCAGTTGTGTGGTAGTAACTGTTGTTACCTTACCTTACCTTCTCTCCTAGCACTACCTACAACTGGACATGAGAAAGCTACCCCTTTAAGAATTGTCATTGCACTTATTGTTGCACTAACACTTTCTTATCGCACTGTACCTTGACTGTTTCCCTTCTCTGTAAGTCGCTTTGGATAAAAGCGTCTGCTAAATGACTAAATGTAAATGTCACAGTTGCTTACACAGTATCCTATACCCTGAACCATGCACAAAATATAAGCAAACTAAATTAACTGAAAACTAGATTGTGACACAGGGCCTTTCTTTAAAGACAGGGCATCAAGATCAGGCACCGAAGTAGGACCCACCACTTATCATGTCAGTTGATTTTGTGCTTTAGTGGTGCATATTACATTAACACATTATTGAATAAATAAGCACAAACTCATATGTAGTCCCTTGGCAGTTACCCACCTCAACCTAATTGCCTAATTTGTTATTTTATATAAGGGAAGCAGGAATTTCCTTGAAGGAGCAGTTCTATTTAATCCCAAGAATATACATACATACATATACTGTATATTGGCTGTATTCACATGTTTGCATGTTCAACTTGCTGCCAAAAAGACTGGTGGCATTAGTTAGCAGGAATTAATTAATCAAAAGCTTCAATTAAACACTATCTTTCTTTCTATTTTCTCATATGCTTTGCGTCACAATGTTCGGGTCTTTTCCCACATTAACATTAGACATGTTCCCCGTGGGTTGACTAAACCTTGGATTTGTTTTATGCACACTCCATATTTTTGTCATTAACAAACCTCCATAGATCTGACCAAACCCTGAAACCAGCAAAGCATGCAGACAATAGACGTTTCCAACACACACACACATACACAGGCACGTAGACATACAATAACTTGAATGAGAGTCTGTGGGTTTACAGGTGAAGACAGACGGAGAGAAAATGTCAGCGTGCACGCACACACACACACACGAGCAAAGTGGGAATGTTTATTTAACTGCCTCTTGAAAAGAAAAGCAAATGATCACACCCATTTTCTGTCTTTCATTCCCTAACTTTTTATTCTCTCCCTCTGTCCATCATCAGTGTGATAACGAGGTTGTAAGAGCTCGTTAACCTCACACACACACCACAGCTCAACCCGAAACCACAACGGCTGCGTGCGTCTTTCTCTCTCTCTCTTTCTGTCATCACCTGATTTGAAAATACTTAAGATGAAGTAATATTTGCCTCCAACCATTTGTGTGGGTTTGTGTAAGAGCAAGAGAGAGAGATGATTCCACATTAGAGTGTTTAACTAAGGCTTACAGATCGGTGCGTGTGTGTTTGCGTCAGTGTGTGTGTGTGCAGGGCTGTGCACACACTGGCGTTGCTGTAATCTAAAAAAAAAAAAAAGGGTATAATCAATGAGATGCCCTGTGAATAAAAATCTCCACAAATGCTTCAGAACTATGTGCAGATTGTCACATTTGCATCAAGTCGAGCCATATTGATTTATATTATGCAGCAGGCTACATGTCAGATAAATCTGTGATAGCATAATATAAAGCGATATTGCACAACATGATGGAAACGTGTCGAAAACTAAGACAAGTTTGGGCAACTCGTAGCCATTTATGCCGCCACAGCAGTGAAATGGGGCAAATGAGCAGTTACGTGGGCAACTTTAACCGGGCCTTGTGCACATCCTTGCGCGTGTGTCTTCAGTGGAAGTTTACAATGTCCGAATATTGGCGACCACCTGTGAAATGTTGCTTCCTCGGCAACGCTATAACCAGGAACAGACAAACACTGAGTACAGCCAATCAGAGGCTAGACTTGCTGGTGACTGTATTATAGCCTGGGTGTTACAGCACTATCACATGCTCACACACTGTCTGACCTGTCATACATGTGAAGTCATGTCATCCTCTTGGCATACATTGCCAGCTTTGTAGAGAGCTTTCAAATGTCAAGCTCTGGCCATGTTGGAGTTGCACTAGATGTTGTGACCCAGTTTCAGAACCATTTTTATAAAATACACAGATTCATTAAAGCTGCACTAACTAATACTTTTAGATTAAATGGTTATCTGTGATATAATAGTGATAAACAGAGAAATCACCAGACATTTAGTTCTTCTGGCCTGGAACTTTTCCATAAAGTGATAGATTTGGATGGAAAACTAGCTATTGCAATAAACTGCCTGTTAACACAAGAAAAGTGTGTTTACGTGTTCTGTACTGACCCATAACTGAACTGAACCGTCCTTAACCAAAGTGTTGTCAACAAGACCAACAGACAAGTCTTGCCTCCAAATTCCACCTGGCACAGGTGTGACACATCCCATGTGCACCGCGGGCGCCAGAGCTATACCGTTCTAGTCAGTTTTAAACCCAGCTGCGGCCCGGTTCATAAGCGTCCCAGAAGCGGGCCTCTGCTTGAGCTTGCCGGAAGCCAGCCACAGAAACAGCATAGAGAATCCTGTCGATTTTCAAAATAAAACACCCCGCGCAAACTGCTGGTAGTAAAAACGGCCAAAAGCGAAACAAATTAACTACTTAGCATATTTACGTGTTTAGAAGCACATAAACTGAGGAACAGGACATAATCTGAGAAAGTAAACGAAGGCTGCTTCTGAAACACTCCTGGTGGGGTTTGAAGTTGCGTGGAGGACAGACCAAAACAGTGTTGCAGACGCGACGTGACATGACCAGTAGGGTTTCAGGATTATATAGTGAGCAGCTGATCACATCACTTCTGTTACCATACAAATATTTCATCAACCCAAATGCTCTGAACCGAGGACCTCCAGTATATGCAGCAAATAGCTTGTGGAAAAATAAATGCAAAAACAGCTAACAAAATGTGATCAGAGATCTCTGCCAGCTTTCAATCACGTGTCACATGTGCGGGATATAGAGCCAGAAGATAGACCAGACTAGCACATACGTGTACGTCACAAAATACAATCTGATGTATGTTTGGATTCATTTTGAAAGGTTTGTATGCATTCATTTCCTGTTAAGCAAGTCCAATAATTATTTTGTGTTATGTGCAAGTCCAATAATTATTTTGCTACCTTGCATGAACCTGAGCATTCGTAATACCTTAATAAATTAAGGTTGATGGGTCGGCTGCTACGCTCCTTTACAGATCTTGCTTATATTGACTCGTTAGGCTAAGTGTCTGTAAACAGCCAACCTGTTTGATCTGGGCTGAGATTTACTAAGAGACGACAGTCTGACGCTGCTATACTATATGGCTGTACTCCAGCAGCTTTCCACTCAAGCTAGCTATTCATCAGTAGTAACAAAGCAGTAATTCATTTAACTTTTCTTTTTTTTTAACCACATTGACAGTGAATATTAATGGATCTCTGTGCCTCAAATCTCAGTGTGAAAGCCTTGGTTATTAATACAAGTTCATATTTATTGTTATCAAAAAGGAATTCAGCCAGCTGCCAAAATAAAGAAATACTGTTTTCTGGAGGCTCATAGTCTTGCTGCTCTCCTCTTGGGATCTCTTTCCTGTCCAAGAAGGATCTGGAGATCTGGATTTGTATTTGTATTTGTTTTACAGACGGTCACATAACAGCTTTCTGGAATTTTTCTGTTTTTCTCCTCATGTGAATATTTCCCCTAAACGGGGCCGTGGCCTTGGCGACTGACACTGGCCGGTCTGATGTCTGCTGTCAGGAACTATTTCTAGATGCTGCTGGAGGATGATAGATGATAATTGGAAGCAGACAAATAAATGACTGCCGTGAGCAAGGAGACCTGCAACAACTTTTTATTTACGATTATTATCAGATTATTTATATGAAAACAACAAGATCGTGTGTGAATCAGGGTTGGGCTTGCAGACTACACATTTTAATGGAAGGCTGTGTTACAAACTGGTGGCATGTTTAAATCATGGATGTATTAAAGAGGACTGGATTACATCATTGGAGGCAGGGCTCTGTTGATTCGTATAGAAGCTGCTCAGTGACGCATTAAAAAATCTACTTTTGAAAAATTACCTTGATTGATCTAAAGCATCAAGCGGCCAATGGAGCGAGCGCGCCAGACTACCATTGGGCAAGTTGCTGACTTCCATTACCTTGAATGTGGATAAACTGATTTAATTGTGCAGCTCTTCTAAAATTTTCAAATATTATTGGACTTAATTAATCAAATCATTTTGCAGGGGTGACACTTAAAACTATTTATTCAACATTTCACGGCTGCTTCTTTCACATGTAAGCTTATAGATAAAAATCTTTTTGGGTCCCTGTGGATCATGCGATGTCACCAGACATTTTTCACAGCAGCCATTTTGAAATGGTCAGCGCAGGTGTTTCCAATGATACTAATGAAGGTTCAGTTCCATTTATTGCAGCAGCGACTTTCCAGTGACCTTAATTAGTATAATTGATAACACCTGTGTTGACCCTGCTATTTCATGTCAAAATGGTCTGTCGTTCCTATGTCAAACTAGAACTTGGCCTTCTCGGGACTAATGAAGAGTAATGAATTGTAATCTTAACAATATTTGGATTGACAGTCTGGATATTGTGGCCTCTGCTCACTAATTTTAATTTTGTCCATCACTAGTTTCTTGCAAGTCTTGCAACTTTATGAAGGTGCAATAAGTATAAAAAACTAAATAAAGTAGAAATGAATTAAAAAAAAACAACTTTGTTAGAAATTAGTTCCAACACAGTCTGTCAGCAGTGATCATGATGGTAACAATGACACTTTCTTTAAACCTTGCTGTTTTTAATTTATTAATTAAAAAATATTAAATATATTAAATATAATTTATCAATGATATGAGCACCACAAAGGCAGAACAGGGATTTCTCATCCCAAGATAGTGTAAAGTGTAAAAATGTTACTAAAAGTTTCAGTGTGTGTATGATGTATGATGCATGTTTGTATGAGTCACAGCTTGCAGAAATCAGAAAACATGTGTACTACACAGATTTTGTGTAACTGTTGAAAAAAACACTTGTACTGTCTGTGTGAGAGAGGTGGATTTACAATGACTAATGTCTATCAGTGTGAGTGCCAGCTCTGGTTACGCTAATGCTAAATATAAATCCATACAGCAGTGGTTCTTAAACCTTAAAATGAAATGATGCCTTGATGCCATCCCCCTCGGCAGGCTGCATATCAATCAAATAAAGACTGATTTTCTCTTGTAAAGTTGTTACATTTGATTAGAAGTTCAGGCCCAAGGGCTGGAAACGATACAGTATTTCACAAGAAAACTACAGAAAAAAAAAAGACGCTGACATGATAATACTTTTGTGCAGTAGAAATATGATTCTTTCCTGTTCCATGGATCATCTTACAACAGCCAGAGGGGTCCTCATCCTTAGGTTGAGATCACTGATAACACTGGACCATACTGCCTCTAGTGGCTGGCTGTGTGTGTGTATGTGTGTGTGTTTGAGTCCCATAAATTGTATCTTGATCTGTTCTCTCTCACTCTTGAGACAGAAAAATGAGATGGATCGATTGCTCCAAAAATCCCACCAGTGGCAATGGAAGAGTTATGTGTCGTCCCCCTGCCCCCCCGTCCACACACACACACACACACACACATACACACACACACCGAAGCACTGTCTGTCACACTGCACTGCCCCCCTCAGTTCAAACAGTGGAACTTCCATGCAACGCATCACAGCCTGTTCTCCTCACCTCCCACCTGATTGGTGACTTTTCTTCCAGGCAGCCAATCAGAAGTCAGGCGACGAGGCTGGGATGGACAGCTGAGGTGTGTGTATGTGTGTGTGTGTAAGTGCACACATGAATACATTCTGTTGTGTTTTTCCAGTCACCTGCCGTTTGTTGCAGGTTGATTTTTGGCCCTTCATTTGTTTATCCACTTGTTTCCACGTCATGCTTCAGTCTGCTCTTTCACTCGTTACTTATTGAGCTGTTCTGCTGGAAGCAGCCTGGTTACCCCATGGTGGACCTGGTTGTGTGTTCATGACTCACAGCTTTGGAATTGGGTGGGGTGCTGTTAACTTAACCATGAAGGAGTGTGTATGTGTGTGTGATTGACAGGTGAATGGGACCATGAGTTTACCTACTCCTCCTTTTCCGCCTCCATTTTCCCACTGCTTTTATACCTGAAATATCACCTGCTCCCCTTCCCTCTCTCAGTTTCACTCTCTTTCTCTTGCTCTTTAGTTTTCACATTAGCTCTATTCCTTGTGCACATTTTTAATATTTGAGCAAAATTAATGTGATTTAGTGCACACATAAGTCCAGCAGGAAACAGAACTTAAATTACTTCTATTGTGCTCTCATATCTCTTACATTCACGTACAAATGTTCAACTATATTGTTGGTAACACGACCGGGTATGGCAACCACATTTCTAGAGCATTATGGGGGCGTTCATAGTGAATCATAATGCATTCATAATGCTTTATGACTAGATTCATAAATATACATAATGCTTTCTGATATATGAATATGTATCTATATGAATAGTGTCCTGGATAACTTGTGTTACAATGTGGCGCTGTGTATATAAATAAAATTGAACTGAATACCACACTCACTGCAACTGAAATCCAAAAAATAAAATATAATAAGAATAAAACAATGCAGTCTTAGCTACGGGCCTTAAACAAATGGCTGCTTCACCTGTAAGCTACCAAAATAAAACACGCATGCAATGTACTCACAAGTCCACGGGATGTACCTGAAGCACAGAGGAAAGATGAAGAACAGACGGTGGGAAAAGACTGTGGGTAGACTTGGAGCTCGACACTGCAACAGTCCAACACGGTGGTCTAGCTGGAGGCAAAAGAAGCTCAGACAGGAAACTGGATCCGAGGAGAGTTTCCTGGTCCTCTCTGTCTAATAGGTACATATGTTTCCTCAGTCACTGTAATAAACCAAAAGCTCAAATATAAAACATAAAAAGAACAGCCTACTTACATGTCTTTTAGAGCATAATTCCTGGGAGACACCAGGCTCAACCTACCCTGACGAAGAACGCAATAGACCTTTTTCACAGCAGCCATGAAATAGTTGGGTTATCACTAGAGATGTTCCGATACCATTTTTTCCCTCCCGATACCAATTCCGATACTTGTGCTGTGGGTATCGGCCGATACCGGGTACCGATCCAACACCAGTAGGCTATGTTATAAAAAAAATATCATATGATATGATTATCATTGTGGTAAGGCCTGTCTCAGGTTAAACCCTTTGTAAAACATGAATAAATACAACAAATTCAAGCCATTTATTTTTAAATAGAACAGTATGAAAAACAGTAGTGTAAATGCAATTTGACTAAATAAATCTAGGAATAATTATTTAGAAAAGTGCAGCCACAATATTTTCAAATAAAAAAGGCATTATATATATATATGTATATATATATACATATATATATATATGTATATATATAGACGTGTCTTCAGGTGTTTAATCAAGTTGCTGGTGTTAAAATTAGCAACACTCGGCCACCCCTCGAGATTTTTTCTTTGCATATGTTGCATGTCACAGTCTTACTGGTGGGAGCATCCAGCGTGAAATACTGCCACACCGCCAATATGATATGCTAGTGCTAGTTAGCTGCTAGTTACCTTAGCTCCAAGCCTCGCATCAACTCATCCCTCTAAAACAGCAGGCTGCAGGTTGCAGCACAGCGCCACTGTTTTAAGAGCGGCGAAGAAGAACTGTGCCAGAGCTTAACGGAGCTAACCAGTAAATAGATTACTAATTTAATAAATTACATGGTATCGGATTGGTGCCTGGACTCCAGTAGTCGCCAATACCAATGCCAGCATTTTTGGCAGCATCGGAGCAATTTCCGATACCGGTATCGGAATCGGAACAACTCTAGTTATCACAGGTGTTTCCAATAGTACTAATTAAGGTTGCATTCCATTTATTGCAGCAGAGACTTTCCAGTGAGCCAACATACACCACAGTATCACCCTGACTCTGTTTGACCTGAATGGTATGGAGCCTTAATTAGTATCATTGGTAACACCTGTGTTTACCTACTATTTCATGTCAAGATGGCTGCTGTGAAAAAGGTCTATTAAAGATAATTCATTGAAAAGAAGAAATGTAGTTACTGAACTGTACCAGTGAGGGGCTTTTAATGTTATATAGACACATTTGGTCATTCTCTGCATTTTCTTACAAAATAATAACTTGTGATGCAGCATAAATTATTTTAAGTACATGTAAATGCATTACACCTGAACACCTACAAAGAAACTTCATGATGAAGATCCATCAGTCAACCTCTAATTTATAACCAGTCAAGAGCATCCATAAGACACTTGAAGTTATAACTCATTATAAGTCACATTTATTATGTCCAATGACACTGACAATTGAAATAGTGCATCAGAAATCATGATGTGTGTAGTGCCTTCTTAGATGTGGTCTTCATAGAAGAAGTGTTACCATTGATATTTTATATGACACGTGTTATGGATGTCCAAAGTAACACAGTGTTATTTAAAAATTCAAAATAGGCCACTGCGCTTGCCGATTAACAGAAATGAAAGATATCAGTTAGAATCAGTCATGATTATGCGTAACAGAGTCAATTAATCACAGAACATCAGAAAAAATGACACTAACCTTTAACTCATTCAAACTGCATATTTGTATATACTGCAATTGCAGTGTTTATATTATTAATACAGAATGCTGAGACGAATATATTAGATCATATTTGGCTTTCATGAATCCCATTTGAATTGGAGGCATTTTTGGCATAGCGACTGTAAAGATACTGACAGGCAACATTTGAAAACTAAAATGGGTATGACATTGAAGAAAGGTTCCCAGCTGGAATCAAACCAGCCACACTGCGGCCATATTAACCACTAGGCTACCAGAACGCCCTATTAGCAGAGAACAATGTCAATATTAGACAGCTCTCCAAAAGCCCAGATGTTTTTTATGTTGGATGCCAATGTACAAAAGAGTGTTCAGAGTTTAGATTTCAGGCTATGATTCCCTTAATTTAGTATATTATTACCTGAGCTTTATTGGCTGAGGAGCACTCCATCATGAAGCAGAACATCACATCACAGAACAGACCAATAGTATCATGCGGAGACCCCTCCCTATAGTCGTTACATTCTTTAATCGTCCAGACAGTTGTGTGGACTTTGTCCAGGACTGAGTAATAAGTTCTTGGAGTGGATTTCGGTGCATTCTTTAATTCCTTTGGTGTTAATCATGGAGATAAAGTAAGTAACCGATCATTCACATTATCCATTCCTGCTATATTTGATGTGTTGAGACATCAGTATTATTTAGGCCTCTGTTGTTGATACAATTAGACAAAAACTGCGGGACAAGAGGGAATTCCTTTTTCCCTCACTGCGGTTGCTCTGTATTTCATAAATGGTGTATTTAAAAACGTTTGATGCAGTTTTCTTGGATTTGGCTGGATGGATTTTTGCTGTTCCACTTTAGGTTGGTGCGCGTTTGTGAAGCACATGCTAAATTTCTCAAGGGTGCGTCGCAGCATTGTGCAGCGTCCAGTGGTGCTCGATTTTAAAAGTTGTGCCTACAATATCTGTGCATACAGTATGTCAAATGTTAAGGAAAAATGGTGGTTATGGAAAACTATGGTACTGTCAGGGTCAGGCTCTCTACAACAATTGGTGGTAGATCACAAACATGTTTATTGTATACTATACTAAAGATGATAGATGGCAAAAGAATGCAAAGAGTGCGATGAATGTGTGGTGGATCATAGTGCTGTGATATGAATAGAAAGAAGTGCATGGGGAGCAGGAGCACATCTTCTATTCGCAATGCTCCCTGTGGTCCATAGTGCTGCTGACATTTCTAAGGATTGAAAGAGTTCTACAAACTTCTTTTTTGCCTCCAGAGTTTTGGTTTGTTGGTGTGTGAGTGTGTTCTTCCCCCCCTGAACTTTATTCAGAAAGGCCCAAACGGAATTTTGCACAGGCCAGTGAATTCTGACCAAAGATTTTACCACGTTTCACTCATTGTTGTCAACGTTTGTCTCAAACAGCCCAGAATTTCACAGTGTAACGAAGCCTCGAATTGAGGGAAAGATTACATTGGCACCGGAGAGGAAATAGTGGAACGGTCCAATGGACCAGTTCATTTATGGGCTGGTTTATGTCTGTATGTGAGTAAGATGAAGGAATGTGAGAATAATAGCCAAGTTGTAAGTATGAATGTACATTTTTATGTATGTGAGTGTGCCCAAGGTTTATGTGAGCCTGACATCAGCCTAAAAGAATTATGAAATTGCATATTTAATTCAGTAAGAGAAGAAGTGTGGCATTCAAGTACCTTTAATAAGTGTGTGGGCAAATAAAGCCCAACCAAGCCGCCCTCCTTTCCTCTATGTTTATTTACTTTCCTCTCCTCAGCGTCTCCTCTCTTTCTCTCACCCTTCATGTTTTTTTGCTCTAATTTTTTTCTCTTTACTGTCCGCCTGTAAAAACAGAGCATACTTCAGTCTTGCATAGAGGACTCCATTCATAGAAACTTGGCAGCTTTCTCTCCAGACTTTCTTCCATACCACTAACTTTGTATATCAGAGCCGCAATTATCCCTCCTTCCATTCCTCTCTATGTCTTCAACACGACATTTAATCCTCTGTTCCTTCAATCCTCTGTTCCTTTTTTCTCCCTCCTTCATCCCTCATTGCCTCTTGATCACTCTTTAATTCTCTCACTTTTTGTGCTTTCTCCGTCATCTTTTTCTCTGCTGCCTCAGTAGCTTATATACCTCTGGGTGTGTTTGCTCTCCAAACATGCTGCATCCCAGAGGAGACGTGCCACAGTACTAAACCACCTGATTGGTATGAACACACATCATAAGCACGGTATTCTGGCCTGTCGCCATTAACAACGCCACCATTTACTGCTGACACCAACTGAGTAGTGTTAATGTGGATTCAAACACACACTCAGACGTCTACACACACACTGTGTTAATATGTACGTTGACAGGCTTATGTTGTGTTAATAGAAGTATGGAGGTGTTAACGCCTTGCCAAATAATGTTACCACCTCATTGCTGTGGTAGCACGTAGCATGTAGCATGTAGCATGTAGTCAAATACTGCTCCTGAAAAACAGTTCAGGTATGTGTGTGTGCATTACAGTATGTAGTGTGTTTATAAGTGTGCATTGAAGCACCAGCCTAACATCTTCCATGCATTTCCTCCTGATATACGATTGGCTGAAGCCTCACCATGAACTCTCTATGGCCCTGCTGCAACCCTTAGGTGACCCCACCATGACCTCTCCATGATACCCCAGCCTAGTCCCCACCTTTTCCTAACCCTCCCCAGGGAACGGTGAGGAGAGACTTAACTAATCAACCTGCTTCCACCATCAGTGGGCCCGCACAAAACAGAATAGAATTGTAAATGTGGGGAAATATTACTTCCACCTCTTCTTTTCCTCGTCTCCTGTTAACCACAGCGCCCTATCACACATTAGAAATAGGCTATATAGAAAATGGTTACAATATCTCAGTAATAGATGCTGTTGTAAATATTTCTGGAGATTTTAACGCTTTTTATGCATACCAGCACTGCTAGAAACTGAGAGACCAAGAGGTCTCTTTATTCTGAAGTTTCCATTTTGGTCTTCACATACTTCAGGATGCAAATCTTTACAGCAAATCATTTGGGTTTTTTTCAGCTTTTCATCCCTCACAAATCTCCAAAAGTCTATGTTTCCTGAGCATATTGATAATACATAATTATCAAGCCCCCGCATTTTCACACAGAGGTTTCTGTGTTTGGTGGACATATAGAGTGAATAAGTAAGTAAATCAATACAATTCCATTTTTCTACTTGTCATGGAGTCTATTATAAAACTGACATCAGTCAGCATGGTAAAGATCCAGGTCCATGGATGATTACAGTACAGATGGATGATTGGGTTCATTGTTGTTTGACGTTGTAACATTTTTAGTTTTATTCCAGTTCTGCTTTGCTATACTGAGGTCAAAATGAACCACTGACGTAATGAAAGTCTAAGTCTAAAGTCTAGACTTTCTGTGTTTATTTTTTTTAACTTCCATTTACATGCACACATTTGTGTTTGAGTTTAGCTGCCCACAGAATATACTAAATAACAGTTATCATATTGATTTATTTTACCAAATATGTAAATCAATGAAATTATAAAACATGATTTGATGTTCATACCGTTGAAGGTTATCTGCAGAAATGAAGATGCTTTAATGGATGCTTTGACCTGAATAAATGAGGATGATTGGAAGATTCGTGGAAGATTCACACGTCTAAATAAAATCTGCAGTTAATTAAAATTACTGGAAATTGAACAGCAATTTTTAGCAGTAGGAAATTACATGCATTGAGCATATTACATTTTTTAACAGAGGTTATTTAGGGGATGTAGGCCCAAATTAATCTAGAGTGGGTCTGATATGTCTATTGAGAAAATGATGACGAAAATGGGCCATGTTGCATTTTACTTTATATGTGGTTGTGCCTGCAATGGAAGAAGGTCCAAACTGGTTTGAATTGTCCTTAAAGAAAAATGACAGTGTCATCGACAAATACTCGAATACCCTTTATTGGGCATTTTACATACACCTTTGAAATAGATCCCAACTTTAGCTCAGTCTACTGTTAATACCCCAAGGTACCAGACTTCAGTATCAGATCCTGAGGTAACACAACATGGCGTCCTCCATAGCTGTTTAGTGAAGCTTATGGAAGTGAAAATAAAATATCCAACTTCACAGCAGAAATAAACATGTTTACAGCCTGGTACAAAAAACAGTTTTGGTCTCTATAGCTAATTTCTCCATTCATGGCAACTGTACTGAAGGTGAATTTTTATAGAACTCACCTGTTCAAATTATATTAAGGCTTAAAGTTATGCAGAACAAACATCGTGGCCACTTTGACTGACAGGTGGGTGCTGTTAGAGATGGCTTGTTTGAGCACCCAGGCTTCATTCAGCCAATGATATACGTCTCTTCTGATCTTTAGATTAGCCGGGAGGCAGAAAAGGCAGGACTGCCAACATGGCGGTGGACAGGTTTTCAGCTTCAAAATGGCTCTTCAGATACCTTTGGGTGACGTCACAAATACAACATCCATTCTTTATACTGTCTATGGGTAACACCTGTGGATCAATAGTAATCTTATGAAAGCTAATGAAAATTTAGGGAGGATGAAGGCTCCTGATTATCCATTTGGTATACACGTTTGTTTAAGTCTTTATTACATGCTGTGGGTCTTGACTCCTTTTGTGCGTTTAAGACAAACTCAATTTTATCACATTTTTTTTCACTCTGCATGGTTGAAAGGCATTCTGGGAATAACCACTGACTATATTTAACCAATGAATGTAAACTTTATTCTGAAATAACTGCTGCAATGATCTGAGCCTGTGACTGTGACCTCACTGTGAACCCCTAACATCACCGTGTCCCCGCAGTGACTCCACTGTGACATCACAGTGACCCTGTCGTGACCCCACCGTGACCTCCTCGTAACATTACAGTGAGGTGAATCAAAAGCTTCTGCTTGTCAGCGTCGGGACACTCCCACTCTGACCTGCGGTCCAATCGTTTGTCATCCTGTGGGCGGAGTCGTTGATGAGCAGTGCGATCAGGCGCTCTTTGATCCAACATCCTCTCTGCATTTCCTCCGCTGGCGGCCTCCGTTGGAACTAGCTTTTCCTCGACTTGTGACCTCCACACCTGGCCTGTGAGCTCACCGCTTCCTCAACCTCTTTGATCACATTCTGATGAGTCATGTGACCACACCCTCGCCTCGGGAGGGGAGGACGGGAGTAGAGACAGCCAGGTGTCCAGTAGAGCGACACACATGCTAGGTGTGTGTGGATCAATGAGGGAACGGGAGCTGACACTTTGACCTTTTACACTGTGATCAGTTTGGTGCACGTTGTTGCCATGGCGATGATGAGAAAAAAGAACATTGGTTCTCATTTACATGCATCTCATGTTGCTTTTGATCTGCTGGGAACTGGGGGCACACCAATATAATCTACTGGTCTACACACACACACACACGAATAAACAGTACCTGTATGCTCATGAATAGGCTCCACCCATCAACCTCCTTCAGTGTGAGAAAATCCATCTCACACACACACACACACACACACACCTTCAAAGATAAAGTATGTCTATTTCTGTGACTGCGTTTCTGTGTGCGCTGCTATGGTTCAGTGTATTTGTATAGCTCTACATACGTGTGTGTGTGTGTGTGTGTGTGTGTTAGCCAATAGGGCGGTGTCTGTCAGACAGGATTAGGTGTTACCATGGCATCACTATGTATGGATGCGTGCTTGTCATATGACGACATCACAACGCGATGCCCCTCCCCTCGCCAAACTGTCGCCACGTGAACGCCAACCGAGCCGACCAATCGGATCGCTTGGTGCTCTCAAACTTACGTCATTCTTTAGAGAAGGAGGGGGGAGGGGGGGATTCAAGGCTCCTCCCACTCACCCCCCCACCCTTTAATCTCCCTTGGTGCACTCTAGCTCGTCCCAACACTGCCCCCTGGTGTCCGGTCTGCATGGCCGACGCTTCCTCTATCCTCCTCCTCTTCCTCTTTGTCTTTGTTCTACACTTTTCTTTTCTTTTTTTCGCAGCGTCGCTCACCCTCTGAGTAAATAAGGTTGTGGGTTTGTCATTACCTGTTTCCTTTACCGTCGTCCTCCTTCAGACCACCCTTGTCTCCTCCTCCTCCTCCTCCTCCTCCATTTCTTTCCTCCATCCTTTCATTTCCTCTTCTCAACACCATCCCGTCCTTTCTCTCTCCTCTCTTCTCCTCTCTCCTTTTTTTCTCATTCCTTGACTGTTCCTCCTCCGCTCTCTTTGTCTACCATCCCTTCACCTCCTCTTCCTCTCCCGTCCTCTCCTCTTAAAGGTCACGGGGAGGTCAGAGTTCGGAGAGAGTTCACCGTCTCTTCCCCTCAGCCAATGACTGATCACTTCCTATTTAGACCAGAGAGACAAATGGCGTGTGTGTGTGTGTGTGTGTGTGTGTGAGCTTGTGTGTGAGCTTGTGTGTGTATATGTGTTGTGTGTGAGAGTGTTTGTAGGGTGTGTTTGAACAAGCAGGTGTGTGTGTGAGAGAGAAAGAGAGGAGGTCGAATAATAGAAAAGCAGAAAAAGAGGAAATCTTTGAAATGAAGCAGAATAGAAAAGAATAGAACAAAGGTTATAGATTATGAATATATCCATCATTACACAACTATTGCCAAAGAAATACAGAAAAACATGGAAACAAGAACACATGTGATGTGTTTTAAGGTTAAATCTATTAATTTCTGAGAAGAGAAGGAAAGCCATCGAAAAAAATGAAGAAAGCAACATTTGTCAAAGCTTCTGTGAGGGAAAAAAGACGCGGAATTACCTTTCAAGTTATAATGAGCAATCATTTTATAAAGCCAATGAGTTTAATGTTGCAGCAAAGCAACATTAAGAGAGCAAAAGGATCAAATCATGTGTGACGTATGAACGAAATAACAGCAATACACACATTATGTTGCAACGACGATTCAGTGGTTTTTGTCCTGACTCAATTAAAGGACATACGTGGTTTTCACTGGACAGTCTACTGCAGGTCAATATAATTTTATATGTCATATTATGCAGCATTCAACCGAATGGTGTTATTATTTTACTGAAGTCCTCACAGAAATGCAGAGCTAATTGGAGTTATTAATTTTTAATATTTCTTTTTCACATTGCGCTGAATATTGTGCATAAAACTGTTTATTCTGTACATTTTCTCTCACTATAATGATCTATGTGCTGTTTCAAATATTCCTCCATACTGGAAAGAACATTTTGTTTTGAATTATACCAGAATCAGCCTTAAATTTAAGACGTACCATCCTCCTCAGGTTGTGTAAAACACCCAAAATCATCAGAGACAATACCGACAACGTGACCTTCTTCCCGCTGTGTGCGTTTTAGTCACGATGGTGACACTGTGTGACATCAACAGACAAACACACAACAATACACAATCACATAATGTGGAGTAACACATCATGTGTGTCTCTTACATACACACACACACACACACACACACACACACACACACACGGGCGCACAGACCCCTGTTGGCCTTTTGATGACCCAGTTGCCGGTTCAAGTTCAGTTCAGGGGTTCACAGCATGCTCACTGTGTGTGTGTGTGTGCGTGTGTGTCTGTGTGTGTGTGTGTGTGTGTGTGTGTGTGTGTGTGTGTGTGTGTGTGTGTGTGTATTACCAGAAAAAGGAAGAAACACCCCTCTCTTCTGACTTCCCAAATTACCGTACACACACACATACACACACACACACTGCTGCAGAATGATGCAGTGTAACGTGCGATGTTGGAATGATGCTGCTGCTGCACGGTGGCACAAGGTTTCATCAGCAGAGTGTAAACGGCGGATTCGGAGAGACAAAGTTTAGTTCCATGAAATCTTATGAGACGAACAAGATGCTGAGCGTTTGGTTGATTTCACAAGCTTCAGACTGAAGTCATAAAACAACATAAAAACACAGCAGACAGTGTACAGGCCTGCAGTGTCTGGAAAAATCAAAAGGATCCAATAAAAACATTAAAAAAATATTAAATATAAATGCGTAGAGAAGATTGTGGCAGTATTAGCAGTATTAATAACAACACTATTTAATAATATTTACTATTTTAATAATAAAATAACAATACTAATTCATTTTATAACTATGGTGAATAAGAGGCCGCATATGAAATGATTCAACAAATAATTGTTGTACACAATTCTACAAATAATAGGAACATATTTTTATATAATACAAGTAGATGCATAATAATAATGAAATAAAAACAGACTTGGCAACGATTTAAAACATCAAATTAATTCTATTAATTATCATTCTATCTGATATGAAATGTGGCTACTTATTCAGTGTGAGATATGTATCATGCTTTATATGTTTAATCTTTTATGGACATAATTCTTTATACAACCTGCATTTGTATTGAATATTCCGAATATCCAGAATGATTCCAAATTTATTCATTATTATTATTATTATTATTATTAATGTTATTATTGTGATTGATTAGAATGATTAGAATTTATGCTATTATTATCATTTCAATTTATTATTATTGTTATCATATATTTTGTTTCTCAGTTTGGGAGCTGCAGCTGTAATAAAAGCAGAATGAAAATGATCAATAATTCAGTGAAAATAAAATGAAACATGTTAAATTCTATTTTATTCATTTATTATTGGATACTGTAAAACTGCTCTAGTCAACAGTTTCTTTCAAAATAATATCATCTACTCTTTGTCCATTATGTATTATTTATTTATTATGTCATTATTATTATTATTATTATTATGCCTCAAGCACCGTCCAGTGTGAGCCTATTGTATATCAAAGGATAATTAGAATAATAATTATTATTGTTGCATCTTTTTTGTTTTATGTTTTTCATGTATAATATCACAGCACCTGTTACAGTAGCTGTGTGCATTTCATTTCTTTCTTTCTTTTCTTCTACATTGATATTATTGTTTTATATTATTTCTGAGCAGGTACTGGGTTTACGTTCTTATTTAAATGATTTTAATTGCATAAACATTCAACATGTTTGTTTTGTTACATTCCCAACTATTACCACCAGCTATTTATTAACGTTTTCACTGATTTTCTATGACATCTATATTCAGATGATCTAATAGCAGTATTTAGCTGAGCATAATCTAATACAATAGATTCAAGATTTTACTACATTTGCTATATGTCCTTGATTTTCCATACATGTTTCGTGGTGTTAGAGGAGAATTCCACTGATCAACGAATAAATAACTTAAATGTAACCATAATTAAATATGATTCGACCTCCCAAAAGCACCGCCATAAATCCTTCAATTCAACATTTAATATTCAGTTTATTCCCGACTGACTTGCAAGCAATCACAAATCTCTAAGTGCTTTACTTTGCAATAACCTTGCACGCACACAGCAGCATACCCTCCAAATGTAGCTGTGATCTCAGAGCACCTGAAACCAGTTTATGTCCCGCAGAGAGAGAGAGAGAGAGAGAGGGAGAGGAGAGAGAGAGAGAGAGAGAGGGAAGCAGACAGAGGAAAACAAATGAAGGTGTCAGAAACAGGAAGAGAGAGAGAGGAAGGAGGAAAGCAACAATAAAGGTCAGATGAAGGATGGACAGAACAACTGAGAGAGAGGGGGAGAGAGAGAGAGAGAGAGAGAGAGAGAGAGAGAGAGAGGGTTAAACACAGTTCAAGGGTTCAATTAGTGTTCACACACACACACACACCTACACACACATACAACTGGTAACTCTCTAGCCTGTAATCAGGTAGTTAACTGATGGGAAACAATCTGTGTGTGTCTGTACATGCGTGTGTGTGTGTGTATGTTTAGGTGTGTGTGTGTGTGTGTGTGTGTGTGCATCCAGTATACATAAGAATGTGGTGTGCATGCTTGCAGAGGCCTTGGATGAGATTGTTTTTGATGAGTGTGTGTGTGTATGTATACACACTTCCCCAGGAGGTTGCCAGTCTTGGTGCTTGTGTACTTTATTCTCATAATGAGTCTCGAGCATGAATTTGTGGTGTGTGTGTGTGTGTGTGTGTGTGTGTGTGTGTGTGTGTGTGTGTGTGCGTGTGTGTGCTACCACAATAGGAGCTCCATCTGTTGGCGTCGCTTGGTTACAAATTTGGTGTCACCCGCCCCAGTGGAGACGAGACGCATACCCACACACACACACACACACACACACACACTGAGCTGTATGGTAATGTGAACTTAGTTTCACCCGAAAACGCAGCGTTTGACCTGACCGTGTACTCCGCTTCACTCCTCCTCCACCCTCTCCTCTGTCTTCATCTTCTCCTCCTCCTCCTCCTCCTCCTTTCTCTCTGGTCCTGGTCCTCCTTTTCTTTCCTCCATCCTACATACCATGAAAACATTGTCTGGATGACAAGAGAGCCCATTACGTTTCACCTCTCCTCTGATCGCTTGTTTTGATAAGACGAGAACAGAAAGAAAAGAATGGATGCTTGATATCTAAGATGACAGACAGAAAGAGTGGAACAGGCCAGAAAGTCGGCGGTCTCTGAGGCAGGTTAAGTTTACCCTCTGTCTCCATGGTGACAGGATCCAGTCAGAGGCCAGACAGGTCAGAGATGTAACAGCAGCTCCTCTCCTCCGTTTTCATCATTGTCTCACTGGATTCACTTTGTTCTCTTTCTGTCAAGCTGATCTGCTACAAAAGGAGGAATCATGTCAGAATAAATGATAAAAGAACAAAATAAACACAGTTAAAAAAAAGCTTTTGAGATGAACTCACCAGCCATTTCAACACATATGAAGGCTCACAGAGCTGCTGTAGAGTTGATGACTGATCAGTTTCTACGTTAGAGAGCATTGATCCGTAGCAGCCCGCAAGAGCTCGTCAATATGAACAACCTTTTGTCTAGCTCGTAGTTTATATATTCATCCACGTGTTTGCATTAGATAATAAAGTGTTGTTAGCTAGCTAACTAGTTGTAACTAAACTGCTAATGTGCAAACGTTAGCATTTCGGTGCAACCTGAGCCAAGACAGACTGCAGTCTGATTCGTGATCCGGGATTCTTTTCACTAAACTTGCTACATGCAAGAAGAGATCTTTGACACCATATTGTGACCCATATGTAAGAGGACTGTTGGACTGCATCCTACTGTATCTGCATTATGGCACGAGAGACTTGAAGTGATGGAGCTGTGCTAATTACAAAGGGAAAAGCAATTTGAGCTGCTTTATGATAAACATTCAGCAGGTTACGTCCTGATATGTCCTGCACAGGCGATCACCGAGTACAAATTATTCAGTGTTAGCAGTGATGCTAATGCTAATTTGACAAAAGTTCAAAGTTAAAGGCCTCATTTTCAAATAATCGACATTTTTATACCTGTTTTAAACGATTATGAGCACGTGTGTTTTTGACCTTATTACTAATTAAACATTTTGAAATTTACCTGAACAGTAAGTGATCTGCAGGGACCGGAGGACAATCAGACCTCGGGTCTGCAGTCGACCCAAACAGAGAGAGAACACCAAGAAAGCAGCTGCATGATGTGCCAATTAATTGATGATGATGATGATGCACCACGTATCTGAGCCGCTCAGGTCCACTTCAGACACCCGGGGCAATATAACAGGACACTAGATTAGACTGAGATACTAACTGAGTGGACCCATGAAGAGCGCTACAGTATAGACATGCATGCATGTGTACAGGGGTCGCGTTAACCGAGCGTTTTCCGTCATTGACTGAGTGACAGAGAAATCTGACGGAAAATTTGTTTTGCCAAAAATTGATGGTGATCTATCGTGACATTTAGTAATACATGCAACACTGTCAATAATCAATAATAACGAAGACCACTGGTAATATACTCTACTGAAGCAATTGTTGTCTCGCTGGCTTTAGCATCAGATTTTTGGGTTACATCACAACATAGCCGAGCTATCGCAACCAATCGCAAAGTATCTTTAGAAAGCTCAATAATTGAGACTGGTGCAGTGGACGATGAAAGAAAACTAAATTATACTGAAGTATACACAATTCATTTGCAACCGAAAATACGACTTGAGAGGTTACGCAGCAAGGAGGTAAAAATTGTTCCTCGTGTGGTGTTGACATGAAAAGTGTTCATCTTTTCTCACCATGTCCTAATAAATGCTGTAAGTTCTGCAAGTTAAATGTTATTGTGATGGAGTTGTTTTTCAAATTTAAATGCTATCAAATGAGCTATATGCTTTATTATCATTAAATACCAATAGATAAAAGATTACGACAAAATTTTATGCGACCCTGTCTGACAGATAACGAGAAAGTCTAAGTCAACCTCTGCTTGTGTGTATATGAAAAGTGCGTGATGTATTTATACATTTACTTTTGTATACTTCAGTGCATGTGTATCTGACTACATGTGAGTGTTTGCTTTACGCAGAGCGAAGTGAACACACACAGCCGCACTCGGTGCAGAACACTGTTTACTGAGCGCCATGCAAACTGGACAATAGGTGCCAGATGCAAACGTGCTGCCTGCTGATTTGACTCTTCAGTCCAAACAGGCAGCGAGCTTTGAACTGCTGAAGAAACACTTATTTGAATGGAGACGAGTTGTCTTTGCCTTCTTGTGCAGCTGCCGGCCACACTCTGACAAAAACAGCCTCGGTCTGCACAAGGTACCGAATGACAAACTGTGGGAACGTGAGGCACCCACATGTGTGTGATCCGTGTTACTGCTGAAGAAAAGGAACAAAGCCTCTCTTTTTTTAATACCTCTGTCTATCCAGAAGAGGCTGACGTAACAGAACACTCATTCACATTCATACATTTCCACACATTCCACACATTTTCCACACAGCCGGTCTCTTCTGGTGGCAGCTCCACTGCAGCAACTGGAAAGGGTCAAAGCCACGTGACTGTGTGTTGTGTCAGTCGGCTAAAATCATTGTTTAAAACAGAAATATCGCCTTTCTGATAGATTAAAAGAAACATGACCGGTATGCATTCTGATTCTGTTATGGCTCTCTTGATATCTAGAAGCTCAACTGAGGATTGTAAAAATTGTTGCAGTGTCACAAGAAGCAGTTCTTTTAAGTAATATTTGAAATAATCATGATAACACCAAACCAGTCCTGCGGGTCCACAAAAAATTAATAAAGTTATCGTGGCGTATCATTTAAAAAGTGCATAACTATGAATGGGAAGCACTACGTCAGCCAATAACGCTCACTTACATTAGGTTTAGGAGATTAAAAACTCCTGAAATGTCTGTGACGCACCACGTAAATCTGTCACTTTGCTTGAGACCGGAGGACGCACTTGCAGATATTTAAGTCTGTCCACTTCAACAAGTGATGCAAAGGCCAAACCGGCTAAACTTACAAAAGTTACCAGCAAAAATACGATGACAGTTACCTCAAGTTTGGTTTTATTGAGAACAACAATGGAAGAAAAAATGCGTCATGTGTCTTCAGGTACTAGCAAATGAAGCTATGAAGCCAGCCAAGCTATGAAATATAAATAATTCCAATGGTATCTAGGAGTACAAACGGCAGTGAGGATTATAAGGGTCCTTGGAAAATTTCCTCCCCTGTAAGAGTTTGAGAAAAAGTTTGAGAACCACTGATGTAGAAACAGCTCTGCAGTCTGCAGCAATAATGCTGAAGTGGTCAGTGACAAAAAATCAAACCTAAGAGGACAAATTCATGTTACAAAGAGATGGTAACAGTGAAGCATGAAAACCGACGCAAGGATGCTCTAAACAGGTTTTAACAGTATTTTAGATCAGGCGCCAAATAGAGTCTAATTTTATCTCAAATGGGCCAGACCAGTAAAACCAGTGCATGATACCAATCTATCAATATCTAGAAATAACAACACACACATTTTACAGTTTACAAAACAGATGACGAATCTTAACAATATGAAGTACGATTTCAACAACACGTCTCAGTTTTTCCACATTCACTCAGTCTACTGTCATTAAATGTGCATTACGATTCACAGATCGCTGTGGATCTTCAAAGTCTTGTGTATGTTAGAGACGTTTAGGACAAATCAGGAATAGCAGTGCATGTTATCTGTCATCCATTTCTGTCATCCAGTGGGCCAGATGTTTGACACCCCTACTCTAAGCCCTAGATTCCACCTGGCACTGGTCTGTGATGCAGTGTGTTGGTCCATTCTCAACACGGCTTAATACTCCGTCAGTGTTTTACCCTCCAGACTTGCTCAGATTTGGTCTTTTTACCTCGGTTTATGTGTTTCTACCATGAGTAAGAAGGCTACATAGTTAAATAGTTTCCCTTTTGTCTGTTTTTGGTAGTCTGCAGAGGGAGTTTTATTTTGAAAACTGGCTGGATTCTCTGTGCCGTTTCTGCTTTTAACTTCAGGCTTGCTTGATCTGCTCTGTGCTGCTTGATGCGGTATCCATTGCGTTGCAGCCATACCCGGTGGAATTAAGCCTTAAAAGCACCGGTTTGTACATTATGTCTGACCTTATCAAAAGGGAAACGTGTTCATAGCTGTTCTGTACGCCAGACTCGAGGGTGAGGTGAAAAATTGGCCGTCATAGAGAGGGGCGAGACGTGATAATAGTTCACATATGGGGATAACGGTATACATTTTCAGACAGTCTCTCCTGGAAGGCGTTGTGTCGCGTTCAGCTGTTCACACGAACAGTAAGAGAAAACAGAGCTCGAGAGCGGAGTTCAAACCCTGCTTACTTTCTCACCTTCACACAGCTGGCTAACCATCGAGTAAAGTAGGTGTGAACGTCAGTTTGTCAGATGCAGGTGTGAGGAGGGGAGGTTTCAGACAATGTTCACTTGTGACACCTTAAGAGTCAACAGCCACACTAGCAGCTCTGTGAGGCAGCATGCTAACATGCTCACAATGTTCACTTGGTGATGTTCAGTAGCTAATGTTAGCATGTTCATCGTCTTAGTTTTGTTAGCATGTTAGCATAGCATTTTGCAGTATTGGACAAATTCAAACTTTGACCAGATGTTGAAGGAGAGGATATGCTGTATAAGAACCACCAATTATTGCAATAAAGTTTGTGCTAATCCATAAAGAAAAAGTGACTTGGATTACAAAGATTTACCAAATTCATCCTCTGCAGTAAATATATGTTGGTGTGTATGTAAAGAATATGTTGGCAGTATATCAGAGGTCATCATGGGTTCAGTGTTTTGGACCACACTACAACTAAAAACTCTTTGAAATTTACCTGGACAGCAGCTGAACTGCACCAAAAAAGCAGCTGCATGATGTTTTTTAATTAATTATGATGCTATGGTAATGATGACGCACCACGTATAGCCAATCACATCCATTTCAAATACCAAGGGCAATAGAACAAGAAGCTAATAAGATAAGACGGGATCGATTTGGGTCTTTGGCCAGATTCCGGTCACTAATTGAGTGGACTCACAAAGACCTCTACAGTATGTCAGGATAACAATATTATCATGATATATATAGAAAATCTAAAATATAATGCTAATAACGCTTTAAGTCAAATCTATCTTTAACTTTTATTGTGTGTTGGCCAATGAATTAGACTCAAAATACAAGTGAGACTCACTGAGTACAAAAAGAGCAATTATAGTGGGAACCTCAAAGCAAGAACAGAACCTTGGATTATTTACACAATATCATCATAATTCTATAATTAAATTGTCATCAATCTTTAATTTTAATAACCTTTTTAATTCAGTGCCGGTTGTGACACGCCTAGTTGAGTTATTTCACTCTGAAGTGAACTGAAGTGGTGCCTTCATGTGTCATCCTGTCATCACTGAAGTCCAAGGTGTGATAGTGAACCATTAATTACTAAGAGTATGGCACACTCTGCTGTTGCTGATAGACCAACAACAGACAAAAAGTTGATACTTTTAGGAAACCTGAAGCTCTAGTTTAGATCAGATGTTAAAACTAACACAGATGTTTTATCAAAGCTGCCTGCCGGCATCAAGTTTCAGCTCATTGTTTCCTCTGTGTGAGCCAGTGGACCTCAACAATAACAGTAGTTTGCATTTACAGTTTATATTTAGTTGGTGCCCAGAGAGTGTTGGTAAATGCTCTCTTGCTTTGAATAGGGCTGTATTTACGGCTGTGCTGATGGACCCTGACAGGCAAAACAGGCCCTTTGAATATCAACAGCGTGTAAGCATGGCGAGTGAGTGAGTGCAAATATCAGAAGTGTGTTGGCGTGGAAAGTAAAGTCAATGGTGCATAACAGTTTAGGCAAAAAGACCTGAAAGATTTTAATGTACTGTACATGCACAAACAGATTAACATGTCTATTGTTAAATCATGTTTCAGTCACTTGATATTGTTGTAGGATGAATACGTGTCACTAACAGACCATAATATGTAGTGCATTGACAGAGTTGTTGATTAATGTCAGTGACTCTGCTGCTGCTTGTATTTATGCCACTGATTTCAACCTAACCCCAACCGTAAGTGATGAATTACATTTACTGTGGTACTCTAACAGGTAAAGTCATTGTTTTCGTACTATTAAATTTAAAAAAAAAAACTTATTTAAAGCAGCTATAATTCAGATTTTCATGATAACATCGTATCAAACAACAATCTAAAAAGGTGTCTCGTAGTGACTGACCGACAGAGAACTGAATCTGCAGCTCCCTCCAGCGTTAAAAGCGCAAGTCTGCACATGGCCTCGCACTACAGGGAATAAAGTCTACACGAAAAAAAAGCTGCTATAGTGCCACGATTATTCCTTCCTGAGTTAAGGTCTCAGATGATGTATACAGATGTTATACAACATCTGTGGATTCACTTTTTACCCGACTAAACTGTGAAATGGAAGATATTAAGCTTCATCACGTTATCATCCAGGGAGAGGAAGCGGAGAGGGTGGATGCATACAAGTACAAATCAATGGAAAATTACACTGGACATAGACGCCCCTGTCAGAAAGAGACAGGGGCTCTTCTTCCTGTGGATCCTTTAGTGTGAACAACACTGCAGATTTTATACAATTGTCAATTGTGGTGGTGTGCTGGGGTGTTCGGAGAGGCCAGCAGACTCTGGAGTCAGTGGCAGAGAGGAGGGTGAAGGCCAAGATCAAAGCCACCCGGGATCACCCCTCTCAGCCCCCCTCAATGACGAGCTGTGGCAGATGGGCAGCTCATTCAGCCACCGGATCATCCCACCCAGGTGCAAAACATCTGTCCCCGCTGCCATTATGGAAATGGAGACCACAGACTGTCAGCACACTGACCAGCCAGTGTTTAATACTGTTATTATATATCATGTTATAATAATATTTATGTTGTAATGTTCATTACATCATGTAGAACATCATATGTTGACACTAATACAGATAACTCCCTGTATAATTAGACAATAATATTATATGATTTTGTGGTGTACACTGTTATATCTGATGGTATCATATTATTCTTCTATACTTGCTGACTTTGCTTCTACTAATCTTGCTACGTCACTTTGCTTGAGTAATTAATATATGTGTGCTGCTGTTGCCTGTCATTTAGCATTTTGCGTGCAGTTGCTTTCATGCACTTTCTGTTTTTATTGTATTCATATTTTATTTTTACTATTTATTTTCTTTAAAGGTCCAGTGTGTATAGTCCAGTTAGTGGCATCTGGCAGTTCAACATGGCAGACTCCATGAAAGAGGACCTGCAGTGACTGTAGATGTAAAGGGCTCATTTTAGGATTTAGGATTATTTTCAGGTGATTATACGTTAATAGAATCATAGTTATGGATATTATATTCCATTTCTGCCAGATGTAATTAGAGCCCCCTAAGTCTGACACCCTGGACCTATAGGTATAATTCCAAAAGCAACAATTAAAGCACTTCAAACCTTGCTTTCTTCCTCAGAAAGCATCAGACTAACATTTCACAACTGAGCTCAGAATTCCTCTAAATATCCCGCTGTGCGGCTCTGTGAGAGCGAGAAGAGAAATCAAGAACTATTAGCGTACATCAGTGTCTGAGGACGTGCTGTTCTATCCGTTGAAAAGGATGTTGCCTCCCAGATGAATTTACGCTGATCCTACTGCTGAGTTCTGCTGCCAAGAAAGTAAGAAAAGTCATTTTATTATATTTAGCCTGCGGTGAGTCCATCTCATTTATCTGAGTTACATAACATGACAGTATTTCTGATAGTGCTGCCAAACTAAAATGTGGCAACAAGACTGTCACAAACTTGTTCAGAGCTTGTTATTTTCTTTGGCTTGTGAAAGTGAAATGCAGCTAAAGTTGTGCATAATGTTGCTGTTTGAATGGACTACAGCTGAAGTTGTGTTTAAGTTGAACATACTGCTGTTTTGGCTGGACGCTTTGCTATCGTTCAGCTCGATTCAGATCATCCAAATGCACAGAAGTGTTGTTGTTCTGCACATTTGATCAAGAATCCCAGCATGCATTTTGTGACGGAATTTTCTATTCTAGCACGTCACATGTGTGGGTTCCACAGGGCAAGCATATGTCTTGAGGTCAGTGTAGGTATAGTGTTAAACCTTAGATTGTTAGGGGACTTCTTCTTGAGATACAGAGCAGCTGTATGTTTGTGTTTAAGCAAGGCAACATTCTGATCATTACTAAGGTCACAGGATAGGGCTGTCTCACTCACTAGACACAACAGATAGGTACATAATGTAGAAGGCTCTACAGAGAATAATGTCAGAACACTATGGGGGAACATTAATATATACAAATATTAATACAAAGGCGGGTGGCAAGGCTCAGCCTTAGCGTTAGGGTGAGGAGCTCAGACATCCAGAGGGAGCTTGGAGTAGAGCCGCTGCTCCTTTGCGTCGAAAGGAGCCAGCTGAGGTGGCTCAGGCATCTGATTGGGATGCCCCCTGGGCGCCTCCCTTTGGAGGTGTTCCGGGCACATTCAGCTGCGAGGAAACCCAGGAGCCCATCTAGCCTGGGAACACCTCAGATCCCCCAGGAGGAGCTGGAATGCATTACTTGGGAGAAGGACGTCTGGAGTGCCCTGCTAAACCTGCTAATCTATTTATTTTTCGGCAGATGCTAAACTGTGTGGCTCGAGCGTGATGATGAGACACAAAGTGATGTTACAGTATCTTGCCAACAAAACGCGGCATCAACGCACCATCAGCACAACACCATTCTACCCTACTCTTTATTATTTTCTTCAGCTGTCTGTACGACACAACAGAAGCTTGTTCAGTTCATAGAAAGAGTGAGAGTGATCTCGCAGTGATGTCAGGGTGAACTTTGACCTCTTGACTGGGTCAGTGTGTATGTGTGCGAGAGAGAAAGCATATTGAGAGAGGTCGACACAAAGTAAAAAGGATACCCAGTGAGACAAAGTAAGAGAAAAGAGAGGAAGAGAAAGAGGAAGAGAGAGAGCGAGAGACCAGTCTGCTGACCTCTGCTTGATCTCTGTCCGGCTGACCCTGTTGGTCGCCGTGGTGACGGTCGCAGGGGTCGTGGCGGAGTCAGAGAGAGGTAACACAATTGAGTATCCACACACACACACATTTCCTCACTCTCTCACACACTTTCCTTTTTATTGTTTTAGTCTGTGCGGATACTGAAAGACATGCTGCAGCTTGTTACAATGTGTGTGTGTGTGTGTGTTTGTGTGTGTTGTGTGTGTGTGTGTGTGTGTGTGTGTGTGTGTGTGTGTGTGTGTGTGTGTGTGTGTGCGTGTGTGTGCGTGTGTTTGTGTGTGTGTGGTCTATTTCGAGCGTGGTAATGATGGACAAACTGCAGAGTGAGAGCTAGCAAAGGGAGAGACCACACACACTTTCTCGCTAGCTGCTTCTTTCATTGATAAAAAAGTAATGTCATTTTACATCTTCTATTTATAATTTATAAAATATAATAATCTATAATTTCACATGTTTTCACTTTCAGACATCTGCCATCATGGTGTCTGAAAAAAACAAACAAAGGGCCTGATCTAAGAACAGATTCAGCTTCTACCAATTGTCTACTACTTTGTGCTGTTTAAAAAGACATTTTGTAGTTACATGAGTCACCGTCCACTCAGCATTGCTCTGTTGACATGTCGATGACAGCTCTAGGCTACTATTAATATTTTCTAATTGTTTCAGGTCTCTTAACATGACCACTGACACTGCTGACTGCAGGACTGGAAGTCTTCTTTTTTCTCTTGAGGGACATTTTTGTGAATTAAACATGTTCACTAACAGAGTGGAACAGCTAGCCCGAGTGTCAAATGAACAATGGTGAACGTTGAACAATGAACAGGTGGTATTCATCAGGCTGAAATGAGCAGCTTACAAGAAAGTTGGTGAAGTTAAGAGAGAAAAATAAGTGAGTTTAATCAGAAAAATATGGAAATGGTCTTGCATGAGGCCCATTGTGTGAAATCTGTCACTTTCAGTGCTTTGGCTTAGACTGGCAGAACATTATCAGCTGGAAGGAATATCCAATTTTGTAAATGATTTGCTGCATGCAGATGTCTGCATTAATGCTTGATTACTGTGAGCCGTTGCTCTCGCCAGCATTGATTTTCTGTGTTTTGAACTGGCAGCAGCACGATGCCTATACCATACAGCCAGAAGGTAGTAGCTTAAAACGGAAAAGGAAATAGTTATATAACACAAGTTTCGCCAACTACTGTCACACTATTTGTCTTTATTAGTATGTTTGCTCTCTGCTGGTGAAGAGGTGTATTATCAGAGAAGTCTATAGACAGTACAAAACATGGATGTAGTCTCCGTGACGTCACCCGCCGACACCATCTTGGCAGTGCTGCCTATGCTGGCTCCTGGCTAATCCAAAAATCGGCAAAGACTTGAATCGTGGGGGAGCTAAGGTGAGCTGAATTAAGCGTGGTTGCTCAAACAAGCCAACTGAGACCTGCACCCACCTGTCAATAAAAGTGCAAGATCTTAATTATGCATAACTTTAAGCCTCAATGTAATTTGAATGGATGAGTTCTGTAAAAACTCACCCTCAGTACAGTTGTCACGGATGGGGAAATTAACTATAAAGACCAAAGACCGCTTGAATAAAGAGCAAAACCAGCTCCTGTCTTGCTTCCCCAGCTGTAGTTTTTGTGGTTGCGATGGTCACACAGTGAGCCATGATGGCAAGTTATGTAAGTTGCATAGTTGTCTACGTTTGAATATGCTACTTGAGACTTGACCAGAGTGAGAAAGAGAACGGCTGATGTCACACAAAGCGTGACAAAGTTGGCACAGTTTCCAAATCAACCAGTTATTAAAAATATGTTCAAACTCACTATCTGATATTTGTTGTTGTTGCCGAAAAGTTTCAACTTTTCTCTGCATGGATGTGCATCTGTACAATTTCCCAACTAACTTAAAGCAACATAGACTACATGCGTAGAAATGTGTACAGAGTGTAATACCATACCATACACGTGTTTTGTTATGATTATATTAGTTATGATTAAAAACTACAGAGTCAACAACTTTGCTAACAGAAAAGAAATAGCTGGGGGCTATGCTAAGAACAGGCGCTGAGTGCTAATGACAGAGACACCATTCACCTGATTACAAGTGTAGCATCATAGTGATTTTATTGTAAAAAGTTGAAGAATGTTGCTTCAGCTAACTCATTTGGTTCACTAATTTTAGACTGCGACAAATAATGGGAACAGCTAGCTATTAGCGTCCTCTAAGGTGTGCTCATGTGACTGATGTGTATATATATATATATATATATATATATATATGTGTGTGTGTGTGTGTGTGTGTGTGTGTGTGTGTGTATGTGTGACACTGTAAATCTTCCCCACTCATCTCTGAAACAAAGAAAGTGACAGCCTAATTAGCTTACGTTGAAAGCCGTTGTAGGGATACTGAATGGTGAATCTGCTACTGAACTCAGATCAGTGTGTGATGCTGACACCTGTCGTCTGAGCCCGGCTTGAACTGATGACCAGAGCTGTTACAATAACACTGTGAGTCATAAGTACACAGGTATCACTGTAACTTTAATCACTTTTATGTTAGTAGCATGACTGGATGTATATTTAAATAAACAGAAGGGACCAAAACAGAGACTGTCAGAGAAATGTGCATGTTGAGTTTGACTTTTATTTTGTAGTATGCAGTCTGAAGACGAACCTCACACTGCTGAACTTCACCTGCAACTTTCACGATATCATTGGGAGCGGTAACAATTACACAACACTATTACCACCATAAAAATCAATTAGTCCTGTTAAATGGCAGCAAGGAACGACACCCAATGCACAAACACACACACACACACACACACACACACACACACACACAAAGTTATTGCTATCCAATGCACACTGGGTTCTAATGACAGGACAGGGGAGCTAATTGGATTTAATGGACGATGGCCTCAGACACACACACACACACACTCACACACTGATAGATAGGGATGTGTAAATATTGGCAGGAACAAACTCTTGAGCTAACTCCATCAATATACTGTAACACACTCATTCTGTGTGTGTGTTCAAATAAAATAAGAGAGAGAGAGAGAGAGAGACTGTGAATATCAACAGTCGTAATATTTAACGTGTTCCTCTCTGTCTTTTTAATCATTTTGATGCCAGACATTCTTTTAAATAATTGTGTGTGTGTGTGTGTGTGTGTGTGTGTGTGTGTGTGTGCGTGTGTGTGTGTGTGTGTGTGTTCAGTTATAGGACAAAGAGCAAATGAAAGAAATAAATACAATGAACCAGAGAGAGAATGAAAGAATTTATCCTCTCTCTCAGGATCTTTTCAATAATTTAGACGCCAACCATACTTTTATTTTTATGGCATATGTAATTATATTATTTTGTGTGTGTGTGTGTGTAGAACAGACTGCAAAAACACAGGCAGTAAAATGTGAGCTACACGTAATCCAACACAAATATTAGAAAACACTAAACCAAACTTAGTTATAAAAAATAACATGGAAACACAGTGTGAGGTTGTTTATTAGTCTCCATGAAATATCAGACAGTTAGAATATTAAACATATTCAGTGATGAAGTTACATGAAACTTGTTTGATATTATACAGCTATAATATTACCATGTAGGATGCTGTAAAGTAGAATAGGAAAATAATTAGAGTGAACCAAAACACACACACACACACACACACACACATAGTAGGCTGTAAATTACAAAGCCCTCTGCACAGATGGTGTGTGTGTGCGTGTGTGTGTGTGTGTGCGTGTTTGTATATGTGTGTGTGTTACTGATTTACAGCCTCTGACATGTCAGGATGAGAAGGAAATTGAAGTCTAAAACCAGAAACCATCAATCCACACCCTGACACGCACACACACACACACACACACACACACACACACACACACACACACACACAAACACATACGCGCACACACACACGCAGCAGCTGTTGCTCTAATTAGCTCTGCCATGCTGAACACACTAATCACCATTACCTCGCTCTGTCTGCTAATTCAAAGATCAATTTAATTTTATGGATTCTTTATTGGAATTATAAGTCACAGAACATCCCGCCTCTCTGGCCTGATTGACAGATTTAACCACCTGTTAGTGGATTTGCAGATTTCCACGGAGTCAATCATTTAGCTGTCAGTTATGGTTTGTTGGTTATTTGTGTGTTTTCTGTTACTATTTCATCAAATTTCACATTTTGACTGTCAAATTTGTTTTGGTATATTTCATAAAGTTTTGAATTTCAAGTTTGTAACGACAGAATTTGTCCAAGTTGCCAATACTTACAACACAACAGCAAACACACACACACAAATAAAACATCGTGGATACGCAGGATACGCGTAAGAAGACGATATATGAAATCAGGATGTCCAGTTTGAAATCTCATCACAGGCTAACCAGCCGTCCACAGAGGATGTTTTTTTAGTCGCTTCTCAGAGTCGTAAGTCAAACTGACATCAGACACACAGCCTGCTAACTCACTCTTTCCTGTGTGACAAAGTGGACTCTACCAGCAACACCATTTGTCCCCCATAAACCTGTTAGGCTTCTAGCCATTTGATTGACCATTGTTGATCACCTTTGTTTGTTTAGTGTCATTACCAAGCTGCAACCGCCGTGGCTTTGAAGTGAAGCCAATGCAGAGTTGCCAAAAACTGCAGTTACCCAAGCAGCCGCTTAAGTCTGGCTACAGAACAAGTCAGTCTCCGTAAGTCCCCATGTTAAAATGTAGTTCACAGCAGAAATAAACATGTTTACAGCCTGGTACAAAAATCAGTTTTGGTCTCTATAGCTAATTTCCCCGTTCATGACAACTGTACTATATTTATTTTTAATTAGCCGCGAGGCGGAGAAGCAGGACTACAAACATGGCGGTGGCCAGAGCCGCAGATTTCGAACTTCAGAATGGCTCTTTAGAAACCTGTGGGTGACGTCATACATATGCTGTCCATTCTTTATTCTGTCATTGGTCATTACCTGTTAACTGTGTAACATGTATCATGTGTAGCTACACATGACTTTGCCGGCTCTGTTTGTGTTTAGCATTTTGTTGAGATTTCTTATGTAATGTTAACTTATGTTAACACAGTGATGACAGACAAATGTTGTTTCAGTTACTTTCATTGTCATTTTCACCACACAGTTATATTATGGAGTTATGGATATAATAAATTTTACTTTGTTAGTATCTTACCTGTCGTGGGAAATCATTGTGCTGGAGGGAGTTGCCCCACAACCCGAGTTTATTATGCTCTCTATGATATCTCTATCATCGGTGTTGTTGAGGGGGATAGCATGTTAGAGGGGGAAGTTGCTTCTACATTTCATTTTTTATATTTTGTGAATGTTGGAAAGTTGTTTCTGTAAGGAACGATGTGGTGTTTGTTGTTTTCTTGGTGAGGCTGTTCAACCCTTTAGTAAGGATGATCAGGCCCAGGTACAGCATACAGAGAGACATGTTAGTATGTAGTCAGTTGTCTTGGTGCAAAGTCAGGCACAGCAGATGCCACGGCTTGTGCTGTAATTTCTTTTATTTTTGTTATGAATTGATTTATCCTCAGTATTTTATGCTAATGTTTTTTTTTTGTTTTTCACATTCCCTGGAAGCACCTGTACTGTAAATAAATGTCCACCAATTGGACCTGCAACATAACCTCTAAAGTCTGCCTCTTACTTTACAACAACTGTCCTACACTGCTGTCCGTAAATCCATTTATAAATAATCATAAAAAGCTCTCCTCGTATCTTCAGATCTTGTCTCAAACCAGATTCAGCATTCAGTATTGTATTGCTTTAATATACAACTTTTTTTCCCCCATATAGACCTCCTTACAAGCTCCAGCTTCATTTTTACAAATATAATGAGACATTATGGCAGATTTTTGTAAAACATAGTTCTCACTTTTAGCATAAAAAAATGAAATCATGTGATGTGACACAACATGTGTGACATAACATATGTTGTGTTTGTGCAGATGAATGTGCACAAAACAATTAAAAACAATTAAAAAAAAGCAGTTTCAGATGATTTCTAACATCTTCCAGCATAAACCCCTCTCCATCATGTCTCTGATTACGTTTAGATTTTAACCAACTGTCTACACAGGCCATGCAGCAGCTCACATTTACAACCCTGTCTCTTAGAAATTATGTTTGTATATCACTAAATTGCTTTCATAATTATGTTGTGGTGACAGCGTAATTCCTGCCTGGATTATGTTCACAGGCAACATTTGTTTCAGTGAATGAAACATTATATTTATGTGGCACGCTTCATTCGCTGGTTGGGGGGTTGGGATGGATGTGGGCATACAACAAAGTGCAGGACTGAGACACCAGAGTACAGGCTTTGTGTTCAGACTGGTCTTAGGTTTAGGAAACAAAACTACTTTGGCAAATTGCAAGATTGGATATTTGGGTGGAAAACAAATGAAATAAGATGTCGGTGAACATTTTACTGATACGTTCAGTATCAGCATTTCTGTGATTTGCCATTTTAGCGACCAAATTATCTCATATTATCCTGAAATATTGTAATTCCCACATCTGACATAGTTATTCCAGAGCAGACAACTATCTGACACAAAGGACAGCATTCTTACAGTCTGTGTACTGAATGTGTACGTAGAACACGTCAGACAGGAGGGTGTCTCCCAAGATCCTTTGTGCTGATTGCGCAACACACTGTCACTGTGTAAAACAACATGGCTCACAGCTTCACAGCTTATGTGATTTTAAAGAAATAGTTTGACATTTTTGGAAGGACTCCTGTCCTCATATTAGCTTAGCTTAGCATAACGACAGGAAACAGGGTAACAGCTAGCCTGGCTCTGTCCAAACAGTAACTTCCTGTTGTCTTGTTTTATTACCATTGAGTTGCCAGCAGAGGCTCCAGGTTTGTGTTAGCTCCAAGCGGCAACCTTCGGTGCTGGGAAATGAAGCCAATGCGGAAAGTGCTAAAAACTCGAGCGGCCGCTTGAGACAGGCTGCAGAAGTGAGTCAAGCTCCATAAGCGCCTGTATTAAAATGTCCAATTTCACAGCAGAAATAAACATTTACTGCCTGATTCAGGCAACAGTTCTGGTCTCTATAGCCAACCTTCCCATTCATGACAACTGTACTGAGGGTGAATTTTTATAGAACTCACCTGTTCAAATTATATTAAGGCTTAAAGTTATGCAGAATTAACAGCGTGCCATTACAGATGGCTTATTAGAGCACCCAGGCGTCATTTGGC
The DNA here is from genome assembly GCA_946959425.1 of Argyrosomus regius. Classification (NCBI taxonomy): domain Eukaryota; kingdom Metazoa; phylum Chordata; class Actinopteri; family Sciaenidae; genus Argyrosomus; species Argyrosomus regius. Next base: position 20,108,732 of record OX336897.1, on the reverse strand, counting down.
CCGCCTCAGGTCTGCTGATGATCCTCGTCGTTGCCGATATTTACATTAGCCGGGAGGCGGAAGAAGCAGTACATCCAACATGGTTGGCTTATTTTGAGCTTCAGAACAGCACATCGGAAACCTGTGGGTGACATCACTCATGCTCTGTCCATTCCTTATGCTGACATTGGTTAGCTCCAGACAGAACCAGGTAAGCTGTTAGCTCAGTAAATATGAGGCACGTGACTTCCTGTTTTGGCACATCAATGAGAATCATCCTTTATGGATACTGTGCTGCATGTTTGAATCTTCCAACTTGAGTGACTGATAAGGATGAAACACTGGTAGTGAGCAGGACAGACAGAAACGTGTGGGTGATGTTACAGGCACTGAGTCCATCTCTTCACTCCACGTTTGAACAGTGCCGAGCAAAGAGAGAAAGTGAGAGAGGAAAAGAGCGAGTTGAAAAGTTCAGCTCGCTCCCTGCGGGCAATAAACGGCTGGTACTGACACATATTCTTTATCATATATTCGTCTGCTCTTTCTCTCTGTTTTCATTTTGTTCTGAGCTGCCCTCATTTAGCCTCACCCTCAAATCCCCTTAATTCACTTTCTTTCTTTCTTTCTTTCTTTCTTTCTTTCTTTCTTTCTTTCTTTCTTTCTTTCTTTCTTTCTTTTGTTGTGGCACACACACCCTCTGTTTCTTCCATCTGTGCAGCAGGCAGCAGATTAAAAAGAACTGGATCCCATTAAACACACATCACCTTCACGCTGCTGCTATGTGTGTGTGTGTGTCGTCATGTTCATACATACTGTATGTTTTATAGCACGTACACATCCACGTGTGTGTCTCTGTGCGTGCGTGTGTGTGTGTGTGTGTCTGTGTGTGTTTGAGTGTGCGCTGCAGAGGGATGATGGCGTAGCAATCGGAGGCTGGTTCATCAGGAGGTCACACACACTCACACACACTCACACACACTGAGCGGCTGCAGAGAGAGATGGATGGCAGTCTGAGGCTCCCTGCTGCTTTGGTAGGGAAATATATGGCACCGAGGTAGTCATGGTAACACACACACACACACACACACACACACACACACACACAGCAATACACATTCATACATATACACACAGACACACGAATGCTGCTTTTCATAACAAGTGTAATGATTCATTTAAAACGGTTTAAGACTTTGTATAAACACACACACATTGATACACACACACACACACACACACACTCTCTCTCTCTTTCTCTCTCACTCGGCTTTCCTTGAACACTTTCATACTGATAAAATGAATCGGTATAAAATTACACACAACATGGATATGTCTGCAGTTATCCGTCTGATATCATAATTTAACATAATATTATAATATTGCATTTAACATCCTTTTGTTTCTGTGTGACATGAAGTTGTTACATTTCATGATTAGCACGTGCTGCTCAAACATTAATGTTAATGTGCAGCTTTGGAGCTGTACAGTGCACTGATACAGACGTCAGGGTGTTTCAGTGACTTTACATCTCACTTCAGGTAATAATTCTACTTTATGTTTATTATTGAGATCATAGCCAGTGCTGTTTTTGTACCAGAGTGCTTTTGAAAGGTGTTTCTAATATTATGTGTAAATGCCAAAATATTAGAAACATACTGCGGTGCAATAATACAGTTTAACACTACTGCAAACAACAACCTCAATAAGAAACATAATGGTTAAATGAATAGCTCTCTGACAGTGTCAACAAAAAGCTTCATTAAAGCAGAATTTATGTCAGAGTTGTTGTGTTGGATCATGCTGGATAGCCACCTCTGTGATCTGTCAGTCACAGAGGTGATTATAATATTATGGTGATTACTACTGCTTGAATTAGTACTAACAAACCTATAAATAATAACAAATAAATAATGAATGGATCAAGTTTAGGAATGCATTGAATTAGAAATCAGTTTTAGGTATTTAAGGTGTACTGTTTATGAATTTCTAAAAACTGAACTAATGGGATATCAATCCATAAATGGATCTATATTTTGTTCCTTAAGTTGACATAAACAATAATAGGTTATAATACGTAAACAGATAATAAGTTTTAAGCTCATTTGTCTGCCCTGCAAAATACAAAATTTGCGAAACAGTCCAGACAAAATAAAAGTTAGTTATTATGCATATACTTAATATAAATTACACACACATGCATATTCGCATGCAGAAATACACACATTTACTCACGTGTATTACACGCTTTATTACAATGTATGCACAAAAAAATAAAACAGAATTTTGTTCGATTTCACCAAAACAATAGGCCAGCTATCAAATATATGTTTAATTTGAACACATTTATAGGAACATGCATATATGACTAAATGGTTTATAACACTCTATAATGTTGTGAGCAGAAACAACAGCATTTTTTTGTGTTTATAAATGTATTTGTCAACTAGGGCCGGTCCTAAGACGTTTCCATACACAATTAATGAATGATTGGTAATAATATGATGATATGATCTCTGTTACATCTACATTCATGGCAGAGTTGTTGTGTAGGATTACATTGGATTGTACGAGTGTACCTAATGAAGTGCACGGTCAGAGCCTATATCATGATCATCATAACCACTGCTCGAACCAGTACTAACAACCTATGTCACCTGATTAAATGAATAATCATGTGACACAGATGTAACAGAGTGTTACATAACATGTACATTTACGAGAATTCTTCTGCATCTTGTGGCCTTCATCACCAGATTTTGAGTTCAAAAATAAATACCTGGCTTATAAATCTGATTAAAATATGTACTATATTAACAAATGAAATATAAAGATTATATCATAATATAAACCGTGAATGCTTGTTCACAGATACATCTATAACCACTAAAAAATGTCCTTATATCTTCTTACAGCTACATAATAATGTGTTGTGAGCCATTTATCAATTGTTCGCCGAGCATATGAACGCTAAATAAGGTGCATTCAAATAAAGTGTTAAGTAACATTCAGCCAACAACAAAAAAACAGAGTTACTAGTCAGTTAATAATAAGTAATAAGTAATATTGCAAACATTAAAAACAACACGGGGAAAGAGTTTGTCTTGTTTGTGTTCTCTTTTCGCTTTTTCTTCTATTTATATACATTTATGAGAGATATTTTATTACATCTAGGTTAATTAACAAATATGCGTGCGTGTGTAGTTGTGTGTGTGTGTGTGTGTGTGTCATGTGTTTCACCATGTGTTCAGCAGTAATAAGAATGAATCAGAGAGACAGGTAGGGGTTTCTACATGTGACGGACAGTGTGTTTATGCGTATAGTCTCTCTCTCTCTCTCTCTCTCTCTCTCTCTCTCTCTCTCTCTCTCTCTCTCTCTAATCACTGGTTTCATTCCTGGCGGCACGTGACGTGAGCAGCCAATAGGACTGCCGACCTGGTGCCACAAACACACACATGCACACACATAGCTTGAAGTAAAGGAGATGTAGAAAAAGTGGAAAGCAATGAGAAAGAGAGGATTGGAAAAGATGAAAGGAGGAGGGTGGATAGAGAAGACATGAGAGCAGGGAGGACAGGAGAAAGAAGAAGAGGAATGGGGGGGAAAGACATGAGAGGAGGAGAGGAGGAGCCCGAGAACTTGAGACGAAAAAGAAAGGAGGTGGAGAGAGCAGATGGGATAGAAAAATTGAGAGATAATCCTCACATCACAGAAATGAAGTGGAAGAGGAAAAGGAGAATGAGAGATGAGTCGGGGATAAAAGAGAGGAGGAGGAGTGTGAAAACATGATGATGAATGGACTTGAGGGGAGATACGAGGAGAAACGAGGAGGAGGCCATTAGAAGAGGGAGACGAGATGAGAGGAGATGAAAAAAGTGGAAAAAATAAAATGGCGTAGCGTTCGGAGTAAAAAGATTAGGAGGAGAGTCAGAAGAGAAGAGGAGGAAAAGAAGATAAAAGTGATGAATAGACGGAACAATATCAGCATAAAAACACTTAGATGTGGTTTGATTTTCATTCCAAGCAGCCGACACAGAGGCACACTGTAAATCTAGAGAAACAGCTGAAGCTGCTAGATCCGTTCATCGGTACTGTCAGGCAAAGATAACAGTCATTTTATACAGACTGACTCCAACACTGGAATCTCTAATAATGTGTGAGAGACAAGATAAACATACAGGCTTTAAGGTGTAGAATACATTTCTTTCCTCATAAAACATTTACGAAGCCAATCCTTTAATTTGAATTCTCCAATGTTCACGTGTTTTGTTCATTAGCCAGCAGTCCTCTTCTGGGTTGTGTTTCTTGGCGCATCACCTGTAGATCAGTGGAATAAGCTTGTTGTTCAGTTTTTGAGCGTGTACATACTCTAAACGCTGGAGGACATAGAAGTGTAGAAAGTGTAGAAAAGTTCATTATTGACCTTGGACAGAGATACACGAGATGAGGATCCTGGCCGTGGTCACAGCTAACTAACTTGGTACCACCAGGCGTTCCTTGAGCTTGGCAAAGACTTTAAGTCCCAGCACTTATTACAAACTATACACCCAATATATTGTCACAGTCTGATGAAAACCACATATCATTTGATGATTTTGACTTTTTGTGCAATGCGCATATTCTCGTCTGTCTATGGTCAGCATTTAGGATCTTACTGACCAATGAAAAGATGTTTTGTTACATTAGATGTTTTGACCATTGACCTGGATTATGCTGATTTCAATCTAAAATAACAAAATAGTCTTGGTTAGGCCAATGTGCTCTTTGGAAACATGTAGGACCGCTTTGTTATTGATAGTTTACTGCCAAGGTGGACGTAAACAGAAGAGTATAGGCTCGGAACCACCCACATATCCATTTATATTAAAAAAAAACATGCATATCCATGTAAATCTATTATAAATATTGAACAGTTCACTGATGACTGTGTAAACATGGATTTCTGGTGCTTAATGTGTCTCATTACAGTGTTTTAGGTTCGATTTGTAAGCTCGTTTTCATCAGATAGCAATGATATGCTTTATTTTTGTCATTTTCAAATTCCATGCAAAGCATGTGGAATATACTGTGTTTTAGGTGGCTAATCTTAGCTTGTTTGCTAACATGCACGAATTCCTAGCTAGCTAACACAGTAAAATACAGTCTTGGGTGGATAACATCAGGTAATTCATCCAGACTCCTGGTGCTGATCTGGATAGTTTGCTGTTTGCAGGTTACATTACGAGGCGGTCAGATGCATGCAGTGCCACTGGGTTGCAGCTGTTTGGCTAACGTTAGCTTGCTTGCTAACATTATTCAATTTAATGTTATTTATATAGTGCCAAATCATAACAGAAGTTATCTCAGGATACTTTCCATTTAGAGCACTGTCATCTTTTTTTAATATTCACTACAGAGACCCAACCATTCCCACCATGAGCAAGCACTTGGTGACAGTGACAAGGAAAAACTTCCTTTAAGGGGCGAACGCTTCATGCAGAACTTGGCTAATGGTGAGTAGCCATCTGCCTTGACCGGTTGGGTTTAGAGAGGGAACGAGTGAAAGATGGGGAAGCACAGAGAGGCAAAACACTATCTGAGTAGATATATTATAGCTTTGCCAAATTACTTCACCAGCTAACGTGATCCATGATACTGTGAGACAAATGGTGTTTGATTTTAGCCAACAATAAATTATATGGTATTACAATTCAAGGGTGTAACTAACGAGTGCAATCTACTAGCCAAGAGCGATCCAGGGCAGGGGCCAACTAGCTGTGACTGAGTGAAGCTAAACCACGGTTGGCCGGCTGGCTGTGGCTTGGCTGCGTGGTGTTGGCTGATGGGGGGGGGGTAATTTGCAAACAGCAAGCTGGTTAGTATGATGGAGCCAATGGTCCAAATAAAACATAGGACTATTCCAGATATCCTAAATATGATTGTAATTTATTCTGAAGCGCTCAGTCTTGTGTAAGTCTCTTTTGGCCACGAGATGATGCTCGCACATACGAGTACGATAGTACGAGGATGAGCAACAGGATGCTGACTGCAGTTATTAACGAGGGTTTTCTGAATGTTACATAGAGAACCTTTAAGATTAGAAATCTTGTTTACTGTTACGAACCTCACAAAGCTGTGTCATGCTTTGACATGTCTCAGATACTTAGCTCTCCCACAGTACGTGACCTCCTGCTGACCTTTGGCCCTGTGTATGACTGCAGACCAGCAGCGTGGCCTGACCCCCTCGTGACTCGTATCTGGTGTGTGTTGCCTACATGAAGGTGTCTATTGATTACTACTGTAGCAGAGTTAAATAAGACCCGACTGAACTCTGTACCGAGTGGTGTGTCACGTGCGTTTGTGTCCCTGAACACAGCTCGTTTCCTGTCCAACATCTGCACCACATAAACACCCCGACATGTGTGTGCGTCTGCCTCATGCCTTTGATTGTATGTGTGTGTATACACAGGTCTCACTGTGGATTACTCCCCATATATCATCCTGTGTGAGTGTGTGTGTGTGTGCAATTCTGTGTGTGTGTGTGTGTTTGTCTTCCTTTAGCAAATGGCACTTTTGGCTTTCAATACTCCTCTCCTATAAGCTGACACACACACACACACAGAGAGAAGGTGATGACAGTAATATCTGAGCTTCTCTTCTTCTATTAATTCATTCTTTAAAATTCTCTGTCTCACTAAATGTGTGTATGTGTGCCGTGTGTGTGTGTGTGTGTGTGTGTGTGTGTGTGTGTGTGTGTGTGTGTGTGTGTGTGTGTGTGTGTGTGTGTGTGTGTGTGTGGTGTGTGTGTGTGTGTGTGGTGTGTGTATGGTATGTCTCCTTTGTGTTTGTGTGTGTAGCCCAGTCGTTCACTCATCCTCTCCTTCAACATTCCTGCTGAGCAGAGCAGAGGTCACTGCCAGGACAAGTCACTGTGTGTGTGTGTGTGTGTGTGTGTGTGTGTGTGTAGGGCCTCCTCTGTCCAGGATGAAGGATGGAGGGAGGGAGGTGAAGGAGAGGTGAGAGGGTGACAGGGAGGAGGTCAAACCACGGTCAAATACAAACGCCTCCTCCCGCCGTCTACACCTCCTCTCCCCGCTTCTTCTTCTTCTTCTTCTTCTTCTTCTTCTTCTTCTTCTTCTTCTTCACCTCTTTTTTTCTGGTTCTCCTCCTCGCATCCATTTAGTTTTCTCGCTCCTCTTTCTCCTCCTCCTGCTCCTCTGCATGTCTCTCTCTCTCTCTCTCTCTCTCTCTCTCTCTCTCTCTCTCTCTCTCTCTCCCTCTTCCTCCTGTCTTGAATCTCCTTCCTTACACACAGACACACACACACACACACACACACACACACACACACACACACATACACACACACACACACACACACTTGCAGGGTCTTGGAGTTATTTTTAGTTGAGGGAAGAATAGAAGAGAGACACTTCACATGCTTGTTTGAATGGATCTAATCTGGTTGAGTTGTGTTTGTTCCACACACACACACACACACGCACACAGACACACACACACACACACACACACACACACACACACACACACACACACACACAGCCGTGACCCAGAATGTGACCCTGAGTAGTAATGGATAAAAAATGAGAGTGACCTTTGACCCCTTCCTCTCCTCCTTCCTCCCCTCTCCCTCCTCCCTCTACAGTACACTCCCTCCCTCTCTCCTCCCGTCCGTCCTCACCTCTTTGCATCTTTTACACAGAATTCCTCTCTCCTTCTCCTTTTCCTCCTTCCTTTCTATTATGCCTCCTCCTCCCGCTCCTCGTGGTATTTATCTTTATTCGTGTGTGTGTGTGTGTGTGTGTGTGTGTGTGTGTGTGTGTGTGTGTGTGTGTGTGTGTTCTTTCATATTCATTTATTGTGGAATTAATGAAGCATTTCACTGAGAATAATATATTTATTCTCTCATTCTTTACATGTTCAGCTTAGTTTCTGCCCAGGGCTCTAATCTGTATGTTCATTGAAGTCTGTCATCATATTCATACACGCCAGCATCACACATCTGTCGGGTGGATATAACACACGTATAAAGATATATTTGCAGATAGATTTCTGCCCAAAAAAACAGTATTTGATTTGATTTTGGAGTCGTGATCAGCTGACGTCGGCATGATTATGTGTATTTTGATGTAGATCTGATGGATCCAGAATCTGTGGAATAAAGGCTGGTGGCACCTTGAAGGAAAAACGAGAACCCTGGAATAAATCAAGGTTCATCTGTGAAATCAAGGCATTTCTATAAATCTGTGTTTATCTATTTGATCCACATTTTCTGACTTTAATCTTGATCGTTTATTATTATATTTCTTAAGTATTTGTAACAAATCAAGAACTTAAGTTGTCTGGAAATCGATATATTTATTCATTTATATATTTATTGTTCAGATCTAACTACTGAAATAGCTTTTATTATTCAGTTTAAAGGTTTAAATCAGGTTTGAACCATTTGAATAAAAGAAAATGAATCTAATAACTTCATATAATAATAATAAATATCAGTAATGGAACAAGTTTCCTCAGAACCTGTACGTTTACTACATTTTATTGTACGTCTCTACTTCATCGCTTTAATTTTTTAATGGACTCTTACTTCTTGTAATTTTACATGTCATTTTTCTCCTTTCACTTCAGTAAAAGATCTGTATATTCTTCCACCAACGATCACCCTGATCCCAGGGGAGCCGATGCTCTGCACAGTTTCTATCCATGATCAGCCTTTGAGGATCAATCAGGGAATATTGATAATAAATTACAGCAGTCACGTGCACGTTGTCCAGCATCTTGTATCAGTTTTTACTGTTGCCTGGTGCGACAATACACAAACAAAATGCTTGTTGTAGATTTATGCTTCAGTGCTTGAACTCAGTCTGCAGAATCATCATGTGTTCTGTGTTTCATTGTTCTGTGTCATCCTGATTTTCTCCCCCCACGTCCTCTGTTTGTCTCTATTATCAAAAGACCTCACAACATGTGTAAGTCTTTAAAGTTAAATCTGGTTTTATTTAAGTTTAATATATAACAAACCGTAATCCTTTCATTTGAATCATTCATGCATGTGTGCAAACATCCCAGTGGCCCTCATAAATCCTCACAGATAAGACTCTGAGCAGACAGACAGAAAAATCCTGTTTGATATGAATTCATTTTGTGAACACTGTTTTATTTTTAGTGAACAATTTCCATTAAAATATGCTATTTTAAGTCTCCTCAGGAGGACTGAAATGAACTGAAATGACTCTAATATCATTTCATTTGCTTAAAAGCTTCAAATGACAGACATAATTACAGTTTTGTGGTTTAAAAACTGCTCAGGTCAGAACTGAAGTCTTTTATTAATAAGTAGGTATTACAAATAAAATAATAATAATTTACAGCAAGACAGGATTTTTTTGAAACGTATCATCATTTTGGGAAACATTTCATACATTTCTAATACAGAATTAATTGCTATTACTTTATCAGTCAGGAGATTTTATTAATCATCACTGAGTTATATTTGAAACAAGTCATTTGAGAGTCGATGTATTATTGAAGTGTTAATGAACAGTTTTTATCCAGGGAGAGCAGAGCAAGGACGCCGATATTTGAATATCTGGGTTTTGAAATGAGTTTTATTGAAATAAAGTGACACTTGAGTCAGCCTGTAAATTAGATTTCAGCCCATCAGTTCAATTTTTTTGCTTTGTGGTGACTCAAAGAGGGAAAAAAAAAAAATCATATTTTTGGATTATTTCTCTCTCATAGATATATTTAGTCCGGAGGTCTCCTCATACAAACACATACTGCTTTTTGCTGTGCGCCACCTGCTGGTTGTGAACAGTGAAACAGTGAATCTTTCTTCATGTTTTCACGGTGCAGTCGGTCAGCTGACTCCCCGACCCAGAGACACTTCAGCCGTAAACAGCCACAAGTATGAGAGGTCAAAGGTCAGAGGTGAGGTGCCTGGAGAGCTGCTCCCATTGTCCTTGAGAGGAAACACACCTTTTAGCCTGAAGAGGACGTGAAGGAGAGGCCAGCTAATGAAGGGCCACATTTAGGCTGAGATCAAAACATCCCACCGTCAACTTTCTATCAAATATAGATGAACAATATTTCTCATTTTGGCATCTTCATCAGATTCCTTCATACTTTATATTTCTGTTATTGTGAATATTGTTTTATATTATTAGACATGGTGATGAATGAGGCTTGTTTCTGCAAACTACTGTGTGACTTTATGTCATTTGTTTGATTTTAATTTGCAAATAGATAAAACGAACGCTATAATAGTAATAATAATAATAATAATAATAATAATAATAATAATAATTTCAAATGCCATTAAAAAGATCTTCACAATATTGAGAGCAAAATAGAAGCAAATCAAAATAAAACAATGAACACACATGAAAGATATAAAAATACACAACAATGATAAATGAATAAAAAATATTATTATTATTATTATTATTATTATTATTATTATTAGAACATTATAAAGTAAAACAATGTGCAATTAAAAGCATCAGAATTTAATTAAAGAAAAACATGACATTCAATTCATAAACCAAAGAGAACGTGCAGATATCCAGTATTTATTTTATCTTATTTTATTATTCTTTTTTTGATGTCAGTGATGAAAATTGTGTCGTTTTGTTGTATTCAGGACACTGAAATCATGTGAAATAAAACGTACAGATGATGGGTGTTTTATTGCCTGATCATTGCAGCATTTTTACAACTAAAATAAGATTTCAATAAAACTACTTTTAGCCAAACAAAAGAAATCTTCACATATTAGATTTCTGTGTTTGTCCACAAGAATTTGTTTCAGGCAGAAGAGTCATGTTTTTTTGTGGATCAGAAGAGCATTTAGAGCTCCATGCTAGGAAATTAAATTCTAATTATGAAAAATATGAATTCACTTGAATAATTAATGATTTAAATGAATTCATCTCTTCTGATCTGGGGCTGATTTTGGTTTGGGCTCACTGGTTCAACAACATACTGCACCACATACGCTTCATACTTATGCTACCAAAAAAATGTACAAAATAAGATATAAATAAAATATTTTAAGCAGCTACGACCATGGATCAGATAATGAAACTTGATTTGTATATGAACTCTTGAACAGAAATATAAATCTAAACTGAGTTTAAGTGAAAGTTGTTTAACTGTGAAGGCCCAGGTGGAATAAATGGTGGAAATTTGACCATAAAACATGATTTGATTTAAATATAATGGAAGGAGGCTGAGAGAAATTTAAAATTCTCTATGATAAAAATGACAAAGCTATTGACAAAAAAAATGGGCCATCACAGCTCCTAATAGCTGCCATATTTTATCGTTTTAACAAAGGAGGGTGTCCGTGCAGGATCCAGATAGAAATGAAGATGGTTTGAACATTTTCAGGGTTCGAACAGTCGACTGTGAAGTGACAAAAAATGAGATCACAACTCACAAAATTCTGAGAAGGTCTCTTGGCCATCTTGCACTTCTGAGACAGTCCCTTACTTCAGCTCAGTAGTTGTTGGGTATGATCTAGTTGCACACGATGCCAGGCTTCAATATTGGATCATAAAGTAAAAATAACAGCTGTGCAACATCAGTCAATCTTTCCCCTGCAGTGCATGGTGAAAACTGATGAGAAGTTATTGAGGATGACAGAGATATTTTAGACAACAGGTGCTGCCAACTTAGTGTCTACAGTCTCATGTCTCTGTCCTGTTTCAACACGACAACACCCCAATGCACACAAAGCCAGCTCCATAAAGAAATGGTCACACAGAGCTCTGACTTCATCCCCATCGTCCCATCCAGCAGCTTCAGGATGAACTGGAACACTGACTGCGAGCCAGACCTGATCCCCATCATCAGTGCTCATTGTGCATGTGTCCATGTACTTTTGGCCATGTACTTTCCTTAACTTCCTCAGATGCTCAGATGGAGTCAGTCTGCTCTGCTTCATTACACACTCATCAATATTTCAACGACACTCTCACACATTCATCACTGGATGAGACCTCGTTAGAGAGGAACCTCCTCCTCGTCTCCGTCTCTCTACAGTACTTACTAATTAGAGTATTCTCCATCCCTCTTCTTTGTCTTACAGTTTGGTGTTTGTCCAAAAGTGCTAAATCAAAAGTTTGGCCGTAACACGTGACAACACACACTCTACAAGAAAGAGAGGGAGATCTGCTTTGTTAACATCTCTGCTCATGTGTCCTCTTTATGGTGGACTTGTCACAGGTTATTAAATGTGTTGGTTTGAAGGTTACTGGTCAGGGTGATGTAATTAAATACCGTACAAGCATAAAGTTGCTTCTTGCTCCTCTGATCGGCCAAAATATCCATCAACAGTGAAGTATTTCTATCAATTCTTTGCCCAAGCTGAAAATTTCCATGGAATACTGCAATACTGGAAGTACTCTGGTTACTTTTGTCAATCTGACGTCATTCTATTTGTTGAAAATATTATATTTCAAACAATCTTTAAAAAAAAATACAGAGATGCATCTTCTGTTTAAAACTTAAAACTGTTTGTCTTTAAAATGTTGTGTGTAAAAATTGTGTTGTTTTTCTGGATGAAGTCATTAAAGGATTTGAGTTCCCTGTTTCCTGTTGAGCTTCTGCAGTCATTCTTCTTGAACTGCAACAAACAAAACAGAACAAGGTGACAGATAAACACACTCACTAACACGTTTGTTGCCGTTTGAAGCTCTCTGGTGTGTTGAACTGGCATCAGGGCGACACCTGCTGTCTGAAAGGTGAACTGCAGCCACCACCGGCTCTTCAGTGTGTACTACTCTGTTATGTAATGTTAGCAGCATAATAATAAAAATACATAACACACACAACAATATTTTAAAGATTAATTCATTTGATTTTTATTTTCATTTTACCTTTCATAGGTCAGAACGTATCACACCACCTTCAGTGTCAGTTCAATGATCATCAGCTGTAGTAGTACAACTGTTGATATGCAGTCATCCATTATCCAATCACATCAAACTGTAAACAATATCACTGCAGAAAAATGATTCATTGCTACACACAGGCTGACTGTATGTATCACTAAAGCAGAGTGTCAGAATATTTTAGCTTCACTGTCCAGTGAAAAGCAGATTTACAGATAAACTGAAGGATATAAATAAATAATTATTCAACAATAAATAAACCATCAAGACTCCACTGAGTTTATCTGAAATGCTTTGCCACAAAGACAAGAGGGATGTTGACTTTAAACTTGGTGCTGAACACGACAGAACACGAGTCCAGAAGCCGTAGTTATAAAGAATAAAAGACCAATGATGATTTATTATCATTTATTTTATTATCATTTATCATTTATTAAGAAAATCCAACATGTTACTCCGTGTCTCAATACTTTGTGACTTCCTGTAGCTCTCAGCTCCACATCCACTGGTTCTTAACGGCACACAAATACAACGTTTGATTTATTTAAAGAAATGACCAATAACAATAATTTTCAATACAGCTAATAATTTCCCAAATATCACTTTAATTTTATTAAACAAACAGCAGGAAATTGTGCATTCTGTTGGGGACTATTTTCAGCAGTGGATTAATCCACATTTAGTGCTCTTGTGAGTTTTTGTGGCAGCAGGACGTTGTGTGTGTGAGTCAACATACAGTGTATGTGAGTGTGTGTTCTTGGTAATAAACAAACTCATTATATGTTTTTAATGGAGCTCTATGGCACAGAGGAAGAACGTATCAGGCTGTGAAAAACACAGAACCACTTTTTTTTTCTTTTTGAATTTTCTAAGAGAAAAACAACAAGAATATGTTTGATCTGATTTGATTTAGTTTTGGTCCTAGTAATATATATTAAAGAATGTAAATACACACACAGAAGTTACTTCTTCAAAGATTAAATTTATGTATTTTTGCAGTGTAACATCACTGGGGAAGATTCTTTTGAGGAACATCATTTCTTGGTATTCCTCTCTGAACACATGTATGATTAATCGTGTGATAACTTGAGTGCTGCTCTTAAAGGTTACCTCACTGAAAGTACCAGGAGTGAGTTGGTTGATAAATGTGCTTTTTTTTTCTTGATAACTTTTTTCCTCCCAAGTTGGCTCCTTGGAGCAGTTGTTCTCAATGACGCAATGTGTGCTTGTGAACCATCATCGTTGTTTTTGGCCTGAGTGGTGACATGGATTGTGAGCAGTGATAGTACCTTCTTGGATTTGTATCATTTTAGGAACTTTTAGAGGCCCAAAGAGGTGAAAGATTCAGGTATTTATTATTTGGAGAATCTCTGAGACTATAGTGTGCAGAATTTAAGTAATATTCATGGTGTTTAGAGGCTTGAAGAGGTGGATGGATGTATGAGAAAGAAGAAATGAGAGAAAAACAAAAACTCATCTGGTGACCGCTGAGATTTGGACATGATAATACTGAAGTCTAAAGCCAGTGCATAATATAACTTGGAGCCTTTAGGAGACAGCTGGTCAGCCTTCACTTCATGTTCATGTTTCCTTCCCTGCAGAGAAGTGACCTTGTCCAGTCCTTCACCGTGGTACCGATGACAGAAAAAAAACATTTGACTGATGGAGCCGGAACATTTAGCAGCGTCACTCAGATCGATCACGCCGTCTTCAGCAGTGCAGCGTATGAGTGGTGCAGTGTAGCAGCAGATCTGGAGCCAGCTGATGAGAGTGCTGATGAGATTTTGGGGAGAAAAGTGATTCTCTGAAGATTTCTTTTTCTTACCGACGGCAGAGCGTCGGCGTGAGACAGCAGAGCCAAGGTTAAGCCTGCTGTCACGGGGTCAGAGGTCAAGAATTCAGACGAGAGACAGGAACAGAGCAGGGTTACTGACCAGGCAGTAATATCACATGTGATTATTGTATATGAATACATGGCACACAATAGATATTTGTTTGTTTTTTTTGTTTTAAAGACATGTAACTGTATGTTTACACAAATAAAATACAGTATACATTTACAGAAATTATTTATTAATTTTGGTAATTTCATATATTCTTACTGGTGTGTTTGTGGCACTAAATACTGTAATAAAATGTGGATAATACATATCTTGGCCAAGAAAGAAATATTTCTGTGGATTACTGGCATTATATATATGTTGGAAAACCATGAGGTTTAGTTGAAAAATCTATGAAAATTGTTTTCTTTTTTTGTCAAATAGTTCACTTGGATTAGAGGTACTTTACTTTCTAGAATTAAATACTTCCATGTTAACTAAAAAAGAAAAAAAAGAAACAATCTGATGGGGACATTAAATTGTATTAAACATAATTTACTGTGTTAAAAACAATTTTATTAATATTTAATAAATAAAAACAAATAAAAAAAACAACATTTCAAAATCAAACAACAGTCCCGTTTGATAACTGGAGTTAAAAAGGACACATTGAACAGGATCTATAATAAGTTTAATATGAACAGTATGTATACATATGTACTGATAATAATGGTAATAACTATGTTGACATATATTTACTGGTAGAAAATGAATGTCTAGGGAAATATGTACATTATAACATGGCTGCTTGGTTTTGTTATGTTGTAGTATTTTCTTCAGGTAAAAACATTTATTTCTCACAAACAAAATAAATAAGAAATACACACACTGGACCTTTAAATCTCCAAAATGGCATGTTTATTATCATCATAACAGATTTTTTTAGTGGGGACAAAAATAAGTAGATAAATATTTATTGGTTTCAGATAAGGATTTATACAATATGATGAGCACCTGTACAAGCCACCACTTTGCTGAAGCTGTTTTCTTATTGTCGAAATTATGTCACATGGGTGGGTGAGAAGGAGGGGGAGGGGTGTGTATTGGATTGCACTATATTGACATGACTCAGTCATTAGCAGTTCGCACTTAGACACAAACACCAACAGGTCTCACGCAGCATGACCTCTGCCTGACCCTGGAAGTGAGGGTGAGACGATGGGAAGAGGTCAGGAGGTCAAAGGGACGAGAAAGTGAGATGAGAGAGTCCAGAAACAGGATTATTACTGAATAATTATCAGTTCAGACTCACAGTGTTAGAAGTTAGTACCTTGTTAACTCTTTCTTGTCTCCCCTTCTCTGTTTGTCTCGTTCTCTCTTTTCCTCTTTTTAAAGTCAGTCACGTGAGGTCACAGCCTGAACAGACCGATCAGACCCTGTTGTTTACTTCCTGTCTCCTCCAGCAGCCGTCGCCATGACGACAGGTAGAGCGTGACCTCTGCGTAACCTCGGCGGCGTGGAAGTCTACACCCCTCCCAACACAAACAGACACACACCACCCCATCCCCTCCTCACTGGGGGTGAATTTGCGGCTGCGACCGCAGTCAGAGGTCACCGTGAGGTTGGAGGCTGAACATGATGATGTATTTTATTTTGAAATGTTTTTATTCATGTTTGTGTCGGTGCTGCACTTTTTATTCTTGATAACATTTTATGTCTGAACACAGGATACAGAAGATCCTAAATTTGAACAATTTACTCTTTTTGTTTTGAACGCACCATAGTGCATATGTTTTGTACTTTCAATGTGTAAATATAGTTGTACTGGGGTGGAAAATACACGTGTCATGTGAATTTTCACATAATCAGAGCAACATTTGATGGTTCTATTCCAAAATAAGACTTTTAAGGAAACTTAAAGGGACAGTACGCTCATTTTTAACACACTCAATTATGTTCAGGGACTTTTTTTTAGTGGTAGAAGTAGTAGGAAAATAAGTAATAAATAGTAATATATAATATTATAATATATATAATATTAATTATTAATATTAAGTATTGTATTAGACCATCACTTCATGGTAAATGCCCACATGCCTCTCGGAGGGAGGAGTTTACAACCCTGATGACATCATCAAGGTTATTTTATCAAACTTTCGAAAGATCCAGAAATATTATACAGCCTGTTAGACACAGGCTGAGTAACACTCACCATGATGAGTAAACTGACTTTTATGTCTAAAATTGGTGGAGTGGCCCTTTAAAAAAACAGGTGCAAAATGCACACATTACCACCTGAGCCCGCTAGGCTCTTATTCCTGTCACAAAAATCTGTCACATGTCGAGGGAAAACTGTACTGAGCTGCTTCAAACTCCTCCTTTGAAGTTTTCTCACCATTACCTTCACACTTTCAGTTAGGTCTAGTGTTGTGTTCAGGGTCCTCTTTAACAGCACAGCATTTTTTATCATCTTCATACTTCATGACTTTTCCTTTCTTTTATTGGACTTTGTTCATAAGACCTCTAACAGAGAGTTCTCTGGGGTCTAACTGAGCCCAAACAATAACAACAGTAACATCACACTGCAGGGTAACATGCTGAGCATTTCTCTACCAGTGAATGAGTGAGTGAGGAAGTTAAATGAACATATATTTGTTCATGTAGCTCATATAACATGCAAAACGCTTGAACCTACAGTGGAAGGATCTGGGGGCTGTAACATTTGAAGCTGTGGCATAGTTTGGGTCCAGTTGTACCCCTAGAGGAAAGGGTCACTGCAAATCAATAGTTCTATCCCGATGGGACTGGATTAAATATAGGGCACGACAAATCACTGAACAGTTTGATGTGAATCAGATGGCCACCACATCTCAACCCATTTGAACACCTACAGAAGATTCTAGATGCTCTCCACCATCATAAAAACACCAAATAAGGAAATATCTTTTAGAGGAACGGTGTTCATCACTCCAGTGGACTTCAGAGAAACAATGCTGAGGCGCATTAAAGATGTTCTGGCTGCACATGATGGTCCAACACCTTACTAAGACACTTTATGTTGAACTTCCTTTTTTTTGTCATCCATTTGTTGTACATCCAGTCTGATTGTACCAATACAGTCAGATCAGACGCTTCATATCTGTTCGTTGTGTCTGTATATGTCATTAGAACAGATGGAGGTCATCAGGTTATTTATCTGTCACCTCATTACAGGAGGTAACAAACATGTTGAAAATGTTAATTACGGAGTTGTTTTTTTGTTAGTTTTCATGAGTTCATGTGGCGACCTCATTTGACCACTCACATTAGTTTCTCTAATGTTTTTATCATATCCATAACTCGCCTGATTATATACAGTAAAATCCATAAATAAATATTCACTTTTTCTTTCATCAGTGTCCTGCGATAGTTTGCAAACCACTTATTGCCCTTTTTTTATTAATTAATTTCCCAGTAAGTCTTCTTCAACCTGCTCTGGCAATACTGTGCTTAATTACAGTCTTAATTATGGTTAATAAAGCCAATTTGAATTTGAGAGACTGATGTGAACTTTCTGTGTCTGCTTTGTTCTCTCTTCATTTGAATCTGTCTCGCTCTCTGTGGAATAATATATCTGAGAGGTCTAACATCTGCTGTTACCACACACACACACACACACACACACACACACACTGAGACTAGCAGCTTGGAACTTCACGCTTGCAACACAGTCAAACACACGGTGCATAAACATACACTCAGAGATATTTATGAGCTATTGTTTCCTTTGTTATTAGAGAAAGAGAGAGAGAGAGAGAGAGAGAGAGAACTCAAGAGTCCAAACTAAACTAACTCTCCTTAACTCGCTCACCCTCTCTCTCTCTTTCTCTCTCAGGTTGTTGCCGTGGAAACCCGGTGATTTAATTGTCATACAGAGCGCCATGCTGAGTTTCACCTTCACAACAAACGCACACACACACATACATACACACACTCAGACAGCTGTGAGGCGGCCGTGCGCTCTACAGTAGAGGAGTTAAATGTGTGAATGGAGGGCTGTAAATTTACCGCAGAGAGATTTACTACACACACACACACACACACACACACACACATACAGTCCAGGAGGGTGTTTACTGGGTGGAGTCAACTGGAACTGACTGATAGATCTCTCTCGTATTCAAATGAGATTTAAAGGAATAGTTCAACATTTTGGAAAATACATTTAAACACTTACTTGCTTGCTGAGATTAAAAAAAATAATAATAACAACAATAAAAAGATTCTCATGTCTGTACAGTAAATAATAAGCTACCGCCAGCAGCCGGTTAACTTAGCTTAGCATAATGACTGGAAACAGGGGGGAACAGCTAGCCTGACTCTGTCCAAATGCAACAAACTCCACCTCCCAGTTATATTCTGTTTAAGTAGGTGTCAAAGTGTCAGACCATTTGTTGACCGAATGTAATCACCTACTGGATGCTTGTCTACGCTGTGAGATTGCCTGGGACCTTCATACTGTCCCAGCTGTGTGCTCAGTCTGTACTTTGTTAACAAATTAACCTTTCACTTCAGGTCCATTCAAAAAAGCTTTATTGGCATGAGCGACGGTCATGAGTGATGAGATTTGGCTAAAGCACTAAAAGCTCCTGATCCTGATTGCAGTGTCTTTTCTTCTGTCTTACTCTGCTGCTTTTGAATTGAATGATTTAATTTGTTGAGTGATTGGTTCACTCTGCTGTGCGTCTGCTCCGTGCTGTCTAATAGTATCTGGTGACCTGAGACAGATGCGTCGCCAAAACAAGAGCTCGATTCCCAAGTCAGCCTTCAAGTCCTGACAGACAGTTCGCACAAGCTCCAAAAACCAACGCGCAAGTCTAGTCTGACGTATAGGGTGTAATATTGATGTGTTTGATTTTAAAGTAAACCAAAAGTTTTTAAATTATATCACATTTTTGTGATCTAATGGATTACTTTAATTACAAAAAATACCATGTAATCTGTATTCAGTAACTCAGTAACTTCAGCAAATGCTAAAGATTCCCGTGCCACCTTTGACACCTGTGTCAATATGCGGTCAGTCAACTGGTAGCCAAACAGCTGATGTATGAGCTAGTAATGACGAAGCATGAATGACTTGTTATTTGCTCTGCCTGAACTACAATGTGTACATATTACTCTACAACTTCAACCCCACTGAAGAGCAGTGTTGTAGTATGCAAGACTGG
Source organism: Argyrosomus regius (assembly GCA_946959425.1). Lineage (NCBI taxonomy): Eukaryota > Metazoa > Chordata > Actinopteri > Sciaenidae > Argyrosomus > Argyrosomus regius. Next base: position 20,088,830 of record OX336897.1, on the reverse strand, counting down.
TCTCGGTCTTGGACAAAGATGACTCTGGATTTAATTTTAAAAATCGTCAACCACGGGGATATCATCGAACTGCATGCGCGTTGTCTGATTTATTTCTTAAGATAAGATGAGGTGAGATAGACTTTATTGATCCCACACCGGGAAATTCACTTGTCACACCAGCTCGAATACACAAGGTGGATAAGAAATTACTCACAAATAAGAAATATATAGAAGAAAGTCATGGAGTCATGCCGGTGTTAAAGAGTGTGACAGCTGTTGGAATGAAGGACCTGTGGTAACGCTCCTTCTCACATGGTGGAAGTAGCAGTCTGTTGCTGAAGGAGCTGTGTAAGGCCCCCCACAGTCTCACATGATTCATTTCTAATTTGTTAATGGTTGTCACTCCTCCCCACCCTCTTCTCACTCTTCACACAAGAAGGTGGGAGACAGGAGAACATGAAGCTGCGACTGTCTGTGAAAAGATTTCAGCCAAATCTTCTGCAATAAAACTACCTAAACCACAAAGAGTTCATCTGCAAAACAGCATCCAAAAGGAAGAACACAGCCGTATTGTACTGAGACGGTCTCACCTAATGAAATTTGGATAATGTTAGTTAAATATTAGCTACCTAAGTAGGTCTCTTGGTCTTGACTACAACACTGTTGAAAAGACCATGATAAAATTATTGTCAGTTATCTGAGACGTCATGTTTCTCATCATTCTCAGGTAAAACATGAACGAGGCAATAAAAAACATTTAACAGAGAATAAAGACAAGCAGTTACTGTTCTCTGAACATCAGATCATTCCTTTTTTACAGCACGGAAATATCTTCTAAACTGAGCTCTTTGTGATTTTATAAAGACAGAGATGCAGAGCAGTAATCATCGCTGATTTTACTGCTTTTTAAACACTGTTAAAAACTACACACATGCCCTTTTATAACTTCCAAATCGAATCAGCGCATCAAGCAGAAGAGGTGAAGGAGGCGATTAGGGAGGCTTGTGACTGCGTGGAGACAGGCAGAGAGGCAGGAAGGTAATTATTGCTAACATTACTGCTTTTTAAGTGTAGCAGAAGCTGCGAGCGCTCGCTAACCTTTTACAGCTTCAGAAGAAATTCAAAACGACAACTTCGAGTGTGAAAACAAGCAGAGAGAGGAGATTTTTAACAAGATAGAGACGGATAGAGATGGAGGAAGGTGATTATTGTGGTTGTTATTGCCTTTTAAAGGGGCATTACGCCAAGTGTTATCGCCCCACTGTGCGCTCTCTTTGGAGCCATAGCACTGCTTAAGACTTTGTAAGTGTGTGTGTGTGAATCTGAGAGTAAAGTTGTGTGTGACATAGAGACGACGTGCGTGTTAATGCAAGAGCAGGAGGTACAGTCACCTTCCTAATCAGCGCCTGTCTTCCTGAGCAACAACAAACTTGCTTCCAGCTGTTCTGCGTTTCCTCATGCAATAACTCGGCAGCACTCTTACAGCCACATGTGACCAGGGTACAGCGCTGTGTTGCCGTTGGGTATTTAAAGTGTTTTTTCATTAGAAAGTTTCCTGATTAAGTAAACAGACCTTGAAGTATCGCAGGAGAAGCTTTAGGAAACACAAAACCATCCTTCATGAGAAGAAAGTAGATAATGACTGTCATTTTGTTCTTTACAGTATTTTTCTAGCATAATAGTTCGAAAACGCTTAAAATGTGTGCAAACTCTGGATGTAAACACAACATACTGTGTATTTGTGCTTGTCTGAGGTCAGTTTCCTCTCATTCACTGAGTGTACATTGATAGAAAATCAGCTTGAACATAAGATTACAGTGAAGTCTGGCAAAAGTTCAATGAGAAGTTGATGCAGATGTTTTCCCTGTCTAGTCTAGGATGTCCAGAGAGATTCAACAGAAATTCTCCATTAACCGCCTGCTTCACTCCTCCACCACCAGTGTCCAAACTCTGCAGGATGCTGTCCAATCTTCTGTCTTCATATGGGGTTACATTTAATGAAGATGCTTCACATTGATGGAGTCTAATTGCCAAAGTCTTCCTCTGTCGCCAACTGTAATAAATATTGCTCTAAACTATACTTCCACTGAGCTCTTCTTATTGAGAAAACATTAAGTTAGACATCCTGTTTCTTTGGAATACTTTGCTTTAACTGTGTCCTATCTTGACGCTTCAAACTGCTGCTGCTAATAAACAGTTAAAGACATCCTTACACAGTCTGTCTATCTAAAATGACAAAGCAACAAACCTCCAGCTTCACTACTGACTGGTGGACTGATGCACTAACCATCATTTTTATATTAACAATAATAAAAAAATGACTACAGTGTGTGTAAAAGGTTTTGGTCAAACTCACAAAGAATTATAACGCAGTCCCCCTCAGCTCTACACATTTTAGTGTCTTTTAGCTCATTGTTTTGGTTCACTCACCTTAATAAAGTGAAATTATGTATTATGTATGTTCTTTGTAAAGTAAGAATAAGTATGTGTTCTTAGTTGTCAGACCAAAGAACAAAGTGTTATTAACCACCCAGCCAAATTTGAATGATTAAAAATATCAACAAGTTTATGAAATTAGGTGTCAAAATCAGGTAAAAATGAATTCTCAGCTCCAGAACTGTGGGGGCGTGTCCGCTGAATGTGCTGAAGCCACGCCCACTCATGGGAGCAGTCAAGCAGCCATTTTGAAGCGACTGAAACATGTCAGATGAGTTCAGAAAATGACATGACTAACACTCTGAGCAAGATGAATTAATCTCTATCTCTCTGCTAGGGGTGCAGAGGTATGCTCAGGGTGGCCTCAGCGTGTCATCGAGCCACACTTTAGGACCGCTCATTAAAGTCCTGGACTGAAAACTGGTGACAAACTGTTTTAAACTCCACATTTCAGTAATATATCATTCAAAGTCTTTTCACATTTTCAGCAACTATTTTCCAACATTTCGAAATAAATCTCAGAATTACCTTTACACAGACTTTAAATGCAGCACTGGTTCTCTTCTGTGGCTCCACTTGGGTCAAGGTTCTTGGAACAAACAGCTGTGAAGCAATAAACACAGGGCACTGATACCACAATGTTTTATGATGTGACAACAGTGTGGTTATGATTTGGTTAGGTTTAGGCACAAAACCGATCATTCTTTGGGTTTGAATAAGCAATTTGTTAACCACAGGTTAAAATAGGTCACACAAATAAAACAAAGTTATGGAACAATGGAGGTCATGTTTAAAAAATAATATTCACTGGCGGTTAGCAACTGATTGTAACAAAGTTAATGTGGTTCCTTGAAAAAGTTCCTGTGGTGGAAACAGACTAATGGATGTTAATAAGAGCACTAAATGCACAGAGATATATGGTCACAATGCTACATTAGACTGTTAGACGTGTCACTGCCATGCATGGATATTATAGGAAGACAGAATTTGTTTTAATGTGATTGAATGTAATTTGAGGTTCTGCAGAATCATCCAATATTGACGTACTTGCCTAATGATGGGGTTGGAGAGTTGGGTGACTCTTCCCTGTCAGTAGGAATAAAGTGAATGCCAGCACTCGTCTTCTCTTACAGCTTTTCCATCTTCCCCCAGCGTGGAGATGCATCTATCATGGTAATGAAAGTTCACCCATGGAAACATCAAAGTGCATCAGTGCATCAATATGACGAGTGTCAGATTGACTCATAATGATTTTCGGCCCTCAGAGTGATGACTGGACTGGATGCTATAACTTGAACTGCATCATGCTGATGTCACACACTGAAAGCCTTCCGGTCTTTCAACTGGACTCACGTTTAAACAGGAATTAAAGAAAAGAAACAAATGAAGGGGGACGAGATAGAAACACAAAAGAGAGAAACCTCAAGACCTATTTCTTTCTTCTCTTCATCTTTCTCATCTTCTGTTATTCCTCCATCACCCTCTCTTCCTCTCTTTCTCTCTTCAAATGCAAATGGGGTGGAACGACTGTATTTGTAGCCACGGCAACAACAACATTATCGTTAATGGTCGCTGCGGAGACGCTAGAGCTGTAATGGCCGACAGCGCTCTGTCGCCGTGGGTTACCAGCTGTGTCTCACAGATGCACACACACACACACACACACACACACACACACGCACATAAACATTGGATGAAAGCAGTGTGTACTCCTTTCATTCAAATCCACTTTGCATTGATTTTGCAGTTTGGCTGAAAATGTAACAACTCTGTGTCTCTACCTCCATGGCTCCACCTAAATCAATCACACACACACACACACACACACACACACACACATAAGCAGACATTGTGTTTTGGACAAGTGGCTTGTCTGAGTGACGCCAGACGTATACTTACACACACACATAGAGTGCTGGTGACGCCAGGCTGGTAGCAGTGTATTGGGTCAGTATTGAACTCAAACACTAAGTAACCTCATGACTGCCTGTCTGTCCACCTGCCTGTCTCCTTCTCTCTCTCTCCCTGTCTCTCTCTACCTGGTTCTCTTCCTCAGCATGTCTTTCTGTCTTTGCAAAGACTCAATAGTTCCATTGTGTGTGTGTGTGTGTGTGTGTGTGTGTGTGTGTCTGTGTGTGCATTCTTTCCTGTTTTGCTGTGTGCTCTCTTAACACACTTTTGTGTACTTTTGGGTTGTTTTTCATGGTTTGGGGCCTTAGTTTGATTGAAATCTCCATGCTACAACATAAAATGATACTTCTAGCATCTTCTACTGCCAATCTTGTGTCAACAGTTTGTGTTTGTTTCCTGATCAATGTGATTCCAATAAGTTTAAGGGATTGCAATTTGAAATCCAGTTGTTTATACCCATCATGCGCTGTTATTGTTCAATTTCGGTGGGCTTGTTCACTGTACTAGAAGTTAATGCCAGTTTAGCCTTCTGCCTGCCATCAGTGGACATGCTGGCATGGTATGTGGATGCTTAAAGAGGGGACAGGGGTGGTTAGCCTCTACAAACATAGGAGAAATGTGATTCCTGGTAACTCGGAAGTTGTCTCATTAACTTACAGTTGAAGGGTAGCTAATGTTAGCTGTTGGCTGGTTAGCAAATCCCTTCAGATTGTTGGGCAGTCTGCTTGTTAAACCCAAAGACTGTATAAATAAAAACTGGACGTAGTCTCTGTGATGTCACCCATAGGTTTCTGAAGACTCCTTCAAATAATAAATAAATAATAATAAATAAAAATAAAATAATAAATAAATAAGAGTATTTTAACACATTTTGCTGGTGAGTAATTAGTAAGATAATGTTTTATTTTTCCAGTCATATAAGGAGTTACTGAGTACAGTTTTCAGGAAGTTTGAAATGATTTATGATATACTATAATGCAGTTATACACTGACATAAAACATAAAAATGTTATATAACTGCGTACACTGTGATTATTTCTATTTATTTTAGATGTATATTTATAATTGACATTTTTTTATTTCAAACTGCTATATTCAAGGCCAAGAATGAACCTTGAACCACATATCTTCATGAGTTTTAAACGCATTTACAGTTTGTACTGTTATTATTCATAAAGTGGTTGGTACCAGTACTCCGGTCATCGCATCAGTTTAAAGGGATTCATTAACCTCATAACTGTCTCTCTCTTTCTCTCATATTAGTACTTTTCATTTTAATGATATCATGTAATAAAAGTAAAATGATTACTCATCAATATTAAAATGAACAAACGATCATGTTCACATTCACAGAGTTTGACCTTGTGAATTAATTGCAGTTTGTACACGATAATAATATGAAACTTGCTAATTACTTTGAGCTTAGCTTTAGTAGTGCCTCACACACACACACAAACACACATAGATGAACGAGTTACTGTGTGTGCAGGTGACCTCAGTGTGAACTTTAGCTGCACGACCCTGACTGAGAGAGAGAGAGAGATAGAGAGAGAAGAAGAGCGAGCGAGCATAACGGAGTGTGTGTGACAGACAGAGAGAGAGAGAGAGAGAGAGAGAGAGAGTGATAGAGAGAGAGTGAGACAGGAGGACGCCACTGTCTCCATCCTTCTCACACACTCTGTCTGTCTGCTGTGTGTGTGTGTGTGTGTGTGCGTGGATTAAGAGGGTCAGAGGTCAAACGTTATCACACACACTCCTACTATACATAAAAGTATGCTCCTTCTTATATCTCCTCTCCTCTCCTCTCCTCTCCTCTCCTCTCCTCTCCTCTGCATGACTCCTTTGTTCTCTCCTTTCCACCACTCATTTCCTCTCTTCTTTTCTCCTCTTCATGTGACTTCTCCTCTCCTCTCTTTTCATGTTTCATTTTCTCTCCTGTCTCCTCTCTTTCTTCCCATCCTCTTCTCTCCTTTCTATAGTGAATTTTATATCATATTTAGGACACATTTTAACCAATTTTCCAGACAACCATCAACGCACTGCTGTTATATGAATATTAGCAGTTGAGTGTGTCAACATTAACAGCTGGAGGCAGTATAGAAAACATATTTGTTCATGTTTCTACTGCATGTGTCCTTTCTTCTTCTCTCATGTCTCATCTCTTCCTTGTTTCCTATTCTCTCCCCTCCTTTACATGTTTCCTATCTCTGGATGGAGATGGCGCTGCCTCTTATCCTTGCTGCCAGCTTGTCGCAGTGGACACTCATAGTACTGCAAAAAATTAAAAAAGAGACATCTCTAGACTGTTGACAGGACTAATCCAACTGTACACAAGCTCATTATTACTCTTTCTGTTATAAATATTTCATTTATGAAGCTTAAACGTCCCCCAGAGCCTAAAATGAATTTTCATGTCAGTATAAAGTGGGCCAAGTGGGACCGAGTGGGCTGAACCTGGAAGCCGGAAAGCTCCTCTGGCTTACATGTGCTGGGTGAGCAATTTTCACTCAAGTCCTGTATCCAGTTCATATATCACCTCCTCTTTTCATGCCTCCTCCTCTCTACAGGGAAAAAAAGAAAAGATTTTCTTTGAAGGACTGACTGAAAATAAAATCTAGACTGAAACTGAAGTAAACAATAAGCACTGGAAAGTGTCAGTTTTAATCCAAACACATCAGTGTGGGGATCTGCTGCCAAGAGCTAATATCAGTCAAATCCTTCCCGTTGTTCTCTATTCGACCATGTTCTATAATGGCTTGTATTATAGACGTGTATGTGTACATCGTGTGTGTGTGTGTGTGTGTGTGTGTGTGTGTGTGTGTGTGTGTGTGTGTGTGTGTGTGAGTCGTCCTAATGGTACTAGCCATATTCTGGATTGGTTTACATTATGGGACGTGTGCGATTTTATGCTTCTTCAAATATTTTGGGAGCCTAAAGGCCCCCGGGGTCCAGGCTGCCAGGGACATCCAGAAATATGCCCACTTAAAACACACTAAAATATTGAAGCAGAGTTTTTTAATGGAGCGTACGGCACTGAATATGATAGAGAGAGAGAGAGAGAGAGAGAGAGAGAGAGAGAGAGAGAGAGAGAGGGGATCAATCTGGTGTTTTTACGACAGAGGACAATAAATGTGTCGGCTGTAAATTGTTTTGGAGATGCTGCCGCTCTCAGAGGCTGCTACAAGACAGATAAATCTACACACACACACACACACACAGATGTACACATACATGCAAACAGTGTTACAGCTGAGCCAAAACTATTATGACCTCTTACCTACCCGACTTTCACTGTTTGGAAATTATGATTTAATTCATTTATGCAGAGCGTTTAAGTGATGCTACTGGAGGCAGCCAGAAATACAGAGGTCAGAAGTTCACATCCCCCTGATACCATTTTTTTAAATTACATAGATTTTTCAAAAATTCAGCAAACTGTTAAATTATATTTCGTGTGAGGTCTGTGTATCAAAACAGTGTTCTAAGTGCTGTTTTACAGCCTTTTCCCCACTGCCATGAATGCAGTTCTGGTGGAGAGATACTGAAACTTTTAGCTGGCTCCAAAGCAGTTACACTTCAACACAATTAGTGTACAAATGACACATCTAGCTTGTAAAGTACCCATCATGTGTACATTTTGAATTTTGAATTTCTGCACACATAAAACACAGAAGATGAACAGAGGGCTTGAAATGAATTAATCAAGTACAAACCTGAAGTACTTGTACTGTGCTTGAGTGTGTCCACTCCATGCTACATAGAAGTACTGGACTTTGTATTCCACTACTACAGTATTTACTGAACAGTATATAAAGCAGTTAAAATGATCTCCACCACAGTAAATGGTACTTATACATTAATGTATCAGTCATAATAATCCAATAATATGTACTTTTGGAGTACATTTAGCTAATAATACTTACTTTTACTTGTGATGGAGTCTTTTTTTACTGCAGAGTTGTTCTTACTTAAATCTGCAATTACTGATTTAGTTTGGGTTCTTGGGAGCAGCTGAAACAAGTAGTGAACACAACACTTTTGACTTTTGAACTTGATGTAGTGACCTGCAGTTAGCCGAACATTTGCTTATTTCACATCGAGCAGCTTCAGAACATTAGCAGTTACTTGGAGACGCGTTTGTGTCCCAATGAAACTCTAAGACGAGTGTTTGCTTCCTCATTTTTACGTTCAAGTTTCACGTATAAGAAGCGACTTGTCACGGATATTGACTGGCGTTGAATAACCAATAATGAGTGTGTGTTAGAACCCCTCAGCTATTGCAGCCAGTGCTTTGAGCTAGTGTTAGCATGTACCCTCTATTGAACACGGCCAGACCTGTGACCGAACACAACCTACAAAACCAGCTGTGGCCAATCAAGCAGGGACTACAAGCAGCCTATACTGAGGTGGTTTTCTTGCCGCGTTTGCTGACTGAGCTAACAACATTTAGCGGTTTACTACTTAGCAGTCTTCTGATCTGGAAGGTCTGTAAATCACCTCGGTAGTGTAATGCTTATTCCTGTTGGCCTCAGAGGCTGTGCTCAAACCTGGTCCGGTCTGGCTGCTGAGCCCGATTGTGCTTTGTACAGTAATCAGTGAGGCAAGGCCATAGCAGCAGTCAGAATCATTCATAGACTGTATAAAATAGGAATCACTCCACTCCGGCGGCGTCATAAGCGAGAAAGTGTTTCATTGGATGCAGAATTTGTATACACCCCTAAGTGCTGGATGAGTCATCAACAACTACTGGTGTAGGTGACATATAGCACTAGATATATGTGCTAAAAGTTGTGGGCTGGACAGTCGAACTATGAGCTGAAACTCATAAACAACACTTTGTAAAACTGAGAGGAGCTGCAGATTCACCTGATTATTAAACACCTTCCATATTGTCACACTGAAAAATACCAGTTATAGCCGCTTTATGTAAATCTACCTCCACCGCTTATCAACACACACCCCATCGTGCAACAGCCGCCAGTGTAACATTGTTAATGACTGTTGCATCTGTCTCATTGTATCCGTAGATGATTCTCCCTCTAGCTTGTTGCGTAATTGTTCTTGTTGACAAAGTTTAATCATGTTTGTACTTGTGTGCACCCAATTAGCCAGCTACTAGTGTTTTAACTACTTATCCATTTCATTCCCACCATGAAGCTCACCAGTTATGGAATGACAGCAAGGGAAGAGACCGCAAATACACATGGTACCATTCCACAGCAGTACACACCGCCTTAAAGCATTGAGTCAGGGAACAGAAGACACTTTTATGCAGCAATACCAGACCACAAATTCCATGAAAGTAAGATGAGAACTGATGAGGCTGATTTCACAGAAGTATACAGTGAATCCCAGAGCACAGTACCCCTGAGTTTCCAGATCACATAGATGATGACCTGAGTGTCCTCTATGGTCTTTACTGGAGGCAATGTTGGAAGTCAGTTTGTTCATTTAGTTTAGGAGCACATCCGCAGGAGCTTCCTCTCCTCTCTGCACTTCCAGCCAACCAGCATGCTGTGGTTTACATCGTGTCTCCATGAATCCTTGCAAGGGATGTCTTGACTCCTCAGAGCTGGTGGAAGATGACGCATGAGTTGGATGTGTTTTTGTTACATTTACCTGAAGCAGCCTGCAATGACATAATCAGCCTCATTTATATCTATCATCAGAAGTATTACCAGGTATCCCTCCCAGACAACACAGACTGAAACATGTTTGTTGAGTAAATCCCACAAAGAGAGCTATAATGCAGCAGAAAGTTGAGTATCTCCTTCAGTGTGGCTTTGCTGTTTCTAGATCCAGTCTGTGGAGTTTCCCATCAAAACTCAGATCAAACTCCTCAGTTTTGCAAACACTACAGAAAGCCTGACATTTTCACTAAGCTTGGATCATTTCCATTGCGTCAGATGGACGATCGTACGCTCTTGCTTAAAGATCATTGGCAGGTGTCCTTGACTCCTCTGACTTCAGTAATGTCCAGATCACTGTTTGGCCTTTGGTCTTTCATTCCAGCGGCTTGTGTGCAAAGTGTTCTCTGGCTTTCCAAATTGTGAGGCATATTTAGATGATATTGTTGTATTGTGAAATGTTACCCTGATACTGAACCCTGTAAAATGTGAATTTGGAAAAACAGTTCTGACATATTTGGATCAGGATCAAATCCGTCACATCTCCTGACTGCTTTATCTGATTCTGCAAAGCTTTTTTTGTCCACAGTCTTCCCAGGAAGCTTTTGAGTCAGCAGAACTTCTTGTTTGTAGTGTGCCTGTTCATCTCCCTGAATTTTGCATGTTCCTTTTCATTTGAACAAGTGGTCATGGGCCTTGGGCTTGGGAACCGGTGAGTGGCTGAACCATGTTAGGGAGTGTGGACTGGTAGTTGGGAAGGCACCAGATCACCTGTTTGGCACTACTGAACCCCTAACTGCTTGGAGCACAGACTATGTGGCAACCCATCACTCTGATATGAGTAATTTAACTTTTTGTGTGTGCATGGATGTGTGTTTTGGGTGTGTAAAACTTGAATTTCCCAGAGAGTGTAAAATAAACTAATAAATACTTTGTGCTTGTATATTTAACGTCCCTCTTTTCCTCTGCTGTGTTGGCTCTGAACATAATGCTTTACAGGTGAGTCTCTATACTTACACTATATTTACAGTGTACATTTTTATACTGCCTCGTAAAATGATTTTGCACACAGCATTTACTAGACTAGACAAGACATTAGGTAACACTTTATTTTATAGGTGCCATAGTTTCTGAATGATTTCCAAGAAATAAACTGAGAGTAACTGTACATTGCATTAATTAGGTTGTAATTACTGAGGAAATGCTGACAATGTGTTCCATTAGTATACTTGCAATTAATTTAAATCAGTTATTAGCATAATCCCTTACCAAAGTGACCATCTTTCAGTCAAGTCAGCTGAAAAAAGTCTTTCTGTATGTTTCTTTATGTAGGATACAATTTAATATATAATAATAATAATTTATAACTGATGAGCAATTGGCACCTTGCATGGCAGCCAATGCCATCAGTGTATCAATGTGTGTGAATGGGTGAATGAGCTATGTAATGTAAAAGCACTTTCAGTGGTTGGAAGACTAGAAAGGCGCTAAATAAGTACAGTCCATACCATTTACCATAATAACAACATGTAATTTAGATGAATTATAAACATTTTAATTTTTTCATAAAGCTCTTCTTTTCATGATTATTCTGATATTAAAGGAATATGAATCTGAATTTGAGTAGAAATGGCAAAAATTGCAGAGGTATTTTCAACAAAATGTACAGTAACAAAAGTAAGTTAAAGTCTTGGATAATCATTACAATGAACAATGTTAGCAGTATTTCATTGTTATTGTGATTAAATTTAGAATTGGAAACTGCAATTCGCATAGTGCAAATTTTATTTCTGTTTTATGCTTTAAAGGTCCTGTGTGTAGGATTTAGTGACATCTAGTGGTGATGTTGCACATTGCAACCAACTGAATCCTTACCTCCCTCTCCCTCTCTAAGTGTGCAGGAGACAATAATCCTAAAAAATGTGAAAGTCTCAATCTAGAGTCAGTGTTCAGTTCAGGTGTTTATACACTAATAAAAATTTTTGATATTCAGTGTTTACTAACACATCCCCCTAAATACACACTGGTCCTTTAAATATTGTGGTGCTTTTATTTTGTAGTTTTAAAAAGGAGGTTGACACATGAGAGTAAATCACATCAAATCATATTCACATACTGCATATATGAAACAATTATGCAATATTTGTGAATGTAGTAGTGTCAAAAATACAATATTTGCCCTTAAATGTAGTGAGGTGAGTATAAAATATCATGAAAGAGAATTACTGAAGCAAGCTGAATCAAAAATCAGGAACAGACTTTTAATGAATGAATATCTAACATATAGTTCTGATATAACTTTGGATTAATGATTTCTATGAGACTGCTAGCTAGAGTGTGATGATTCTTCTTGATCTTACTGATGCTAAATGGGAGATGAACAATATGTTTTTATTTCTTCTATATTAACTCTACTATGTTAACTGTGTTCGTATTGAGCTAAGTAGACATGTTTTACTGCTTTATGATCAGTTAAGAGCATTTTTAAAAAGTGTGTTTTCTTTCACTAATCAGCTACCATTTACTGTTCAGCAGAGAGCTGTTTGTCAGTGTAAAGTAAAACATTTCTGGTGAGTGAAGTGTGTGTTTGTCATGCTGTCTTTGCTTCACATTCAGGCAGGGGTTATTTACAGCAACACACACCAAGATGAGAGTAGAGTTGTGAGTGGAAGAAACAAAATACCGTTGATGTGACTGCAGAGGGACAGCTGAGACAGACAGATAGACAGACAGACAGCTGAGACAGACAGATAGACAGACAGGCAGCTGAGACAGATAGATAGATAGATAGATAGATAGATAGATAGATAGATAGATAGATAGATAGATAGATAGATAGATAGATAGATAGATAGATAGATAGATAGATAGATAGATAGATAGATAGATAGAGGGTGAGTGACGGGGTGAGGGGTTGAGTGACGGGGGTGAGATGAATGGCAGGAGTTTCCACGGGGGAGGAGAAGAGAGAGGAGTGATGTGTGATGTCAGAGCGCCTCCAAGTGGTCAGTCAGGAAGCTGAGAGGAGAGTTTGACAGACGTTCTTTTACCCTTTAATCCAAAAGTCACATTCTGTTTCATTCTTTCAATTTCAGTTTATTTTCTCTCTTTATGAGCCCTTATGGAATCATAATCTAATAATATTATACAATATACATTTCATTTAATCACATTTATTTACACATGTATTATGTATTTTAAACAGGCTAGTTCCTTAAAAGTAAATCCACCAACAAAGGCACATAATATTTATATATACTACTACTACTAACAATAATAATAATAATAATAATAATAATAATAATAATAATAATAGTAATAATAATAGTAATAATAATAATAATAATAATAATAATTGTAACTGTAAATCTGGTCTCTTCAGTTCTTAGTAATAGCTGTTCTACATTTAATTTTAAATGGAGTTTTCATTTTTGGTGTTGTTACTGTGTGTTTAAAATGCCGTGCAGTATTAACAAACATAACTCTATTATTAGTTTATTATCAGTGTGTGAATTATAGTTTATATTCAGTTAAATTTATTTGTTATTCATATTCATTTTAATTTATTTCCCTTGAAAGTAATTCTTAACATTATATTATATTATATTATATTATATTACATTATATTACATTATTATTATATATGATTTGAGGAAATTATGTAAGAAATATAAAAAACAAATATGAACATTTAAGGTAAAGCTATGACTAGATAAATGTACATTGCATAACAATTTTTCCACATTTCCAGCTTTTACTATATAATACAATGTTGTACACACTTTGTGAATGTTATGTACATCATTATATTATATCTATAGTTGTAAATAATACTATAACTCATCATCATCTTGTAAATTTGATATTTTTTTCATCATTTCTTTGTGTGTATTGTATTTCTGTTTCATTTTATTTTTTTGTTTCATTTTAATAGTAATGGTAGTAATGAATACATGTTTAAATTATTTATTTATTTAAACATTATATTGTATTCCTAATCGAACTAGCAATTTAAAAAAAAGAAAGAAAAGAAAAGAAGGCAAAAGAAATGTTGACAGGCTTCATTGTGATGTCACTGTGATGTAAACTGCCTTATGATGTGAAACCAAATGTGACATGTGGTCCAGAGAATCCCACAATCCCACAGTCCAGCGTCAGATCTTCATCGAGCTTCTGCAACATGAAAGAGTAAAAGCAGCTCGACTGCGTCGAACATCTCGCGTGTCGACTGTGTTGTCTTGATGAATCTCCTCACACAGAGAGAGACGCTGGTTATCCATGTGCTCATGTGAAACTCAGATATCAAGGCCCAGTACAAACAGTCTGGCAGCAGAATGGACATAATAATTTCTATAAGTACGGAAAACCTAATTTAATCACTGAATATCTGTTGAAATTAAAATATCCCTGAATTTATAACATGGAAATATTTTACTCTTTTGCCCTGATGTTAAATTTAAAAAAAAAAAAAAAAAAATTCTGGATTTCAGCAGTTTAGTGTGTTCATTTGTTGTTAAGCTGTCTGGATATGTGAACTGGAAGAACAGTTATTGTAATTGCATGTTTCAAAGGAGCCATGTCAAACCACATTCAGATTTTAATTTTAATTGATAGTCAGCTAATGCTGTAAATTCAGTGGTACTGTATTTGACTTTGACAGAAATTGAAATCAATATATGAGATTCAAATCCTGTTGGCATCTCTTTGATAACTCTTAAAGTTATATTTCAGTCACTGAGCCAAGTTTTGATCAAACACAGTATATTTTTCTTATTAACAAAAAATCTGAGTGACATGATAAAATATACCCGCTGGCATACTGTACATATAAAGTTACCGTTCCCTCTTTTCACTTCATTGTGCTGTAATAGAAGTTGGATTGAATTTCCTTCATTGGCAGAGGTGGCAGGCACTCACCAGTCTGCTGCCAGTGTGGCTGAGTGATGAAGTCATTGGACAAGTGTCCATCCAGAAAACAAATTGTGAACAGAGTCATCAATATTTTGAATTTTGAATCTTTTTTTCCCAAATTGGCTGCTATTGGCAACCAGGAAAGTCGTGGAAGGGCTACGTTGCATTACAACCTGTGCACCTCTGGTAAAATGCACCACAAATTCATGAAAAAGCATTAAAAAGGTGCGTGGAAACAATGTGAAAGTGTGTTAACATGCAGTACTGCTAATGGCCACTCGTTGGCTCCAGCAGAACTCTTACTGAAGTGAATGTAAAACCTTGATGTCACAACACACAACGCTGTTGATTTGAATTTGTAAAGTAAAGATGCCAGAATGTTTTACAAGATATAAGATGATGTAAAATGTATAGACATATAATCACACAACAACAAAGTCATATATTATAACCTTTATTTAACCAGATAAAAAACCCATTGAGATCAAGACCTGTTTCACAAGGGTGACCTGGCCAAGACAGGCGGCAGCACATGTCATAGTGATCAAGACAGACAAACAACAATAACAAACAAGCAGTAAAAATTAAACATAAAAATATTAAAATATTAAGATGCAAGAAAATAGGCAAATAAAGTGCAGAAGTTGTAGGTACAGTAACAATTTAAAAACATATAGTAGGCACTGTTCAAAAGATTTCCATTGTCTGTTTCTTAAAATAGAGCAGAATGCTTCCAGTGAAACAAGTTCTGACATTTTCAGTTCAGATTGGAGGGCAGTCCTAGCAGAGGGGGCAGACAAACTGAATGCTTTTTTACCCGTTTCAGTTTGAACACGAGGAGCAGAAAAATGCAGAACGTCATTTGATCGTAGGGCATAACGGCTTCCAGTTCTCCGAAGAAAAGTGCATAAATATGTGGGAACCAAGCCAAGAAGAGCCTTATAAACTAGAGTCATCCAGTGTGTATCGCGTCTTATATTCAGGGAAGGCAGGCCAGCTTTTGCATACAGTTCACAGTGGTGGGTGAGGAGGCTACAACCAGTGATAAACCTCAGAGCACAGTGATAGACAGGAGTCAAGGACTGAAGGCAGCTGGTTGAAGCTGACATATACACCACATCGCCATAATGGAGTACAGGCAAGAAAGTGGCTGACATCAGAAACTTCCGAGCTCTGAGGGAAAAACATGTGTTTCTGTAATAGAAACCGAGCTTCACCCTTAATTTGGAGATCAAATTTTTAACATGTTTTTGAATGAAAGCTCCTCATCAATAATGAATCCCAGGTACAGGTATATACATTAGATTGCAACTTATCTAAGGCTTTTATGGACTAAAGACACTTTATTAATAGTATATTAACCTTGTAAGTGGTGCACTGAAGTGACAAACCGGAAAGTCAGTCAGGAAAGTTCATTTCCAAGTCTGAGCTGCCTCTAAGCAGGGTACTAACCCAGAACTGGAAGGATATAGACAAAATCATTACAGTTTTAACACTTTTCTTTCTCTTTTTCTATCTTAATTTGAAATTCAGTTGATGTAGGTTCAAGTTAAGTGTGTCAAATACTTAATAATACTTTCCTGATCCTATTTTTGGTGGAAAGTTTCAGTTTATGTTCTTCAACGTCAGTTTTTTTTCAACTTGCATCTGTATAGTTTGTGTTTTGTCGCTTTCATTTAGCTTTTACCTTCAAAAAGGGAGAAGGACCCGACAGAACCAACTTAGAGAATGGCTTTGGGGAAAACCTATTCTTTTTTTTATCATTTATGAAGCCATTAATGCATCAAGAAATACTACTCTAATAGAACAGCTCTTGATAACAAACCGTTCTGATGTATAATATGTGGTTTTATCTCTGACAAGGTCCTGTGTGTGTGTGTGTGTGTGTGTGTGTGTGTGTGTGTGTGTGTGTGTGTGTGTGTGTGTGTGTGTGTGTTTTCTGATAAACCAAACCAATTATTTTTGCCTATAGGAGCCATTAAGCCCACCACCACTCCTTGGCTTGCATGCATATAATCATAATTCTGATATATGATAGAAAGAAAAACACATTATTGTATGAACTAGGAAACATTACGGGTACCATCAGAGGTTGTTGCAGTTCCAAAGTGTCTGGTCAGTGTGAATGTCACTTAATAAAGGTTAAAAACCTTCCTCAAACATTTCCTCTGTAGAACACTCCTCCTGTCACCTCTGCTGATTTTTTCAACCTTTCACAGGTAGTTTTTCTTTTTATCCCCTCCATATCCAACCCATCAGAGTGGAGGAGGAAAGCCATCTATTAATGAACAAATTGGAATTGTCATTAGGCTGGCTGTGCAGGGAGATGGGCCTTTTAGAAATAAAAGAAAATCCTGCTTAATTAATGGTGACATCAATCATGGTTTGGCCCGATTGGCTAAGAGGCGGTCCATCTCCTGTCTGATTTATAGGCAAGACATGAAAGAGAGAGAGAGGTGAAGTGATGACAGAGTCAGCGAGGAAGAAAAGAGAGAGATATAAATAGAAGCTTCAAAGTTTGTTCCTTTGTTACTTCATGTGAAGAAAAGAGCGTGCTGTAAAGGGTAAATTCTTCACAAATCAATCATGAATATTCATCATAAACATACCTGGATTTTTCTATCGTGTTCTCTTTTAATTACATTTAATTCATTTACTTTTTTTTCACCACATTATATACTTGAATACCAGGAATTGAGATTCTGCCATTTCACAGGAATTTTCAACTAAATCTTCCCCTCACCTTGCTCAAAATATCTGCTGGAATGTGTTTACTGGTGTGGAACACACCACACAACTGCCATAGTTAAATACAAAAGATCAACCTTGAAATGCAGTTATTATGGTAATATAACTAGATCAACGTTTCTGCTGCAGCAAGAATACTACTTTCATGCCAAAATGGTAGCCTATACTCCGCTGAGTGACATGATATTTTATGAAGTGCAAAATCTGTAAATGAAAACTATGCATGTGGTTTAACAAGTTGCTTAATCACACATATGATTGACAGTTAGGTATTGACGTAAACAATGTCCAAAAATGATCTCATGATCTTCAAGAAACTGAAATCTCCTTTGGTGAGAAACAGTGAATTTGCGTAAATATGTCTGTAACCGCAATCTTTCCCAAAGTGTTGCCCAAGTGTTTTAGTTCCCTAACTCATGTCATAACCACAGTTTATTGGCCCTAACCATGATTTTTCTATATATTTTAGACAGAGAAGAGAAGTTGTGTAAGTCTTTGACATTGGACGTAGAAATTCAGCATAATAATCCTCTCACATCATAAGAGGATATGCTCAGTGATTCTCTGTAGTTGGCATTTTGTTTTTTTTCTATCTCAAAGGTCTAAAAGAAGAACTGTTGCTCTATTGAAATATTACCACATAATTGCGGCCATGGCTCAGGAGGTAGAGCGGGTCATTAACCAATTATACTCTTGTTGGTTTAATCCCTGCCTCCTCCTGCGTCCTTGGGCAAGACACTGAAGCCCAAATCTTTTCTGACGGTCAGGCCAGCCCCCTGTGTGGATTGTGTGCATGAAGCGGCATAAAACTAATAAAGCACTTTGGATAACACCACTGTGTGAATGTAGTCATTTACTGTTAATACAAGCTAAACCTATATGAAACAAATAACACCTGCACTATTAGAATAAAAACCCTTGTTTATAATGCCCCATTTGACCGTTAAGTGAATTGCAGTGAACATCCAGTTGTATCCATAGATTCAAGCAAGCATCATGATGCGCATTGGCCAAAAGTAACATACACTGAACGCTGACATAAGCGCCGTATGCTGGAAAATGAGAGGACAGAAATCATGTGTCAGTTTAGTTGAAGTCATCCAGGTGTTCAACTGAAACGCTAAACTTCCTGTTACAACCACATTCTCCTCAGCATACACGCCAAGTGTCACCAAGTGTTTGGGTAGTTGTTAAGGCACATATATGTTGAAAAGATTGAAAATGCTGTAGATTTCTTAACAAATGTCCATACTTCCAGCCACTTATCTGGCATGGGGTTTGCGGTGGCATGCAGGCTAAGCAAGGTAGTTGCAACATCCCTCTTCTTAGCAATATTTTCAAGCTCCTCCTGGGGAATCCTGAATCGTTTCCAAGCCAGATAAAATTGCTCCAGCATGTCCTGAGTCTACCTCAGGGTGCCCTACCAGATGGACATGCCCAGATATCCTCCTCCACCCAGGAGGTACCCTGATCAGATGCCTAAACCACCTCTACTTGCTAATTATAACACGAAGGAGCACTGTGAGCTCCCTCTGGATGTCTCAGCTCCTTAACCAATCTCTAAGATTGAGTCCATCCACCCAAATAAGCTGCTTGTATCTGTGATCTATACTACATAAAATGTCATGGCCTAGGTGTGGGTTGGAACATAGTGCGACTGATGTTCTGGCTATCCAGTGGTCCAGTACAATGCCAACATTACTGATGCAGGCCCTATCTGTTTGTCTCCAATCCAATCCATTTTGCCCTGAACAAGATACTTGAACCTCTTCAAGCAACTCCCAACCCGGAGGGAGTACTCCACCATTTTCTGGCATAGAATCCTGACCTCAAACTTTGAGGTGTGACTCATCACTCACATTTCTTCAAAAGTGCGTGTTGAAGGTCACCTTCTAATGAAGCCAACAGAACCACATCATCTGCAAAGAGCAGACAAGCAATTGGTTCTCAAAACCGGACATTCTCCTCCCCGGTAACCATTGAAGACACAGCCCTTCTGACCTTTTGTTACCCGTCTGCTGTTTCAGCTTGATGGCCTCCTCGTAGCTGGTGTCCACCACCATGTTCTCAGGTTGCTGAAGCTCCAAGCAGTCGTGGTTTTCAATATGGCCAAATTGGACGTCTTGTGAGGTCACATACAGGTCATCCAGGTGTTTCATGTTCACACAGACCTTGAGGCTGCCTGAGGACGAAATGTCTAACTTCCTCTACTTCAAAGTTCACATTTCATCTAGATGCTCTCTGATCTCTGTCTCTGTCTCCATCTTTTCTCCACTCCTCCTTTGGCTTCCTCCTCTGCTTTTTGATGTGAACACAGTTGTAGAATATCAATGACCATTATAAATGAAATGCTGTCTTTACAGTTTTGCTGTGAGTTTTATTGGTTGTTCTTTGTGTTACTGGAGTTGCGTTCTTTGTTTGTGCAGAAAAATATTGAATTTCCATCTTTCTTGTTTCTTTGCTGAATTATGTTGTGCTGTATAATAATCTTGTATCGCTCTAACTGGATCATGAATGAACCTCTGAAATATCTGAAAAGATTAAAGGGGTTTAAGCTAAAGCTTTACAGATCTTTGGACGTCAAAAGAAAAATATCCTTTAGACTGAACTGATCTGTTATAGAGACAGACAAGTTCATTAAGAGGAGAAAATCAAATTACAGAGACAATTAGACACACTCTCTCTCTACACACACACATGCAAGTTCAGCACGTTAGTTCTGAAGGACTGCCACTGTAATGTGTGTCTGTATGTGTCTATTGAATGTTGTATTAAAGATATTAGATATCAGAAAGGTTCTGGTACTGATTAAAGCCCGCGGTGAAAATTAAACAATATTTAGGGCCGCACATAAACACACAACATACATACTCTGATGTCATTCAATGATGTACACATGTACAGTAGAATGTAAAATGGTGTGTTCACACAGAAATTGGGTGATTACAATTTTGTGTTCTTGTGACATTGAGTTGAGTTTTAGCACAAAAAAAGTCAGGCGTATCGTGCGGCTGTGCAGAGTTTGCAGGGAGGACCGAGCAGAGCAGAGTGACAGAGCTTCTGCTTGCCCACAGATAGCTGCTGAGTGCTGAGGAGAGACCCGGAGGCAGGTTGATAATCACTTTAACAGCTGTGTTACTCTTGATTATGTTTTTTAGTCTAGTTTTATTCAGTGAAAGTTAGAGGGGGAAGGACTGTTTGCCTATTTATACTAGACTCTTATACAATAGACTAAACAGATGTCTGTCTGTTTGAACCGAGCAGCTGACACACTGTGTTCTAGCAAACTGTTATTGCAGCTACCTGTCCTCTCCACTGCAGAGCAACGTGCTCATTCAAATTCACAAAAGTTCCTGTTGTTTAATTATTCACCTGTCACCTGGCAAGTATTCAGCGGTGCTAAACCTGTCTCCTTTTCAGGTGGAATCTTGTTTGTCCTCTCTCTGTTTGCCTCTCCCTCACCTCTCCTCCTTGTTGGTTTTTCCTTCCCTCCGTTTCTCTCTTAATAAATGGAGTGTAATTCCACTGGTACTTCTGTCACTGTTATCTCTCCACTTCATCCACCACTCACTGGTGCCTCAATCACTCATTCCTCCCTCCCTCTGAGCTCTTTCTGTTTGAGTCTGTTTTTCTATCTGTCCAGTCCTCCTCGTCTTCATCTCATCCTCCTCCCTCTGTAATCCATCTCTCTCTCTCTCTTTGGCCCTCCTGATCATTTTAAAGCTTGTCTCTAATTCTCCGCTCTGTCTTTCCTCAATTTATCTCCTTTCCTTTTCTTTAATTTTTTCCAGATTTCTTTCCATTTTCCTCTTTTAATTCTTTTCTTACTTTCCTGATTTTCTTTTCTCCCTCCTTTGTCTCTCGTCCTCTGCTCCTCTCATCCTTCTCCTGTCCATATTAATGTCAGCTCAGACCCAGTCTGGAACAGATAGCATCTCTATTGAAGCTCCAACCAGACCGACCCTGTCACCCTTTTCTCTTTTATTCTCTCCTCTAATGGCGTTTTTTGTGTTTTCTTTGGGTTGTGTTCTGTCTCCTGTACCTTCCTTCCTGTCTGACTTCCACACCCTGTCGCTATAAAACTGTCACGATGCTCGTAAGATGGCAGGCCGGGCCTCTCTGATCTCCTTCACCCTCAAGAAAGCATGCGCTCGGATGGCTGGAAAAATATGCGACCAGTTAGGCTGCATCAAGTATCAGGCCACCCAGAAAAGTTCTATTTGGCACTAAAATGTTTCTGTAGACCGTGACAAAGGCTTGGGGGGGCAGCACGAAAGGTTCCACATGGCTTATTAAAGGTTCCACAGAGCATGCACCAAAAAAGGGTTAAATTGTTTTTACAGTGCGTATTACAATGGTTTCAAGGCACCAAATAATGTGTAGCGTTACAGTGCTTTTGTCGAAAACAGGGGGTACCAATATTCCACAAATAGCAAATAAAGGTTTTATATATTAATAAAATGTTATGGCAGTTTGAATATATTAAAGCGACAGATAAATACATAATGTATGAAAGGCCCTGTGTTATTAGGAATGTCTGTGGGTGGCTCTTAGTCGAGCTTCTCCATGGCAGGCAACTTAAGAGGCTCTTCAGCCATTGATTAACAGTTAGCACTTCAGTTTTTCCATTTACAACATACTGCCACATTTTCTGCTCTGATTTATGCTCTCACATAACATTTAAATGTTTTTATGGAGCATTGCAATGATTTGGTTTCACACAAAAAAGACTCAACAGCACAGTAATGAAATTGTTATATTTATTACTTTCAGACACTAAAGCCGCCCCCTTTAGTTACTGTTCCTACGCGTGTCAATCTTTACGTTTTCACATGGCTCATATGCAATTTACAATGATAATGATGGGAGATTTAGCACCCATCAGGAACCCCGAACATGCTAAAGTGCATATTTATCTCAACAAAGAGAGTATATAAGACTTGTCATAGCCAGGAGGAGTGTCCTAGTTAAGTTTAGAGACTCATTCCTGCAGACATCTTCACACAGTATGTTGTTTAGCACAACATCATCATCAAGGTTGACCTTTGACCTTTGTTCTTTTAGTGGCTGCTACTGTCATTGATCAAGGAAAGTCAATAAATGTTGGACGTGGACAGGTTTTGACTGTCTTCCCCTCTCTCCTCATCCTTTCCTTCTTCTCTCCAGGCTGTATCAGTCTGTCAGTAAAAGCTGAATACTCTGAATGAAGACACTGAGGCATCTGAAAGTCGTTTCCATTTCCTGCCCACACACACGCACGCACATGTACTTGTGTCCTGCC
Source organism: Argyrosomus regius (assembly GCA_946959425.1). Taxonomy (NCBI): domain Eukaryota; kingdom Metazoa; phylum Chordata; class Actinopteri; family Sciaenidae; genus Argyrosomus; species Argyrosomus regius. Next base: position 20,065,934 of record OX336897.1, on the reverse strand, counting down.
CTATCCTGACTTCCCACAATAGAGGCAATTCCTCTGTTAACACAGCTCTTAACACACACACACACACACACACACACACACCTCCTTTTGTGGTAACTCAACAGAACAGGTGTTGACCTGACGCTTGTCTCACACACACAGAAGAAGTACATGTAAACACACACACATAGTGACGAGGGAAATATGGCTGACACATGACAGAGAGAGCTAATATTTGTCTTCCAAGAGAGATAAAGAGAGAGACACTTGTCCTCCATCTCTCTTTTTGTGTAGACCTCCTCTCCTGCCACCTTTTCTCTCTGCTTTACTTCCTCTCCTTGTTTCCTCATTCTCCCTGTCACTCCCTATTTCTTCCATCCCTCCTTGAACACGCTTCTTCTCCATTTATTCATTTTTCAGGGAATACAAACACACACACGCCGTCATGACATGACAACATTCAAAGCCACTTTTATTGATTTTTGGCAACTTGGAGGCAGCAGGAAAACATATAACCAACTAGTTTATGGCTAATATTAGCAAATGTAAATGTAAGTGACTCTCCTTTTAGCTCTGTTTTGGTCTCCTCATCATCTCCCAAGAAAAATACTTCATCTGTCTGCAGTTTGGTTCTGGACCAGTAGTGTGCGGTCGGTTATAAGAGCTTTTTGTCAGAAAACAGCTGCCTGCTGCAGCTGGAAGAAAGATGGTTATGAGTGATTGGACTAAACCAGACAATAAAATGCTCCATAGAGCTGAGGGGAACTGCAAAGTTGGGTGATAATTATCTGTGGATTTATCACTGCGAGCAACACTTTTCAACTGACATACAGTCAACTGATACATTAATTCAAGTTATAAAACATTGATTGGTGCAGCATCGCCTTAACATCACACCTCAATGTATTTGCTGTACCAAAATATTACTCACTGGCCCTGCAAATCATACCTAGAATTGTTGCATTATTGTTTTATCACTGATATAGTACTGAGTAAGTTGTACTTTAATGTTGTGCTTGGTCAAGGTGAAGCTAATTTGAATGTATTAACATTCATGTAGTTCCATATGAAGCTACAACTCGCAGCCCGTTAGCTTAGCTTAGCACAGAGACTAGAAACAAAGGGAACAGTTAGCCTGGGTTTTTTCTCAAGCTAACAAAATCCACCTGTCAGTATCTCTAAAGATGACTAATTATCATGTTATAGCTCATGTGTTCACTGCGTATAAAACACCTAGCAACCTTTTGATGGCAAGTGAAGTCACTCCCTGACTCTTGGTAATACATTACATTCTTAGAAGTCTAGTTTAGTCTGTTTCAGGTAAACTTTACCTGCAGACTTTCCCCCTATAAATGACAGCCATGGCTCTTTTGCATTAACAAGATATGTGTTGGAGGAAACGTAATGCTGCCTGGATAAGATTCTTGTAATTTGAGAAGAAACGTTGATACTGCATATGGCTGCAAAATGACCACTAACAATATTCACTGGTGTCCAGCTCGTGGCAACTAAAGGATGATAAAAATGTAAGGATGCTTTCGGATGGAGCGTTTGTTCCCAATTAAATTCCACTGTATTCTCAAGGGCCTCTTTATTTTGTTCTTTCTTTCTGTTTCTTTTCTTTCTTTAGCTCTATATTCACCTTCTTTATCCTCTCTCTCTCTCTCTCTCTCTCTCTCTCTCTCTCTCTCTCTCTCTCTCTCTCTCTAGGGTTTCTGTTAGTTAATGAGGTTTAAACTTGGATTCTCATCACTGATTCCAGCAGCTTGGACTCACTGAGACCTGGTATACTGTGTATGTGTGTGTGTATGTGTGTGTGTGTGCACTCTTCTTTGTTTGTCTACATATGCGTGTGTGCATTCTATAATGAATTTGCAATGTTGTGTGTGAGCAACACTATGAATAAAAATGTTTGTCCAAGAATAATAAATATGCATGTGCACAGACACGTGTGTGTGTGTGTGTGTGTGTGTGTGTGTGTGTGTGTGTGTGAATGTTCACCAGAGCAGTAAAAACACTGCAGCAAGTGCCGCTGCCCTGAGGTACACCTTCCCCGCTTAGATATTAGCTAACCAGGGAAATGCTGTGTGTGTGCTGTGTGTGTGTTTGCTCCAGCGGCTCTTGAGCTAATGTGCTTCACGATCTACTAGCTTCCTCCTTCCCTTCAGCACTGCAACACTAATGACTAACCCAGGGCTAACACACAATCACACACACACACACACACACACACACACACACACAGAGGCTTGCCCCCCACACTGCCTGCTTTCTATCTCATTTAATTGTGGATAAAACATTATTTATAGCTGCAGAGCAAAGATACCAAACACAAATTAACCTGGGAGAGGGTGAGGGTGTGTGTGGGTGCATGTGATATACAGCCTATTATTACCATTATAATATACTAACATTAAACATTTACAAGATGTATACATGCATTTTGTTTTTCACATCATAAGCATGGCAGGCTTGTCAGTCTCTTTATCAGTGTTAAAGTAGCGTGTGTAGTAGTTGTATTAGTTTGCTGTTCACGACTGGCACATCCACCGTGTATTATTTCACCACTGTGTTGAACATGGTTCTGGATGTTATCGTAGTTCGGGGTAACATTAGCGGCTCTTTCCTGCACTTTAATGGATTTTTGGAAGTTTACACTCCAACAGTCCCAGTCAATGTTACCCAAGATAGCAGCTAACATCAGTTAGTCGCCATCTTTAATACCTTTTCTTTAATGTTTTTAGTGTTTAAAGTGAAAACTTCAAACAAGTGTGAAAGCAGTCAAACAGGGTGATGTTCAGTGGTGGCTATGTCATATTTCCATCCTGTTTTCTGCATCGTTTTCACCAGAGACACCCACTGTTTACGTGTGAACCAAATCCAATAATATTGGATAGTGGATGGAAACAAGTATTTATATCCATATCTTTTGCAGAGTTATCAAAATGTGGTTCAAATTTGTGATACCTTTGAATTACGGCTTGTGTGGCTGTAAACTCTCAGGTTGAATTTCAGTCAGTTCAAATCTTACAGCTACTACATTCCTCTTCCTATGAACTCGCTACAGATAATATTGCCTTTACTGCAACCCGAGAACACAGGTCATCATTAGGAGTGTGCAATGAAATAAAACAAAGTAAATGTAGGAACTGACATGTCATTTTAAAGTTTCATTACATTCACATTACGACTACTACTATTGGCTGTTGATGTGTACTTTGTGAAGACTTACTGCGTGTGTTTTAAAGCACCTAATGTCCTTGTAGGAGTCGGACCAGATTCCTCTTCCTGTTGTTGTGCATCTGGGTTATTTGTTACCAGGCAGACTGATGGCCATATTAATACAAGGTGACGCTCAATTGGCTGAAGTAATGTTGCATGGACAGCAACACTTCCAGTGATTGGACAATCAGTCATCCACTTCCAGCCCCGAGGGCGACTGTCTGTCCACCCTCCCCACCTTAAAAGAGACACAGGATTACATCACATCCTGTCAGTCTGTCCATTGACATGTTCCGCTGACCTGTCTGTAATTCTCTAAGACTGTTAACAAACACACAGAAATGAGTTGAAGCTCCAGTGAACTGGTCCCTAAATATCACTCCATCCACGTAGGGCCAATCAGGCACCATCTTCTGCTACATCCTTCATACAGACAGAAAGAGAGAGAGAGAGGCTTGGATGTGAGAAAGCTAATTACAAACAGTTTTAGACAGGAACCGATTAGCAGACCACATTTTTATCGTTCTGGTCACACACACAATATGAAAACAAAAGGCTGCACATATTTTCAGTATCACTGGGAGCAAAAGAGCTAAATTAGGCAAAGTAGAGTCTCCGTGGGTCCAAATGAGCTGACCAGAACAGATTCCTGAGGTCTAACCCTCTGTTCATACATGGGGACTCCTTACTTCAGCCATGCTGAAGGACAACAAGTAAAAAAGCTGTGTCAGGTTCAACTATTTTTGTCCTAAAATCCTGTCTCTGAGGGTTAATATACTGCTGCAAGCCTTCAAACTCAGACTGGACTTCTTGGACTGTATTCAGTTGTCTCACAGGTACCTAGAGTAATACCACCACCAACACAGCCACATTTTTTTAATGTAGGGCTGTTTACTGTCTGAACATCCACTTAGTGTTGAGCACATAATTTGCACACTCAGCCCTGATTTAGTAGTTGCCGCTCTATCATAAGTCAAAACCATCAATCATCATCTTATTTCAGTCCCCGGAGCTCCTTAAAGTTATATCATAGAGAACTGAAGCCGGTGACCAATACTTCCTGGAATGAAAAACGATTTTCTGTGTTTCCATTTCATGAGGGAATCAAACCATGCGCAAATACCAGTGGACCTCCTCTTTGTGAACTACACTTTCAGCTATCCCTCGTTTAGTGTGAACGTTAAACAACAATGCAAGGGACCACACAGGAAAAGAACTTCGATTGTAGGACTACTCACTAATTAAAAGTTGCTGACTATAGCGCATGAGAAAGCATCATCCATCCATCTGTCCATTTCCTTTCCGCTTATCCAGGATCAGGTCGAAGTGGCAGCAGGTTTAGCAGGGTGTTCCAGACGTTCCTCTCTTCTGCGATGCATTCCAGCTCCTTCTAGGGGATCCCAAGGCCATAGTCCCTCCAGAAAGTAGCAGCAGCTGTACTACACTACAAGACCCTGAGACACTTAAACTCCTTTGCTTGGGGCAGCAACTCACTCCCAACCCAGAGGTTTTCCAGCAGAGAACCGAGAAGTCACATAAACCTGAATTAGGGAGTTGAAGTGGGTGCTGTGCTAATGGCCAGCAAGCATTAGAGACGTGAACAGTGATAGGAGGCAATTGCCTTTAGAATTTTACATGTCTGACCAAAATAAACCAGAATGCTTCTGCCAGGTAGATGGTGTATGAGTTTTGAGTTGATGCAAAAAGTGAGGGCAGTGTCACTTGGTCCATGCAGTCCTGATTGAAATGTCTTAACTACTCGATGGATTTCCATGAAGGTTTGTGCAGAAAAAAAAACACTCACTCTAGATCTGGATTGCATGGACTGAGTGTGAGGACTGAGCTGCAAAAGTCTTGTGTAGAGGCACTGACAGATGAAGCTCAAAGCAGTATGCTGAAATGTTTGATGCTGGTAACCATTCGAGCTAAATAATGCTCACCTTGCATCACTCCACTCTACCCCACCATTGTCACATCACACTGTAATAAGCTCATTAGCGATCTTGTCAGTCATGATTACTGTAAAGACTTCACACTTGATGGAGTAGTGACGTGGGAGGACGACTTTTAGGGATCTATAGTTTGACGTCTGCACACTCACAGATACATATGGACACTTAACATACATACAGCACATACGCACTTCCAACAAAACACACACACATACAGATGCGTACAAAAATTCAAATGCACACATGCACACACACCAAACAAACCATCATACACACAAAGCTGGCTCCCACAAATTAATTTGCCAGCCATCTCATATCACACTGAAGGAGGGAGAAGAAACAGAGAGAGAGAGAGAGAGAGAGAGAGATGGTTGGAGGGAAGAAAACACACCGTTTTCCAGCTGATTAATTTTTCCAATTTCATCGAGACACGACCGTAACCTGCTTCAATTAAAACACCACTCTGGAGACAGACACTGCGCGTGTGAGTGTGTGTGTGAGTGTATGCAGAGCTGATGGTTGTATTTTATTGAGTGGAAAATTGAATCAAATTGTTTCTTTCAAACAGTCTGTTCTCCTCCTCTCCTCCGTCACTTCACCTCCTCCTCTTTCTTTCTCTCTTTCTTTTACTTCCTCTTTTTCTTTTTCCTTTCTTTCTAGCAAAACTGTTTTCCCAACAACAACAACAAGACTACAAGTCTACAGCCACGCAAGTAGCTCTATGAGTGCACTAACTGCTAGCATCAGATATAATGTTTGACCATTTTATTTTAATGTATTAGCATGGTAACAAGAGCTAATTAGCACTAAATTCAAACTACAGTTGAGGCTGGTGGGAATATCATTAGTTTTGTAGGTATCTGGTCATAAGCCGAAACCAAAGGGATCAATAGAATGATTTAAATTCACCAAACAAACATTTTGTGCCAATCCATCTTGTTGTTACGTGATGAGATATTTCAAACTTTGACCTGGCTAGATAAAAAAGGGATCGCAAAAGTCTTCAGGCTTCTTCCACCAGGCATCATGAATGTCTGAAATTTCATGCCAAACCTTCCAATGGTTATTGAGATATTTCAGTCTGGGCCAAAGTGATGGAACGACCAACATACTAATGCTACCATTGTCATAGGCATGGCACTAGTGGATGATGGAAGAGACTTACAACCCTTTTGTTTGTTCTTTGGTACATTTAGAAATAAAGAAAAACAGAAAAGTGCAATGTCTCAAGCCAAACTGATCTGTTATAGAAACACACTGATCAACTAGGAGGATATTGCAAGGCAAATGAAGCCCTGAGATCCCACAGGATATACCCACAATTGTAATAGCAATATATACTCTTATATTTCCATAATTATGAACTGTTTTACATCCATTTTTACTTTTCTCTATACTATGTTGATGTAATATGTATCTCATGTGCAGGTCAGCTCACAGGTCAGTTTGACCTTTGACACGCAGAGATCATTCAAATTTAAAGGATTCTCCTTCCTTAAGATGTCCTTGTCTCTTTGCTTTTTTACAGATAATTGCAAGACTGTTTCTGGAGAGGGGGACAAAGGAAAGGCAACTAAGGGCAAATCATTCATTAAAAAGTGACTATTAGTCTTTGAGGAAGATTCAAGACTCACAATATATATTTGATGACTGTGTTGTTATGACATTTTATCTAGTGCATAGCTGTGATGCGTTCCAGCTGCGCCATGGCGTAGCTGATCTAGCACATTCTAGACAATGTTTGTGATTCCACCAGAAGCGCTGCGGCACATTTCAGAAGTCAATCAATCAAGCTGAACGAGAAGCATATAAACCAAGGAAAAATTACCCAGTGTGAGCAAGTTAACAGAGTCTGGTGGGCAGAAATTCTTCATCCTGGTGGGATATAAAGCCGTGTGGGGAATGGACCAAAACAACATAGCGGCCAGAACATCACAGAACCGTGCCTGGTGGAATTTAGGGGTTAGTCTTGTCATGTTACAAGATCTCAGCAGTTACAGTACTTTGGTTAGTACAGTGTAGTTTTTGTTGTTAAGCTTGGAGGACTTGTTGCTCACAAGCTGGAGGAAACACACCGGCCGCCTCACTAAGTGGTGGAAAATGAACCAAATGAAGACACAAACTAAAATCCCAGGAAGTAAAAAAAAAGAATTCTGTCAAAAATCCATGCGTACATAAACGATTACAATAAAAGTAAAATCAATTGAGATGTAAGCATCACATTAACGTGCTGCGTCCAACACAGAACATTCAACCAGGACACAATGCTCTCTCTCCTCAGCGTCTCTCGGGGTCTCTCTCCCTCACCTCCCTACTGACAGAGTCATGAATCTCCATTAGGAGAAGAATAAAGGCACACACACACACACACACACACACACCAAAGTCACTTTGAAGAAAGAGAGAAGAAGAGAAAGGGAAGGAGGACAGAAAGGAAATGAGGAGAAGGGAGGAGAAGAGGAAGAAAGGAAGTAGGAGGAGCTAAAGATTCTCCCAAAGTCACTTTGACAGTCTGTGGGGGAAATGAGGAGAAGAGAAGGAGTTAGACAGATTAAAGGCATCTGTCTATCTGATGAAATTCATCATCAGTTTGTGGATTTACAATCAAGTTTGTCGTATTGTATTTTTGTTTTGTATAGTGTAGCATAGTATTTATTTGTGTTGACATTTTAACATAGAAATGTGAGCTTCATTTCACAACTTCACTACACAATCGATATAAATGTACTATTTATTGACTTTAACAATGAGTTTTTATAGTTATTAGACAAGAAGTGGACATGAGACCTGTTTCTCAGAGTTGGTAGTTCAACTCCCCTTCTCACCATCCCCACACGGAGGTCATCTGCTCGGTTATTCCAGTTCTTCCTCCACTCCCTCATCCCTCACTCCGACATTCCCAGAGAAACTCCTGCAGTCTGGGAAATTCGCCACTGTTATTACGAGTCTGTAATGTTTTTTCAGTGTCGCTAATGACATTTTTTTTCCCTGTTTTTATTCCCCAATCTTTCTGTTTCTGCTTTCACTTTCTCGATCTTTTCCTTCCCTCCATCTCTTTCTGTCCCTCTCACAATTTCTGTCATTCCTCACCAAAGAGCCACATACTTAAAAATTGAATAAATTACATTCCATTAGATTAGATTGGATTAGATTACATTAGATTCAATTCAATTAGATTAGATTAGGTTTAACTTTATTGATGTCTGGAGGGAAATCAGGCCGCTGAAACACTGAAGAGTAAAACGGCAAAAGGAAATACAAAACACAAAAAAGATTAAATACAAAATGCAGACATATGTTCACTGTAGCTGATGATTAGCACAAGTTTGCACTGTATGCAATAAAGGTATTTAAATGTACAAACACAAAGGTTATGGTGAATTGACAGGGTCATTTCACGCTGGCTGTGGGGAGGTTTGACCGGTCTTATCATCTGATTGGCGGCCACAGCGTGACATCAGGCTGTGTTTTTCCAAAAGTTGGATCTGGATTAACTTCTCCGCCCCAGATTAGCTGCATTTTTGGCAGGCACACCTGTCAAAAATACACTACCCCAATGAATGGAAAAACCTGTTTTCACCGCAGCGCCAGGTCCTGTCTAAATGTACCCTAAAAGTCGACAGCGATGCTACAATAGCAGCTCTGTGACTCTATGACAGCAAGTTTTTTGATGATGGCGTTCCATGACAGAAAAAATGGGGTTTATCAAAGTTATCACAATCTTCAATTTATGTAGCAAATTTCCAATCCATCCAATTATTGTCTAAATATTTCACTCAAAACCAAAATCCAAGGCATCTGTTGACAGAATTTCACCAATAATGTGGCACTAAAAGAAAAAACCAAAGCCATGGGAATTTTTCCTCTGGGGACTTTGATTGTCTGTCGCAAATTAATCCAATAGCAAACCATCCAATAGTTACCAAATGTAAACCACATGGTGGCGCTTGAAGAAAAGTCAGGGGAGCCATTTGGATTCATTCGCACTTCACTAGTTTTGTAGATATTTGGTCATAAACCAAAACCAAAGGGATCAATAGAATGATTATAATTCACCAAACAAACATTTTGTGCCAATCCATCTTTTTACATGATGAGATATTTCAAACTTTGACCTGGCTAGATAAAAAAGGGATCGCAAAAGTCTTCAGGCTTCTTCCACCAGGCATCATGAATGTCTGAAATTTCATGTCAAACCTTCCAATGGTTATTGAGATATTTCAGTCTGGGCCAAAGTGATGGAACGACCAACATACTGATGCTACCATGGTCATAGGCATGGCACTAGTGGATGATGGAATGCAAGATCAAGGTCATGGTTAGGTCAAGTTATTACAATCTTCAATAAGTGTAGCAAATTTCATGGTAATCCATCCAATTATTGTGTAAATATTTCACTCAAAACCAAAAACCAACCATCTGTTGACAGAATTTCACCAATAATGTGGCACTAAAAGAAAAAAACAAAGCCAAAGGAATTTTTCCTCTGGGGACTTTGATTATCTTTGGCAAATTAAACAGCAAACCATCCAATAGTTACCAAATGTAAACCACATGGTGGCGCCTGAAGAAAAGTCAGGGGAGCCATTTGGATTCATTCACAAGATCATGAATGTTTGTACAAAATTTCATGGCAATCCATCAGATAGTTGTGGAGTCGTTGACTGACATGGCCATCTATAGAGCCACGCCACGAGCATGGCTAAATATATTCTAACCTATTTGTGAGGGTGCAGGATTTGAGGCTACCACTAGCCATCCATGGGGGGGGGTCACAACTTTTTCCTCATCATTGCATGTCCAGCTGCCCCAGCCTCCCTCTTTCCATTGCTGCTGCTTTACCCAATTTTAACACTGTAGTAATCAGCGTACTAACAGTTTAAGAAAACAATGAGAAGTTTATATAGTTTGGGCCCTTATGAGGGTATTTTAATCTCACATGGTAGTCAAAACAGATTTACACACACACACACACACACACACACACACACATACTAAGACAGCAAACGGAAATGTGTGCAACATTCTTCATATGTTCTACCAGCAGTTCCCAGGGTGTGTGTGTTGTTTATATTGTGTATATACATGTGTTTTTGTATGCGTTATGTATGTGAATTTGTGCTTGCATAGCTATTTCACGGTATTTTCCTTGTGCATGTGTGTGTGTGTCAGTGAGTATTCTTAGCTCCTGCTGTGTTGTAACTGTCTCTCTGGGAAACAGGCATATCCTCCGAAGCCCCCCACTCCTCCCAGGGGTCACAGCAGAGGTCAGAGTTGGGGTGTCAGGAAGGTCGTTTCCGTGACGATAATTCTCCTCCTGCCCAGACACTGGGGACATTTTTCACACTGTGAGAATCGTACAAACACACACTAGTGACTCTGCGCAGCACGGGGGCGAGCGAGCATACACATCTATCTGTCTCTACCGCGTACTTTCTCTCTCTATTTGACCTGTCTTCCAGCTTCTCTCTCTTCCTCTCTTTCTTTTTTCTCTGTCTCTCAATCGCTTTTTTTTCACAGAAGAAAAGACAGGTTCTCCTTTGGGTGCCATTAAAGTATCGCATTATCATTCTGACATTAGTCAAACTGATGTTGGGGCTGTTTCAGTTCCTAACATGCAGCGTTGAGCGTGAACATCAGAGTGTCATGAAAGAAGGTGAAGAGGGTCTTCAAGTGACATAATGCCTCCTCGGGCGGCCATATTGGAAGTTCACATCTCTGTAAACAGCTGGAGTCTCAGAAGCATTTTTCAGTAATAAGCTGGCAACCATCACTTTTCACCTCGCCCAGGTGGTTCAAACTATACTGATCAGCACTCACTTCTTTCTTTGACAATAGTGAAACAGGTAAACAAGACAAGTCAAGTAACCCCCACCCACCACAAGAACAGGGTCTTGACACCAAAATATGATAAGACCAGTTGGTCAAAAAAGAACCAATTAGAAACTTTTATTCTGACCTGGAAACTTCAGCGACCTAAAACGGGTCACTGGGTTGTGGTCAGTGTAAGCGGGACCAAGAGAGCAAGTAGCTGACTGCTACCAGCTTTTACAATAGTCAACTGATCCAGGTGAGAATCTCCCTGACAATTTGACTACACCCGTCAAGTTCCTGCAGGGAGACGCAGAGGAGTCCTGTCCAGTGAGGGTCATCACAGCCCCCCAAAAAAACATTATTTCACCACCAACCTAAAAATATGCCATAGATTTCTCTAGCCGGTCCAACCTCCTCGCAACCTTGGAACCAAAGGAGGTATCTTTAATACCAGTCAGAGAGAGACCAATCTCGGCCATCCTCTGATGACAATTTAGCCTCTGGGGTCAAAAACAAGTGTTTCTGGGCTTCCATTGGGGCTAGCATATATCTGGAAAACGGATTCATCTTCATCTGCAGACAGAGATCTGCATATGAATGTAGAAAACGTTTAAACGTTAAAAAGTAAAAAAAACAAAAAACAAATTATCAGACGATAGCTGATGGGTTCTGAGATTTCATTTCTGACAATACGTTCCACCTCTTTCGCCCACACGGACTGTTGCAACCAAAGTCCTCTCAGAGATGATTGATCGATACTAACTGGACTACAAACGGAACTAGAATCATATCTGTTGCCAAAGGCTTGATCCCTCACAAACAGATTTTTCATTCATATGCTCATATTTGTGTATAGAGGTTAGACAGAAACCATCAACACCTGAAGGGGTTCAAGCTAAAGGTGAAATAATGTGTTTTTGTGTTGGTTAGTGCCAACTCCCTGACCACATGCCACAAAGAAAAAGGAAAGTATTACCACACAAACTTGAGGCAAAAGGCAACCAAAGTTATCCTGTTACGTGAGCAAAATCTGGTCCATTCAAAGAGTGTCCTCCAACCAACTAACTAATTAACTCCTCAACCTAGTCTTCAGGCAGCTCTTTAACTGAAAAAAATTAGAACCTGTGTATAACAGTCATCCAAAACAGTACATCTACCGTCCAGAAAACCAGAGCTGTTATCCTAAAGAGAGCTGAGATCTGCAGAGTCAGGTGATAACGACGACGATTCATCACTACGACTCTTTTACATCCAAACAGTCATTAGATCAGTTGTTAATATAATAATAGCCACAATCAGAGAGGGATTGTACAATGCTCTGTGGCTGCAGCATGGAGGATATTATGGTATGCTCACTTTTCTTCTGACACCAGTAATTGCTTTCACTTCGCTGGTATGTCAATAAAAAGCTCGATTACATATGTAATTACATTACTTTGCACAGTTAAAATTTATTCAGAATCTGAAAAGTCTTTCTTCATAATGTCCCTGAACGTTTTACTCAACGCTACACTGAGCATACAGTATGGTTTATCGAGCCATATGCACTATTTTTTGCACATACGTTATGAAACTTTTCTACAATATGACCCACAGTGGGCTCCATAATAAAATTAACAGAGGACCATACTACCCTCCAGACTATGTTTATGACAGAACACCACTGCTTATGCAATATAAAAGGAACTACACATGGCTTTTTTTTTTAGATTGCATTTTTGGGAAAATACTTGGGGATGAGGATTCATAACCTGTTTGCAACGCACACACAGATAAACTCATAACTAATAGTCAAAACATGAGTGGCCGATTAATACTGTCTTTTACCTGTTGAGCCGCATGTGTTTGTGCATGTTAGCGGGTGTGGTAAAGGGTGCGGACCAGTTCCCAGGCCATAAAAATTGTAGAGGATGTTGCCATTTGCACATACACTCACACACAAACATACACACACATACACATATGCACACACACAGCCTCGCATTCATTCTTGCGTTCCTTCACCTCCTTCCATTTGTCCTCCCTCCCTCCCTCCCTCCTCTCTGTGGCGTGCGATCCAACCATCCATCCATCCTGTCCTCCTCCACAGGGATCCCTCCTCCTCAACCCCCCTCGTCTTCCTCCCTTTCCCTCCGTCTGACCCTCTGACCTGAACCAAACAGACAAACATTTATGCAGCAAAAGCAACATTCATATTCTGGTGATTAAGCTGACACTCAACCCCAGACTGACCAACGGTAGCTGGTTTTCTGTGTGTGTTATCTGAGGTTGACTGCGGTTGACTTAATTTCATTGTTATGTTTTTTTTAGTGTAGTTGAATATATTTCAGAAAACAGAAAAGGAAGAATCACAATGAGGTTCTAAGTGAGACTTTTGAGAGAACAAATAACACAATTTTGAATCAATCTATCAATCAGATGTGGAAATTTAATATAACAATAAAACAATAATAAAATGCCAATACACTTAGGTAGGGTTGCTTGTTCTCTCCTTGTATTGTAATGTATAAATGCAGACTGCACAGATGTAACGCTGTGTGATTACATTAGATTAAGTCTACACTGTTATGATTGGCTGAAAAGGAGGGAGCCATCTGATTGGCTACAGGTCCCCTTTTTTAAAAAGAAAAAATGCATTTGTGAGCATTGAGCCATGGCAGGAAATCTCAAAACATGCACATACTCACTAATGTAGTGAAGTTTGTAAATGTAGTTTCTGCGTCAGTCTGTGTATAAAGTGACAAATATGTTTATGATGATAATTGCAAATGCTTTTAAATACAGTTCATACATATGGTTTCCTTATTGTCATTCCTTTTTACATTGTAGATTAACACTAAAGACATCAAAACTATGACATAACATATGGAATTATGTCGTAATTTAACAAAGCAAAATATGTTTTATATTGCAGATTCTTCAGAGTAGTCACCTTTTGCTTTGTTGACAGCTTTGCACACTCATTCAATCAGATTTGAATTGGCATTCAATCAGCTTCATGAGGAAGTCACCTGGAATGGTTTTCCAACAGTCTTAAAGGAGTTCTCATATATGCTGAGCACTCCCTCACTCCTTCTTGGTAAAAAAAAAAAAGCCCTTACATAACTGTTGGTGAGTTTTGGTCATTGTCCTGTTGGAAAACAAATTATGGTCCCACTGAGCACAGACCAAGATTGTATGTCAGAATGCTATTGTAGCTGCCCTTAAATTTTGAATAAATCACCAATAGTAGCAAAACACCCTCACACCATTCCACCTCCTCCTCTATGCTTCAAGGTGGGAACCACAGATGTAGATATTATCTGTTTACCTTTTCTACGTCTCCCTAATTCATGGCATCTCAAATTTGGACTCATCAGACCTAAGTGCAGGTTTCCACTGGTCTAATGTCCATAGCTTGTGTTTCTTAGCCTAAGAAGTTCTCTCCTTCTTGTTGGTCAAGGCATCAAAGCTGAAGGTGGTTACCTTGAAGAATCTAAAATATAAAACACAGTTTGTTTTGTTCACCAAATAATGAGATATTTCATAGTTTTAATGTCTTCAGTGTTAATCTACAATGTAATTTGTGAATTAGTTACACTTGTGCTTTTCCTGTTATCACAAGTGAAAATGTCTGCTGTGCTTTGTTAATGTGAAATGCAGAACATGATCAGAGCGGTTAATCATGACACCACAACACCTCCAAGTAACTCAAAAGTTGTCTTGTTTAGGCAACATGTTGTCTTTTTAGCTGGCTAGCTAGTCCCTGGTAACCATACTGAGTAGCACTTATTCTGGTTTATTTGTACACATGTTGAATACAGAACATAAGAGGTCACTATCATCGCTGTCATTTTGATGCTACACAGGCATGCAATCAGGTGATTATTTTCACTCTACACCTGTTCTCACACTATGTACCTGGGTCGAGAGGAGTACATGTGCTGGAGGGGGCACCAGAATGGCCCAATTATTATCATGTTGTAAGAACAGCGTAGTTCCCTTTGCGAATACAGCTGTGCGTAAGGTGTGCGCATAAGGTGTGAGTGGACGAGCGAGTAAGTGAGTAAGTGGGATGGAGGAGCTGCAGGTTAGTGGTAGGAGTTAGGTTAGGAATAAATGTACAGTGTAGGCTACAGTGTGTGATCAAATAAAGGCCACCACAAAGCAATTACGCTTAGGGCACCAAATTAGCTAGCAGCGGCCCTGCACACACCACCGCCTACTTCACTGATTTTGGTCAAACTGGATCATATTTTATGGAGAAAATGTTTTCCTTATAGGCAGAAACCTTCAATTGTTGCTAAAGTAAGTTAACCACTAAGCTACTTAGCTCAGTCATGCTACCTAGACTGGGGGCTCAAAACACTAGGGGAGTGGTCATATACCACTAGCAAAAGACCTTTGGACTACCGGGAGGAGGAGGAGGTTTTCAGGAGTGCGGACCAGGGGAGTGCTGATGGTAAGCGGTGCCGGTGTTGTGGCAGAACCAGAGCAGGGCAAGCTTCGTGAAATAAAAGGTGCTAGTTTTTTGATCATGAGTAATATCATCATAACAAATACAGCTGTCCACATTTGCCATATTGGTATTGTACTCTGAAACTGGCGGCACGAAATCACGAACAATAAGAAAAAAAGAATAAAAGAACAGAATTTTTAACTTTCTTTAGCTAATTTCTGATTATATTCTACTAACTAACTAACTACTGAAGAAAAATCAATCTTCAGTGGTTTGAAGAAAAATAAAAACCTCAGAAAACATGCAGCATTTGTATTTGCTTCCTTCAACTGTCTCTTTAATGATGGTCATGTCGTGTGTCCACATGTTTATGCATGTGTGTGCGTACATCTGTCTACGTGTGTGTTTTACGGTGTGCAAATATAAAATGTGTGTGTGTGTGCGTGTTAATAGGCTCGCTGTTCGAGGTGTCATGGTGTTACTGGTATTAACGGGAATAATTGAGTTGCTCAGTAGACCGAGGACCAATCAGCGCTCTTTGTGTCACCCTGCAGAGAGAGGGACACACACACACACACACACACGCATACACAACAATCACACACACTCAGCTGATACATCAGGGTTAAACTCGTCCATCTCCTCCCTCGGAAAAGGTCATTGTTAAACACTTTATCTCTCTTTCACACACACACACACACACACACACACAAACACATCTGTTATTATTTCTGCACTTCTCTCTGCGTGTCATCCTCTCAAGGCATTTTTGTACAAAAAGCTTGTAATTCCATCAACCATCTGTGTGTGTGTGTGTGTGTGTGTGTGTGTGTGTGTGTGTGTGTGTGTGTGTGTGTGTATGTGGAACCGCAGGGTGCCAGATGTGTGTGTTGTGCAAAATACATACCACAGAATGTCTGAAAGATGGATTCAAATGAGCAGCAGAAGGAAGGAGGAGAGGAAGAAAGGAGAGGAGGAGGCAGGGATGGAGAGAGCGAAGGAGGGAATCAGGGAAGGAAAAAAAAAGAAGGAGGGATGAGCTCAGCTGTGTCCTCGTCTCATTTTCAATCTCAACCTAATTAATTGGGCTGAATTAATCTCACAGTGGGCACACACACACATTTCTGATTTTGTAACCCAAGGATAACACGTATGCTCGCTTTCATACATGCACACACACACACCATTTTCCATTTGAAACACAAAGACAACCATGTGAATGAGCACACACACACACACACACACACACACACACACACCTGCTGCGTGCCCAGTGGCAGGCGGCACAGTCGGACATGAAATACTGTCCAATAGCATCATCCATCTGCTTTCCTTACACCTCCCTCTCCCGCCTTCTCTCTCTCTCTCTCCCTCTTCATCCCTCCATCTTCTCCATCATTACTCCTTCATCTCCTCCTCCCTCCTCTTTTCATCACTATTCCTCCATCCCAGTCCTTCCCTATGTTTGCTTCTCCCTCCCTCTTTCCTTCTCTCTCCTCAACTCTCTCCCTCCTGGATGTGCTTCCATATAAACTTACAGTAAATCACATTTTCTCTTCGGCAAACTGTGTCCATCGTTCTTTGTAATGTGACAAACACTGATAGAGGAGACAGGAATGGACTGTTGGACTGCACTCACGCTCGCACAGCTTTTTTTTCTTCTTCTTCTTTTAAAAGTTAAAAGTGTTGGTGAGAAGGAATTACAAAACCTTGTTTCCATAACGACAGACAGCTCATTTCACCTTACCTGTTGCCATTTGAGTCAAAGTAACAAAAAGCAGCTCATACACACTCATTGAATGTCTGTCTGTGTTATACAGAGACCTTTGTTGGGTATTTCAGTGAAAATAGATGAAAACAAAAGACAACGAAAATCTTATTTTACATTCAGGTGAACTGCAAACAACATCAACTAAAAATAACAAATTCTGTGGCCATGGTCAATAAACCAAAACAAGAACAAAATAGGCTCAATGTCAATTAAAACCAGATAGAACACAAAGAGTAAAAACAGTGTTAATTCCAACTGCAATGGGTAAAAAGAAAGCTGTGTCATCAAATAAACAACATATAAATTGTCATCCAATGTCCGGTGGTCAACATTTAGAATTTTATTGACCAATCAAAAGCTGTTGTTACATCATGATGGCTTTTTTAATTAACGTTTTGAGTTTTGATTCACTGGTGGATGACGAGCTCTGTGATCTCTCTGAACCGAGTCAGACTGATTTCAATCTACAAATAGTAAAACAGCTTTGATTAAGTCAATGTGCTCTGTGGAAACATGTAGGACAACCTTGATATTGATAGTTTACCAGCTGAGGTGGACGTAAACAGGTCGAGGCTCGGAACCACCCGCATGTCATTAGAACACAATCCACATACCACCAATCCACACATAATTTAAAATATTAATCAGTTAATTGATGATCGATTTTAGTGCTAAATGTGTCTCATTACATGTTTTAGGTTTAGAAAAATACGTGACATACGTGTTTTTCATCAGACAGCGATGATATCTTCATTAATTATCATCATCAAGATAAATGGGTTAATAACACTCTCAGAATGTCTCATATTATTTAAGAATAAATACATCATACAATAATAGAAAAGTAGAAACTGTTTATGAGAAATCCTAAATTGAGCTGTTGCTTTATTTTAATTGTGTGCACAGACTGTGTGGGCGTCATCGAGCTCACCTGCCATTTTTCGGGGGTTTATGTATGTGCAGCAGCACAAAGTGCAAAACAGCTGGGTGAAGTGGAAAATAAATCAGAGGGTGTGGTAATTAATAAGGATGCTCTCAGCCAATCATATCAACTGAAACAGCTGAGCCAATCACAGGGAAGCATGGCAACAATAGCTCAACAAATGGACAGACGCTTCTTCAGGGAAGTCGTTTTGTTGTTTGGAAGGAGCAGAGCGGCACAAAGTGAACACACAGCACCGCAGACCTGCAGCCAGAGGCAGAAATACAAAAATAAAACATCAATTCGACACTATTTCAGTTATTACTGTATCTCACATCATACATCATTTCAACAGATCCACAGGACCGATGAGGTCCATGGTGCTGCATGGGTAGTCAAGTGGGTTCATCAGAGCTTCTTTTGCTGAAACTGAAAGACACTAAAGCTCAGTTGATAACGTTTGATCCATTTCACATTACAAGTAGTCATTTGACCCATTGTTAATATGACATATAATTTGTGCAGCTTCATATGTAAAGTAAAATACGTTATTGTTCTTTGGGGTTATGAATTGATATCTAAGAAAAAATAAAAAATATATAGAAATATCTTTTCACAGTCAATAAAACTCAAAATATGACAGATAATGGTGACTATGACTGACAGCAAGCCAGCAAGATATTTGAATGCAATCTGTCACAATGAATATGAAGAGTTTTGTGAAACAGCTCATCAAATTGAAGCAAAAAGATTTTATGTATATTGTATAAGTGTTGTCTTGTTCTAATGTCACATTTGTGTGACATTACATGCTAGTTCAACAAAGTATGTGTAGCTTCAATGCCAAAAAAAAACACTTCACAGCAGATGTGCAACAGTAAAAGTTATGATGACGTACACAAAGCATGTGACCTAAAGATCCACTGAAGGGATGAAAAATAACATCAGACAACATCAGATATGTGTATAACTGTAAGACAAATTCCTCATATGAAATAAAATGTCATATTTCCATTGTGTTTTATCCAGTTTGAGGTTTTAATTATGTGGTTACACTGGGGCCCATGAGCCTGGTTGAGGGGGTATTTCCTTGTAAGTGGTTCAAATTTGTGTGATACATTTGGATGGAAAACATCAGTTTCCTGGTCTGGGTTATAAAATGAAGTCAAGATAATCTACAAAGCTGGATTTTGAAGCCAGTGTTTTCTGATTGAAGCTGACGGTGTCTGTGCATAACGTTTCTATTTCAACATGTTTAACACTGATGAATAACACTATGAGCATGTTTGTGCTATAGAGGCAGTTTGGTCCAAGAAGATCGAATAATTTAGATTTGTAATCAACAGCAATGTGTTCTTGTTGGACCTCGTCTCATTTTGTCTTTAAGTGTGTTACATGTTTCTCTGCCCGTTTTATGTGTGGTTGCTTAGCAACAAGTTGGGCAGAACAGCAGGTCCACCTGTAAAATAAGGTGTAACGTAGTCTCACAGACCTTTCTCACATTCTGTTAAACATGACATTAAAGACGGCTCTGATCGTTTGCGATTGTTGCGATATACCCCCCCCCCAAAAAAAATAATAATATTTATATTTATATATGATAATATATTAAGGAAAGCAGGATCATAACTCACTGGACTTTAACTAATTTTTCAACAGATCAAGATACTTAATTTCTGGAGTAATAGAAATATTAGTGCAGAATTATATTTAATCTGAACCGACCTTTTGAAATTGTTATAGTGTATTCAATTTTCTTATTGCATTATAATAGGGCTAATATGATGTAATATTATTTTTAATGTAGGAAAAGGCAAGCTTCACAAAATTTTATTATTTTTGATTATAGTCTTCTATAACTGATAATAAAAGTACCAGGACTGCATACTGTGCATGAGATAACATTTCCATGTTTAATCTCATACAAATTCAAATGTTTAAGATTAATAATCTCAGAAGAACATTAGTAGAGTGTTAATTGTTGCCTTGCTTTGTACTGGCATCATTTACGAGGAAACTATCTGCACACGACGCTAACTTTAATGGTGTGAAAAAGTCAAAACTGAGCTGATCATTCTTTCTTCAGATGAGTCCTGTCACAGTCTTCTGTCTTTACCTAAATGTCAGCTGTCTTCATCTTTATTTTACAGTCTCTTCTCCTCAGAGCTGTTGTTCATGTCACGTCTTTTCTCTCTAATTCTCTCATTGGAACATCCAAAAGCAGCACAAATCCCAGATCCCCGCTGCAATGTGGCAGCCAGACGCTTCTCACAAGCCAGATGCGGCATCTACATGTATACTGTCTATAGACGAGGTTTCAGTCATATCTTGTGCAAATCTGAACCAGTTTTTGGTTTGTAGGGACAATGGGATGACGCCATGCAGCTCAGTCACACTCACAAACTATGATGGGAATTTGACATTTCTTTTAGCTTCATGTATTAATGTGAGGAGTGTTACAGTCTCCTCATCACTTCACACAGATCTGATGTTTTTTGACATTTAGTCACATGCTACAGCATGTTTTATTCACTAGGTCTGTTTCTGCACTTTGTTTTTTTTTGTACTTTTCTATTTCATGAAATGTTTACCTTTTTTAATACTGTCATTCCCACTCAGTAGTTTGCTGCACATTTTGAATAAAAACTGTGACACGTCAAAATGTCCCCTATGAAAAGGCACATCCAGAACATCCTTAGAGAATCCCCCCGAAGAAAACAATGAGTGTGAAAGTGTGCTACATTACACAGGTGTTTACAAAGGTTTTCCGTCGAGCTGTTCGTCAGGATGGATGAGCGGCCTCAAGCTTGACGGCCTCTGTTGATACCAGCAGCAGCTTCATGTCAGATGAAAAGAAACAGTCCACCTCTGTGCTGCTCCCTGATGACACCTGGTGGCAGAAAAACGATCCCACTTTACTCGTCATCATCCACGATCGTGACCTTTGACCTTTGTCCTCCTTACAGTTGATTTCCAAGCGAGTAAATAAAGATTTTATTTTGTATTATTCTGCTGTTGGATTCAGAAAGTGTCGTGCGTAGTGGAAATAAAACACACACACACACACACACACACACACACACACATACCAGCGTCAGTCGGTCACCGAGTCCATATTGTCTTGATGTGTATTTAGTCACTCTTTATTAGGGAGGGAAGTCCAGAGGGCAGAGGTCTGAGGGCACACCTCCTCCTCAACACACACACACACACACACACACACACATGAAGGCTCTCCTCTCTGACCTCTGACCTGCCCACTCCTCATTTGTCTCACTTTCTCCGTCCGACCCTCTCTTCTCTTTTACGCTCCACACTTCTCTCTTCCTTCCTCTGTTGTTTATCTGTCAGGTCATTCGTTCACAGAGACAATTCCTCTTTTCATCTTCTTAAAGGAAAAGTTCGGTTTGTTTACGTGCCGCACTATTTCTTTCACTAAGTGAGCTGTAGAGGTGCCAGGAGGTGGATTTTGAATCAGGCTAGCTCCAGCTTCATATTTACAGTACAGGCACGTGACTCTCAGAAAAAGAACATGTTAAAAGACACAGACTGGACATGTAGGCTACAAGAGATAAATAATCCATGCTTGTAGTAAAGTAGTCGTATGTGATCTCTCCTGTCTCACTTTATCTGTCCTTCGACTGTCTCAGTGTCCCACTGTAGTCTGTTATCCAGTTACCTTTTGAACTTTTGACCAGCTGCTAGGTCCACACACACGCAGACACATACAACCCCTTTGACCAAGCAAGTGGTGGTCACTCAGTGGTCATCTGCACACACACACACACACACACACATGTTGAGCCATAAGCCCTGAGGAGGAGGGGGGGGGGGGGGGGTCAGGCGGTGGCCACGGCGACCAGTGCAAGGGTCAGTCTGGGGTCGTTACGTTGCCAAGGCAACAGAGACAAGAGTCACTCAGCGGTCAAACCTCAGGCTCGGGTCAGCGAATGGTCAAATGCAGAGACTGGATTGTCCACATTATATATAAATATATGTAAACACACATAATGAACTTCTGTCATAGCGTGTGCACAAACACACTCTTCATCATCATGTGTACATCACTGTGGTCATGGTGGTGTGTTTTCCACTCTATTTAAATTCTTCAGTGTGTAAATCCTCGTTGTAATTATGTTCGGTAGATGTCACATGAAGTGTTTCCATCCACAGTGACATTCATAAGAAAATTATTATTGTTGTCATTATTGTTTTCCTAGTGAGGGCGCTCTTCTCTCAGCTAATACCAGCTCACACTTTATGGAACCCGCTGACTTTCCCACAACATTTAAAACTGACATCAACAACACAGTTTATTTCCCAGTGCATTTTTTAATCATTTCCTTCTGAGTTTCGTGGAAAGAACGGTTTAATCTGGTATCACTTAGGGGAAAACAATAGAAACAAAGTGTTGGGAGGTAGTTGATAGGCTGAGATTTCAGGAGGATTTCCTTCAAAGAACTGCAAACATTCATTCATTATTCAGTAATTATTGGGGACTTTATTCCTTATATCTATATTTGTCAAATGAAATCTGCTTGTTTGAACGGTCTCTGTTATTGAACCAGTGAATGCTATCTGTTCTCTTTTAGAATCAATAATTATTTCCAAAAAACATACCACCAAATTACAGGGAAATTCTAAGGACGTGTTTAATTAAGCGCTACTGTCATATCCATACATTGAAAAATAAATACCTAACCAGGCCACTCGTATCACTTTCTTCCAAGAAATTCTGCCAGAATAATAATATAAGTTCTGCTGAATCTGAAGATGAGATATTTAGATTCATCTTTTCCTATTTCAGCAATTTGACATTGAGAATGACTCAAATGTCTCAACATAACTGTTAGTCATAATCAAAGCTTTTTGAAGGGCCAAAAAAAAAAAAAAACTAAAAGTAAACTAAAACTAAAATTAAAAATGCTGGGTATTTAATTTTTTTTTTTATATTTAATTTATTCTGGTAACTGTCCAATTAAACTTTCTTTATATTTTATGTCTTTAAATAAAGACCAAAATGCTGATTGAGCTCTGACCACACTGCCAGGGATATTATTATGGTGAGGAATCAATTTCTGTTGGCCTTTAAATTTAAGTTTAAAACAAATCTAACAATTTCTAACCTTGAGAACAGACATCCACACACACAGTGACACACAGAGTGAGGCGTAGACATCCACTGCACCACACTTAATTCACCAAATACAATATTTAGTCCATCCAGAAATTTACAATAAATAAATAAATGACCACAAATTTCAACCAACTTCTTAAAATATCTTGAACCAAATACAAAAAACAAAATCATGTTTGTTTTCAGTATAAATCAGTAAATTCTGTCTGTAAGTCAAATCTCATCCAGCTCTTCATATTTATGGATGAACCAAACTCATTTTGCACATACAGTCTGTCATTTCTTCCTCTAGGAGGTCTCTCAAATCAAAGACGTAGTTTGATGATGTCGTGAAGCAGTGCGGGCTCATGGGAGTTGTTGTCTTCATTGATAAACAGCCTCTGCTTCTGATGAAAATCCATGTGACGTGACTCAGGCAGAAATCATGTTCATGAACGTGGTAATGCGTTAAAGTTTTATTCACGTTATGTTTAGTCACGTACGCAGATTTCCATCCTAACTGTCTGATGCGTGCTGTGTTTCCCCCCGGAGCGGGTTAAGGGGATATGACGCCAATGACAGGAGACCAAATGAAACACACTATTACCTGAATACATTTACATATTTCTCTGGGTTTGAACATTGTTGTAAAAACTGAATAATTCAAGTAAAATATGCAAAATAAGAACAAAATATAGAACTTAGGTTGAGTCATTTTTAGATATTTTAATGCAGAAATACTATATTACTTATTATAGCTTTAACATATCCATCCCTGTGAGTTTTCAGTGTGGCCTGACAACATGCTAAAATCCACTGAGAGAACAAACTAAATATAACACAAGTTCAATTTAACCAGCATCATTTGGTTGTGCTTCCATTGTCAGTGTTATTGCTCAAAATAACCACCCCATGTCTCCGATGGTACCCATCGTCATGGTGATTCAGTGTGAACAAACATGATCAACATGTATTGCTCCTCCTTTAACCCTTCATCTGGTCTTCCTCTCAAGGAGCAGCTTTTGTAAATCTCCCCTGCAGAGCCTTCCCTTCTCAGTTCTATCTATAAGTCATCGGACACCATCCTGATGGAGGTAAGGTAGCTGAAAACATCTGGTGAATAAAGCATGGTGCAGTGGAGATGTGGTGTGTTTTCATTTTAGTCTAAGTCTAAAAATTCAGCTTCCAAAGTATCCACCATGTGTGTTTTTATTTTATTCTATAATGTTAAATTACAGAAAACATGATGTCAGTGCCTGCTTTGCTACATTTAACAGAACTTACATCCCCTGTAATTTATTGGTATATAGTTATTTTTGCACAATAGCACATAAACTATTCATACATATTTATATTTTTAATACTCTAATTCTTAAGTACTTCATCATTTTTCTTATTTTTGTATTTGCTTTGTTCTGATATCTGCACCAATGTGTGCTTACATGCAGGCCATCTCAGTCCTGAACACATAGATACTGTAGGTAGTTATTACATGAAAGGTCATTCAATACATTTATTCATGCACAGTTTGTAGTATTTCTACTTTAAGATATGTTTGTCACTTACACTCAGCACTCAGGAAATGTTGCTGTTGCTATGATAAGAGTATTACATCTCCAAAATGTTCACCATTTCAAGAAATTAGTTTAGATTTGATCAATAGATCAATGAAATCCACAGTGAAATGAATCAATACACACTGCGTGTCACAAAGACCCCCCTCGTGGTGGCAGTAACTGAGTTTGTCCGGCAGGAGACACTGCTCCGACAGAGAGGACAGTGACCTGGCCTTCAACTCTACACCTCGGCTTAGGCACAGCGGCCTTCAACCCTGACCTTTGACCCTAGCCGGGTTCAGCCTGGGGTCGGCTCTCACAGACACACCCACGGGTTCAGAGAGGGGTCAGTGGGCAGGTACTGCTGGAGGGGAGGGGGTCAGCTGCTGCTCTGATCCACAGCAGCTTCCACTTTATCAAACACAATAAACCTGACAACTTCAAATCGACATTACCTGAACATCAACTGTTTTTTATTGGTTCGTTATCAATTGAAAACATTAGATTAGATTAGATTAGATTAGATTAGATTAGATTAGATCTGAGAAGTATAAATTACTACATGCAGCTAGTTTGTCTTAGTTTGTCACATTTATCAACCTTAAAGCTGATCTATCAATATTTTTAGAACGATTCAAAGAAGCAGTTCCCGGCAGACGGACACAGTTAGAGGCCAGCTGGTGAACATCGTGGAGCATTTAGCAGCTAAAGAGTGAGATATTTCCCTCAGGAGTTGGTGGAGACCAAAACCAGAGTTAAAAGAGGGTTAATATTGGACTCGCATTGACACAAACACAGCTCCACATGAGTGATCATGCTGTGCTTGCTGCTTATTAACACACTAAGATATATCATTGTCACTGTACAGTATGTTACTTTATTGCTTTTAAGTTGCAAATCAACATTTTTGACTTGTTAAAGTAGGAAACTCACAGGTGTTAGTGTCCCAGTAAACCATGACAGCATGACAGTGATCCAGAATGAACCAGAACCCTGAACCTGAAGCAGCTAAATGGAATTCAGCCTACACGTGTGCTTGTCCTGCTGACAGAGGAAATATTAAATCAGTGGACTAGAGGAACAGTGTTTATCCAGGAGACATGTTCTGTCAGCATTAAGGAGTCACTATAGGTGAACAGGCTAAATATTTGAACTACAACGCAAACAGACAAAGTGTAGTTCTTTTCCACTAGTCAAAATTAATCAGTAAATGAAAAACATCTCACGTTAACGTGCTAGTCCATTTATTTCCACGGCAGCCATCTTACGGTCGGCTAAACGAAAGCTCTGGCAGCCATCTTAGCTGGGGCACATGCTCGGTGAGGACATGTCAGCTCCAACCGTATCCACTGATCTCAGTGCTGCTGTTTATTGATGAACTCATTCAAAAGTGCTTCTTACAAAGAAATCCATTTCATCCTACGCAAACACTGTCATCACTTCCTGCCCTGCAGGGTCACAGCAGGGTCAGTCGCGGGGTTGAACGCAGGTCGCTGCAGCGCGAGGTCGAGGGTCACCTCGTCGTCTGTTGTACAAAACTGGTTAAACGGTGCTTTATATTCATTTATAGTCATTGTTTGCTAATGCACGTATCACATAATGCGTCTTTTGGATAAAAGGCTTGTTAAAGGAAATAAGTCACATTCACATGAAATATTGAGTCGGTACAAATAAAAATCCCCTCTGCTGGTATCAAATCTTTGCAGGCCAATCAAATCTTTTGCCAAAAAAGCAATAAAATGTTGCAATAATTCCAAAAAAAACACTGAGCTCATAACTGTTCAGAGCAGTAAAACTTACAGTAAACCAAAGATAATTTTTGCTTCTGGCAGAAAGATTTAAATGTCAAAAAAATAAGAAATACATGATTAAATTATCATTTCAAAGAATAAAATTATAATTTAACACCAAACAGAAACATTGTGGAAACACTTCCTGTCTGCAGGGGTCATAGTAGGTTCAGGGGTGCCAGACAGAGTTCACCTTCATGGTTTCCTCTACTACCACGAAATCACGTGTGTTGCATAAATGTGGTGTGTATGCAAAGCCCTTCAACTGACTCTTAAAAATTACATTTATGTTGTACTCATTATTACCAAAGTATATTTCATAAGCATATTAAGGAAGCATTTTTAATGAATATATCAGAAAATTTAGGCGCAAAAATATCTTTCATTCGTTATTCCTACAATATAAACACATGAAAACTAAAGAAAAACGATTGTTTTTCATGGTTCTGTTAAGGAAACTCAAAGCACTTGGTTAGATTCCTATTAAGGCGCTTTAGTTCAAATGTCTGTGTCACATTTAGTCAGTTGTAGTTGACATTTTCTTCTTGTTCTGGAAATAGATAACTATGACATGACGTTGCAGTCTTATGACTGTCAGTAATAAAACTTTGTCAACATTGTAGTCAGCTGGGATAGGCTTCAACTCTTGCGACCCTGATCAGCATCAAAACCTGACCATTTTAAGAAAACTGCTTCCAACTTAAAATTCGTCCAACGGATTTCAAAATAATCATAAAAACAATTAGCCACGGAGTGAATTAAGAATGCAGGTTTGTGTCTGGTCTGAAGTTAATTTAGGAAGTATATCCAAACTCTTCCTGTAAACAACATTATTCAACCAACAATTCAACAAATGAAGCTGTGGGATGAATGAAATAATACTGCTTTTCCTGCTTTGTCCTGTTGTGGGATGATAATAATCTCTCTAAAAAAAATGTATTTGCAAAACTGACAAACCTTTATTTTAGTCACACTTATACAAACTCTTGCACTTTGCACAAGATTATAGCACTTCCAGGACTGGAGAAAAAGGTTTTTCTTAAATGTAATCTGGCATCCGTTTTGTTTCCTCCAAAATATATTTGCCCAAAATAAAAGAGTAGTATAAAACATCATTTTTAGGAGACTGGGTTGTTTAAGATGTCACCATTTAACAATATCAAGGTTCAGAAGAATGAACTGCCACAACTGGTCATGTTTCTCCTCAAATATATATGCTGACTAACTGATTTTCTCTGTGGCCTGTTTGGAGGGTCAACAAAGGTTCAGTCTGGGTTCAAATCCAGGTCAGAGCCAAAGTTCAAAATGTCTTAGATCTAATCGACACCACGACAATTCACATTGAACTGGTTTGACACAATGGTTGTTTTTTGCTCAGCTTAGTCAAAGATTCAGGGAACCAACAATTTGCTCGCTTTTTTGCAAATTGTTCCGCTCCTACATCTTATATGGTCAGCTCTGTGATGGACTGGGGACACACCAAAGTCAGCTGGGATAGCCTCCAGCACCCTGCGACCCTGAATAGGATAAGCAGTTACAGAAAATGGATGGATGTAATAGGGTTTACTTAATATGTGCTTTTACTATTAACAGGCATTCAACAGCATAGACTGGACTACACTCTTGACACAGTGTTCAAACACGATCCATTGACATTCATTCCATAGCTTTATTCCATCTAAATGACGCGCCATCACTGTCAGGAAACATGGTAAGAGGGAGGAAGTCCACATATGCAGGCGATGGGTTCGATGGATGGGTCAACCAAACACAGAACTTTTACTCAGGTGACTGCTTTGTCTCCTGTGTGAAACTAAAAGTCAGTGTTACATGAGCTAGGTAAGTTAAGTTACATAACGTATTTAAGTTATGTTGGGTTTTAACATAACTTAAACCTAATCAATTTGTTTTTGGACCTAAACCTAACCAAAGCTGATCGTTTCTCAATGTTACCCATGCAGGCTTTATTGAAAGTTTAACTACACATTGCATATTTATTCTTGCTAGCATGACCACAGAGCCCTGCACTTCTAGAAATTACACTAGAGGAGTACCTACAGCGTCGTACTTTGAAGCATAGACCAGGTGGCTAGGCGTATTTGACTAGACGTGAGTGAGAATGTGTTGCAAACACATGCACACCCAAGTTACAGGTGGTGTTTTTTCTTAATTACAACTTACCTGTCTCTGAATTATGAGTTAGTATCTCTTAAAATACTATAAAATCTCATAATTAGGAGGCACATATTTTTTTCTTTGAACTGCTTACTGCACATTTACTTAACATTGAAACACAGCTGTTGTTGTTTACCCTAACTCTACAGCATGTCTTGTAATAGCTATTGATTGTATTTTTCCTTGGTGTCTTTCAGCTCATTGTTTTGGTTTTACAGCACACAAAAACAAATACAGAAACAGGACTCAACCAAATAAATGCTAACATTGCCCTGTGTCCTAGTGTGCTATAACACCCGTATAGTGCACTCATAACAGCCAAAAAGTTGAGTGTGGAACACTGGAAACTTCTCGTACTCAATGGTGGCCATTTTGGCTACGT
Source organism: Argyrosomus regius (assembly GCA_946959425.1). NCBI lineage: Eukaryota > Metazoa > Chordata > Actinopteri > Sciaenidae > Argyrosomus > Argyrosomus regius. The sequence goes on along the minus strand of OX336897.1, from coordinate 20,036,817 downwards.
AGCAACAGGATAAGGAAGGACAACCAGCATTGTGGAAATGGCAGCCAAGGAAGCTGCTGGAGCAGCAGATATGCAAAGTTGTATATGTGTTCTAGATTGATATTTTGGCAGTCAAATGTTGGTGCTAATGCTCCACCCGGTTGTAATTTGGCAAAGAAGTAAAAGCGGTAAAATGTTAGCGCACAACGGCTGTACTCGAAATGAGACACCACAATGCCAAAATTAGTGCACTACATCAGGAAGTGTACTACATAGCAGTGTACTAACAGAAGTATCCAACTTGAGACACAGCACAAGTAGTTTTGTTGCCTAAACCTAACCACATTGATATTTTTAGCAATTAACAGGTGCAAACGATGTACCAACTAACTCCATTCTTAACACGTGAGCTCCTTACGTGACATATCTCACCTGCTATGTATAAGCATTATCATTGTCACTGTTAGCTTAATGAAGATAGCATTTATGCTATGCTTAATGCTATGCTAAATGCACTGTGTGCTGTGTGTAGTACAGGCTAACAGAGCTGCGAGCTTCTTGTTATATGTTCTGCTGTCCTGCCTGAGACTTTTTATGTCCTCTGATGAAACTAACAAGAAGACTAAAACAGTTATCACCTGAAAGACTGAGAATAATTTTATGGTTGAAACTAGCCTACAAACGAGGTGTGAGCTGTGTCACTGCTTTGAACAGACTTTATTGGCAGTGTCAACCAAGACAGGTGCAAAACAACAAGCTGATCACTATCTGTCAGGAGAGAATCTGCAGTAAATGTGCTGGTTTGTGCTTTATGATACTCCAACACGCTGATGGACATATTACCATTTTCAACTCTATGAGGACACCTTCACATTGTTATCAAGAGACAGAGAGAAAGCAACAGCAAACCCACAAACACACACACACAGACCCACAGGGCTTATCTTTACATTTATTCCATAAATTTCTGATGTTTATTTGGATGTTTGGGAAATGAAGACGTGCGGAAGCGGTTTCAGGGCTGAGATCACGGAGCAGCATACATCAGGCATGAGAGAGAGAGAGAGAGATGGAAGAGGAGGACAGAGATGTGGTGGGTTCAGCAGCAGGGCAACGACTCTCTTCCCATTCTCCATCACACACACACACACACGCAGACGCACGCACACACCCTGGGGGCACGCAGCACAGCATGCCGCCATGCATTAAGGTGTGTGTGTGTGGATGTGAGTGTGTGTTTGCGTGCAGATATACCAAATGAGCACCTTCTGGTCGCCTTGGCTCGATGAGAACATGAAGGGAGAGATGCAAACGAGAAAAAGATGAGAGCTGAACACAGCGTTAGAATACATCCAGTTCCTTTATTTCAATTCAGGTTTCATATTCAGCACAAGAAGAGAAAATAACCAAGACATATATGTAAAACTGAGAGTACACATAGAGTATATATGGAATAAACAAAAATGGGATCACATTCCAAAACATAAATGCAAATATACTAGAAAATAGATCCACAAATTTGCCAAATAAAGAAGAGTTTTGGCACAATAAAAGAACAACTGCAAAAAACGTTTATTTGTGTGCATTGATGCTGATTTGAAGGATTTTTGAATAACTTTATTATATTTGAAAACTCATTGACCTTAATGTATTAGCAGTTGGAGTTAATGGAGACACTTCCTCATTAGACTTTAATGCATTACAGCATACAGCTCTTTAACTGTACATGTTTATGAGTTTGTATCAGTGTGTATTTCTGAGCATTTAAAAGTCTGAACAGAGTTTATACTGTATACTAGCGGTATAAAAACAATTGCACTGAATGGGCCTCCATAGACTTTAATGTGTTACATAACTTCTCTTCATAACTCATAAACAGTAAGTGCCAGCATAATGCACTTGGGTATTGATTGATTTTGAAATATCAGTTGAGTTTGAATTGTATACAGTGGCTGAAATTTAAATACAGTGAATGTTTGTGAAACAGAGCATCATCTGCAAAGAATTAGTCACAATTCAAATTAGGTGTACACTACACAGTGCCTCTTCTTTCAGTAATAGCTCATTTAACAGGCAAATTTATCCAAATTTAATAAGATACAGGAATCTATATAAACAAATGCACATACTGATATATGAATGGTGTATATTGTATTGAGTTTTGGAGCTACAGGTGAGCAAATATGGGCACAGGAGAATAAGGAAATGGGTATGCAAGACAACGGAAATATAAATGACTATGAATATACCAGAGACAGTAATAAAAATGTCTTATTAAAGACATGAATTTAATACAAAGGAGCGATTCAATGACAGTCGCTAACATCACCATTAAACATTCACACGTTTTCAACCCAATTTCATCATCTGGAGTTTTACAAACCTTAGAATTCATTTTCCATTATCACAGTATAAAACTGATTTACCATCAACATTCTTCATCATTTCTTTCAGACAGAAATGACAACTGTTGCTGTTAGATTTTAGCTAGCAAATATGTTGCCTGTTTACTTTGAACTTTCCGAGAAAAAAAGGCTTTTAGGATGATTACTAACTGATGTGTTTGGAAGGAAACCTGAAATAAAGAGCAGGACATTAGCAGGACATTAGCAGGAAGAACAGGATTCCCTTTATAATAACTACCCCCACATACTATGGTCAGTTATGTGCTCCTTCAGAAGTAATGCTTGGTCACTTGTAGCACGCTACGTAGCCAGGCATGCTAACTACTAATGCTAATTACAGCTTACATCAGAGCAGTTAAACACACTTTTTATTACATTTCTTACAGTTTTGCTCTTGTGTTTTTGGTTTTGGAGTTTCTAAGTAAAAAAAAAGACAAAAAAAAAAACAAGAAGGAAAAAATGATTACGTAACGATTACGAAACTTCATTCATGCCTAGTGCCTAGTTATGGTTGCTAAGATCAGACACTCGCTTCATTTTCAACAGGAAATTTGGATTACCATCCACAGTGAAAACTAACAAGCAGTCAACATTCTTGTCAACTTTGCTCACAGTTAGCAGGTACCTCTCAGTAGATACACCACTTTAGTAGGAAGAAACTTCACCTACTGTCGGGAACAGGGCAGACAGTAAAGAGAGACTTTTTACAGCAGTTTCCGAAATGAAAGGATAAGAGGAAAAATAATTAAAATGTGCAGAATGAAGAGAAGAAAGGATAAATTGATAAAAGAATATTGGAAAAGATCAGAGTTGAATGAGACTGAGAGAGGAAAGATGAGGAAAAGGTCAAAGGGGAGCAGGAGAGAAGAGAGAAGCTCATAGAAGAGGGGTAGAAAAACAGAGAAGAGGAAACAAATGGTTCAACGTGTTTATCTTTAGACCTTTAAATCCATTTGATTTAAAGAATACTGAGAAAAACACACACGCACACACACGTTTGCATGCCATAAAAGTTCAGACATGCGCAGTATGAACACATGGACACACACGAGCACGCAGTTACCCTCTCCCCAAGGCTAAACACATGATGTCACATGTGTAGTCATGGTAACTTGGAAGACTGACATGCCCCTTAGGTCTCTCTCTCTTGCTCGGTGCTCTCTGTTTCTTCGGCATTCTCCAGCCGGTGAGAGTCTTCATTAGGTTAGAAACAGGGGAGCAGAAATGACAGACAATAACTACCTGTGTGTGTGTGTGTGTGTGTGTGTGTGTGTGTGTGTGTGTGTGTGTGTGTGTGTGTGTGTGTGTGTGATCTCTCTCTCTAACTCAGTCTATCTCTTTCTACCTGTCTGTCCTCCTCCCCTCTCTCTCTCTCTCTCTCTTTCTCTCCATCCATTGTCAGGTCATTGTGAGGTCGGAAGGAAAAATGAGGCGCCTCTCTGCCTCTGATGAAAATCTCTCTCTCTCTTTCTGTCTCATCCCTCCATCACTGTGTTCTCATCTCCCATGTATCTCCCATGTTTCCTCTCTCCTCCCCTCTCTGATCTCCTCCTGTCTGCATGACATTGTTGTGCTCATTCAGTTGCTTCAAACAAAGACAAGTTGCATATTTTCCCGTGCAGATAACCAAGGTTGAAAAAGAACATTTGGTGGGAATAGTCGCACTCAATAATAATAAGAATCACACTTTTTCACTGGGTTTTAATGAATGCATTTATTAGAATGGTCAAATATGATTTTGCATTGGTTATTTAAATGTTCAAATGCTAGCTGTGGGTGGATCAGTTCTTTAGTATCAAAGTATTGATACTCGACATACAAAGTCTTGTTTTGAGTGAAAGAAATGGATCAGTCAAGTTAGATAAAATCACAAGGATGTTCTCCTTATAGTGCTGCAATATTTGTATCTTGAGAATAATATACAAGCGTCTCTTTACCCACCATCAAAAACAGTCTTGTGCTTAAACATGTGATTAAGTCATTAACAGATTAGTAAAAAAATAAATGCCTCATGGTAATACATTTAAAAGTAGAATCGTACTTTTGACATATTTGCCTCCCTGATATGATAGCACATCAGCAGATTTTAGCAATAAAAAGTACAGATATCTGTACTGATATCTGTACTGATATCGGTGATCCTGGCCCTGATATGACCACACATGCGTGATGTCACCCGCAGGTTTCTGAGGCGTTCGACGTTCGAGAAACTGCATTTTTTTTGGCACTTCCGCATAGGGTTCACTTCTGACGGAGGTTGCCGCGTGGGTACGACTTGGTTTGGGTTATCTGATAAGGCCACTTGAGGCAGTGTGTTGTCTGACAGAAGCAATGGTGGAAAAGACTGTGATGTGTTGTCCGACCACATCAGAAGGGAAACATGTTTATAGCTGTGGTCACACTTAAAGGGTTGAAAAATCAGCCGTCATAGAGAGGGTATATTTGTTTTTTTATTTGTGTATTTGTTATGATTATCTGCCATGTTCTGACTATGCTGAGCCAGGCTATTGCTTGTTTGCTTGGCTCTAGTCCTCGTGCCCATCCCGGCGTTGCTCCCTGTCTGCCTTACCCCGTACCGCAGGCATTGTTTTTCATAAAATATGATCCAGTTTCACCAAAATCAGTAAAATACATCTCATGGGTGATGTTACCAGGAGCACAAAGTTTCATGGTGCAAGAATAAACTCGTTTCACCTGATTATACGCCAGTGTAGCATCAGAATGATTTAAAATCTGTTATTTTATGGTGGAAACAGCTTTAAATTTGGGGTTAACTGCTGTTATATAATTAAGAGCCAAATAAAGCATCACAGAGGCAACATGGAAGACATATGAACAATACAAACCCCAGAGTGGCTGCAACCCACAAGCACTCAGAAAGTTGTCCTCTGTAGAGAGTGTTACATCCATCAGTGAGTTCATCCTTGAACTCGCCTGTCTGAATGTCATTCTGTGAGCCTTCAGGTAAAACTTCTCTGCTCCTTCATCCATTCAGCTTCTGTCACACTCCACAACATTTTGAGCTGAATGAGCACACACACACACACACACACACACACACACACACACTTCACTGAAGGTAGAAGTCACCACCATGAGCATGTTAGCTAGACCTGAATTCAGAATGCACCTGTTGGTTTCACTGTGGGTGTGTGATTTGGGTCACTTAGTGTGCTCACTAAGTGGTGCATTAAATCAGTGACAAATTTGTGTAGTTGCAACCCTTTTTTGGAGATGAAATAATACTAACATAATAATAACAGGGCCCCTTGAAAATCAAGTGTTGAGTTATGTGATCCAACTTTTTTTTTTACTTTATATGAATTGAAAGAGTTTAACCTTGATGCAATGCCTGCTGGGAGATGTATGCTGAATGTTTAAAAGTCCAAGTGGAATATAATATGCATAACTATGTTTTCATTAGTGTATGATCATCTGAAAATAAGAATCATTATATTTGTGTTACCTTACATTGAGTCTTTTATGCAGCGGGTCCTCTTCTACGGAGTCCACCATGGAGAACCTCCATGTTTCTGCAGTAGCCCAGACCAAACTAAACTCTGGCCCTAGAGAGGGTTTTTCTCGTTTTTGAGTTTCGTGTCCACAGTAAAGAAAGAGAGGGTGAGAGGGTTGCAATCAAACAACTACACCACTAGATGGCACTAAATCCTACACATTGGTCCTTTAGGTAAATCCATTGTATATTTAGTCAATTAAAGTCGTGATTAGAAGCTCTGAATGTGATAATTTAACAACTGAAACTTGAAACTGACTGAAAACTTTTTTTTTGAAACTTTTTTTACTATAACTTATACAAATCAAAATTGATTTTCCTGCCTAAAGAACACAAATTAACACAACTTTCTCTCTTTATAATGAATTCAAAGGACTCACACACTTGTGTTGAACTGAACTTGATTTGTTGGCACAAGAAGAAATTTGTGTTTCTAAGCCGGACAACTTGTGATTGTTACTGATGCCAAACAATATGAACTGATGCCTTTAAGCGCTGTCACTGGACCAGTGAACGAACACATTTAGAGTAGGATGTCAGCAGAGCTGCACCTCTCTGGCCTCCGGCAGCTGCAGACGCACCAGCAGCTCCTTTTGTTGCATCCTCACACGGTTTATCAGCAGTTTCTCATGTGACCTTTGCTCTGAATCTGTAATACATGAAATAACTTTGATTAAAGGGAAAAATGATGAAAACTCAAACTTGTACAAGCACAAAAAATAAAGTCAATGAGAGTGAGTGTAATCTGTTACTTCCACTGCTATATTATTCTTATTGATAGTAGGAAAAGATAAAGAGGGATAACAGGAGGAGGGATGGTGAGGGAGCAGAGGAGTGACCAAACAAATGCTTTCTTCAGTTCTCTTTTTACATCAAACCCTCCATTATTCTCCGTGTACAGCTGCAGGGTCAAGGTTCAAGTCAAGAATTCCACACTTCTGTGTGTGCGAGAGATTCACTTTGAATAATACACACCATTACACATGTCAATATTCATAGCGTCTCTCTCACACACACACACACAAAGCGTTGTGTGTGTGTGTGTTGTGGTGAGATGGCGGTGCAGATGATGTTTTGATGGTCAAACTGATCATTAATATTGATCGCACTGTTAGAGGTCACATATGTTCAATTGAGTGAGAATGATTGTGTGTGTGTGTGTGTGTGTGTGTGTGTGTGAACACTGAAGATAACTTTAGATATTAAATCTTTATGGCAGTCTGTGATGGGAAGTATTTAAGTAGCGACATTAGCGCTGTATTTGTACTTCACTTGACTATTTCCAATGCATGCTATTTATATCTTACATACATACACACAATATGTTTATTTTGACGGCTCTAGTTTTTTTTTTTTCTTTTAGTTCTGGCATTCATTTATTTATTATTATTTTGGATATTGTTTTGTCCTTCAAGTACAAACTTCTTTCTTCATTCAGGTTTTTCAGCATTTTTCCTTCAAATTAACTAATTTGTCATTTTGGCTCAATGTCAGATGTTCAGATTTCATACATTAAAGGATATGATCATTTTCAAAATATTGAACTTGGTTTTGGTGTCATTTCTAAAAGAAATGAATGGATCGAGTCTTCATTCCCACTCCTCTCTGGTTCTATTAAAGATCCCATTTCAAAGTTTAAACTGGTCTTCATGCATGAGACTTTCGCACATTAATTAATCTTTTTCACACCATAGTTTCTCTGTAATCCATATTTATATCGTTGTGTAGAGTGTTTACATCAGCAATTTTCAGTGCCAGCCAGCAGAAGATTTACCTCTTAAAAGTTGTAGTTTTTTACATTTACCTCGTTGTTAAGACAGCAGTCAAATGTCTCTACATTAACCATGTAGATCCCTAAAATACTGTTTGCACATGTATCAGTAACAATAAGACTAAGACTAATCCAAGAAAGACAAAATCTTCCATTCTGTTTTATTGATTCTGTTCTCATACTGAAGTCAGGTTTGATGACGTTGACTTGGAGTATTTGTTCATTGTGGCACTTTTACTCTGACTTGAGTACAGGATGTAACATCAGCTCTGTGTGGTTTGTTTCCCTTTGTTGAGACAAATGTATGGACTGTAAAGACAGAGGACAGGCTGCAGCTCTGCTCCACTGCGCCCCCTGCTGTCACAAGAGGACAACACACCGACCTGCTGTCACATCACGTCACACTGTGAAGGTAACACAAATACATAAACACATTCAGAATCATTATTAATTATGACTTTAGATTTTATTTTATTATTTATTTATCTGTTAGTAATGTAATATTATTTGAACTTGTTTTAATCCATTTTCACTCATTTATACTGTATGTTTATTTATTTATTTGTGTGTGTGTGTGTGTGTGTGTGTGTGTGTGTGTGTGTGTGTGTGTGTGTTTTTTTGTTTGTTTATTTTTTTATTTTATTTTATTATTTTTTTTCATGATATTTGTGTTAAATAATAGAATATGTTAATAATAAATTCTAAATAAATTAATGAAAACATTAACATTACCTGGTTACTTTCATTTTATTTTTGTAATTTTAATTTTATAAAATAAAATGAAAATGTATCTGTTTGTTAATACATTTAAATTATATTATGAATAAAATAATGATTACTTAATATTAATAAACAAACTATATAAAAATTATTATTTATGAATTGTGAATGTTTAAACTTTTAAAAACAAACCAATAAAATTAAATCATTTCATTGTCAAAAAAGAACAATTATTCGAATTATTTATTATATAAATTAAACAAGATCATAATACATAGTATGTATTATGATCTTGTTTAATTTATTTAATTCTCTACATTATACATTTATATAATTTTCTACATTTAGCAATTATAACAGCATAAAATAGAAGTGGTATTTATTTATGTATTTATTGTTGTTCATAATTTATTTGCGTGGTAATATTGAAGAGACAAACAAACATCTCTCTCTCAAGTAGAATATGTTGTGTTTGTTTTAATGATCCAGCCAATGACTGTATTTCCTAAAGCAAATTAAATGTATGTTATCATCATTTAAAGAGGAATTATTACAGCGTTAACAGTGTCCAGCTTCTTTGATATTTATATTAATTTATATAAAATCTGCTCATAGCCCATAGCACCAGTCCTCCAGCAGACATTCAGATTATCAGAGCACAGCTCTGACATGTTACTCACTGTAGTGTTCAGCATTCAGACAAGACTCAGTGGGCAAGCATGACAACTCATTCACCAGCAGTAGTCGTGGTAATAGTGGTAATTAGGTGAGTATACTGTAGATGTGAGTGGTGACAGGAGTATCTAACAGTATTCATTTAACATGTGAATTGTCTTGTGATGTTTCAGGGTTCAGTCACCATGGAAAGGAAGCTCATTGGCTCCCAAGCATCATCTGGTGGTTAATTGCAGCACTGCGGCCACAAGCTGTGACGTCAGTATCTTCAATGAAATGAATAAAATTATAAGTTCTGACACAAGTTATGAACATTTGAGCTTGATGTGATTCTTTGTGAGAAGTTTGACATGTTTAAAACCAAAAGTACTTAGGATGAGATATTTAATGATGTTTTAATTGGGTTTCAGCTGTATTTAAAAGTGTTCTTTTTGAATCTTTATGAATGAAATCATCCAGTACATGACATGATGGATTCATTCCTCCTCATGTTCACATGAAACACATGCAGTAACCATTATTATGACAAACAAAAAACAAGCACTTTGGTAGATTACCAAAACATTCTGAAGACTATCTGAAGTGTTACCTTTAGGACATTTTTATGAATCTCAAAATATTCAAAATTCTAACACATCAAGAACACCTACCTCATTCCCAGGACACGCTTGTGTAAAATGACACAGTCACGAAAAGGACACCAAACAATGCAGCTAAACTGAATTACAGTTGTATTTTATGTGTTTATGTTTTTGAAATTAAATCAAATTAATTAAACTTTTGACATTGTGCCATTAAACTTTTCTCCATCTTTTCTGCCACACATTCCCTGTCCTGTTTCCTCTGTACCATATTGTCTACAATGGGTATTAAAAATGTTAATATTCCCTTTTAAGCTACACTTCCCTACCCCATCGGAGTGTGTGTGTGTGTGTGTGTGTGTGTGTGTGTGTGTGTGTGTGTGTGTGTGTGTGTGTGTGTGTGTGTGTGTGTGAAATGATGGTAATCTGTGTTATGAAACATGCTGGTTTACTCGAGGATGTCCCATTTTATTGGTGCTTCGGTAATGTACGTCCGTTAAAATCATTCATAGAAAAAGTAATGTGTTGTGTATTGTTAAAAAATATATATATATATTATCAGTCTAACAGTTAATAAACTGCAACATATGACAGACATTTTTGGTGTTATACTGCTTTGGAGTCAAAATGAATTGCTTTTTTGACTTGGACTATTGATTTTGTTTCTATAAAGGACATTTGTGCACAATTTAATAACATCTTTTTGATTGGCTATATATTTAAGAGGCGGGAAATTTTTTTTTTTTGTAATTACCTGACTTCACCCCTTTATTTATTTATTTATTTATTTATTTATTTATTTATTGGACCTCTGTGTTCTCTGATTTAGAAACCGGTGAAAAAGAAAGCATGCAAGTGAATAACATACAAACATTTTATAGATCCTCCTTTATTTCTAAGTTTTATAATTTAACCAGATTAACCAGTCCAGATTTACTCAAGACGCAAATTATGCACCTCTTTTGTTTTGCCACTAGATGGCAGGATTGTATAAATTTCTTTAGCCAAAGACAGCATCCCAAACTCTTCAGACTAATGTGCTTTTGGTATTAGTTTATTAGTGAAACACATTTTTTATTTATTTAATATTACTGTCAGTAGTAATAGTAGTAGAATGGGACTGTGGAGTAGAATACTTGTAGTTACATGTCAGAGTAAATACTGTACTTTATACTGCACTACAGTTAGTTTGCAAATGAAGACTTCATGTTGAAATCATCCAATGATCTTATGAAATATGATGTATAAATTAGAGCTGAAACAATCAATCAGTTCATCAGACAACTGACTGATCAGTTAATTTTGTTCATGCTGAAATGTTTCTTGGTTCCAGTTTCTTAAATTTGAGGATTTGCTGTAATGTGATTCTTATCCAGTCCACGTCTTTTCTGATTTATAGAATATCTCCTCTTGGTACACATTAGTTACATTGCTTCGAACTGCATCGTTGTCCACTCTATATCAGGGTCATGTGCTTACCCCACCTGAAAGAATATCACCTAAGAATGTGATAATAATCATTTTTAATTTTTTAACGGTCACAGAGGGCATTTTATGCTTTGAATACTTTTAATTAAATACATATTTCTTCTTATACTTGCAGACGTTTTCTTTGTTTTTTTTTTACTTGTCCTGGAGAATTTTGCATTTTGGAGCATGAGAGTATTGGTACTTTTACTGAGGTAAATCTGAATCTAAATAAAACCACATGAACCACTGGATATATCAACACTGAAGTGTGTTTAACAGGATGCCATGAGCTACTGTATGAAACCCTAAGCTTTGCACAATGACAATGGAGCTGGCATCTGCATTCATTACACAGCCCAAGAGATAAGATCAGATAGACTTTATTGATCCCACAATGGGGAAATTTCTTTTTACTGTTCAAAATACAACACAGAGTGATAGATAAGAAAATACACATGAATAAAAATAAAATAGAAAAGACATAATAAAAATAGAAAGATAAAATACACTATATACTTTTTAAGTAAAGAAATATGTCTGGTGTCTCAATGTTCTGTTCAGTCTGACAGGTGTTTGTTTGAAATAGTAGTATAGTCTATGTACATAGAAGGATCGCGAACAGATTTTTAGAGAAAAGGCTCGACACAGCCAGTGGAAAGGCAACCACATCCCAAACTTTTGATACAAATCATTTAATTCATTTAAACATTTCTTTTGAAATACTGTCGATTTTAGGTGTGCTTTCACTGCTGCTCTACCACAACAGCAGTTCAGTTGGACAAACACACATCATATCATCTGGACACAGTCACTAACACATACACAATAATGCAAATGAATAAGTGCCCACAACACTCAGTGCAGGGTAGACAGGTTCAGTGAATGTGGTGCTGAAGGTGTGGAGGTGGATCAATGTGTCAGGGTAGACTCCGTAAAAGGACAAAGTGCCTGCAGGCCAGTCCAGATACACTGCTACTCTGTTGGGTCTGTTGCGGTAGGATACCACAGATGTGACTGTGGCCCTGTTGTTGTGCCAAGCAGTGCTGATGTTGCAGTCGAAGCACCAGGACTTGTCATTTTGCCCAAGCATAGAGTCGTTCTTCCATCCTTTCCTGCAGATTCCTCTGTATGTCACTCCCACAGTAGCAAGTCCTTTCCACTCCACCTCCCAGTAGCAGCATCCAGTCAGACCATTTGTACACAAAACCTGGCACCGGTGTTCAAACCTCTCTGGGTGGTCAGGATATGGCTGGTCGACTCCTATCATTGTTGCCTGTCGATTATCTTGAGACAAGACAATGCCCTTGTGTGCTGTGTTTGAATCTAGCTCAAGTTTACAGGCATCTGCCATGAGAGAAAGAGACAATTTGACGTTTAAGTACAACTTTATTCACAGACTGTTTTTTATTAATTGCAGTTGAGTTCTTTTTAATCTTATGATTACTGTGAAGAAGAATTGGATGCCTATGGGAGTTTTTGTCTGTCTCCCTGCTGGAGTTGACAAACATATAGTTAAAATTTTTCTGTGACCGGGGTAAGGGACGGATAAGATTCAGAAAGTTGCGTGAAAATCCTGGACAGTGCATGTAGCGGTGGTGGTTACCATTTCCAACAAGAAGAGTCTACTGGTAAGGGGAAAAAAGTACTTACATTTCCTAGGCCCAGGCAAGATCCTGAACTCTCCACAATTATCAACGCTGAAGCAGAAAAATAGGAGACAATCACATTCATCTGTCAACAAAGGTATTTACTTCTGTCTTTTTTCAGTGGACTAAAGTGGACTTTGGCATTAATTTGAGTAAATTATTTATTTTATTTTTTTCTAAATAATAAAAACATGGCTGACCAAAGACTGAAACTCTTTTTCATATCAACATTTAACGTAATTGCCCTAAATGGTGCTAACTTTGTGAATGCCAATTTGAGTCGCATTTTATATATCGTAGGTCTGGGACGGTTGGAAAAGAGAAAGCTCATGAATTGCCTGAACAAGTACAGAAAAACTTGAACCAACACTCCTCTAATCAAAAGCTTTCTTGGGTAAGTGCTCAAAGCCAGGGAAAAGACAGTTCAGAATATAATTTCCAAATTACATCTTCAGATAATGAATTTATAGGAAAAGATTTGAGACAACATTTCTCCAGATGCTGTTTCCAATAATTTTCGTAATATTCCAGAACTGGTAATCCAACACATACACACATACTTCAAGCAGAGATGATGAAGTATAGAAAATTTAAACTGCAGTGCCATCAACGTCTTTGAGGAGAGACTGTCCAAAAGAGTGCACTATTATCCCTTACTGCACAGGTAATCATATTGCACCTTTTGGCATGTCACATAGTTTATAGTATAGCCCAGTCTCTAAAGCACACAGGAAAACAGGAGAAAGTCATTGAATGTTAACATTAAATGAGACTAATACAATTGCAGCTTCTTCTAAACAAGAGCCACTGTTTAAGAGTTGAGAACCTTCGAAGTAGCCACTGAACAGCTCCTTATGTAACCAGACAGCACTGCATAAGAGGCAGTTGGCTAATGAACTATACCTGAGAGTGTCAAGTTTGCACTGAGGATCCTCAAGTCTAGCAGAGAGCAGCTTCACCCCTGAGTCTCCCAGATGGTTGTAGCTCAGGTCCAGCTCTCTCAGATGGAAGGGGTTTAAGATCAGAGCTGTGGCCAAAGGGGCACAACCTTTCTCTGTGACCAGACAGCCTGACAACCTGTTGAGAGCACATGCTAAATCCTCCATAGATTTTACCATTTTCATGCTGACATGTTGGAATTAAAATTGAATTATCTCTATGTAAAGGCAAAGCTTCAGGAGTACTGACCTGAGTGTTTTCAGTCTACAGTTATGATTTTCCAGTCCATCAGACAGCAGCTGCACACCTGAATCCTGCAGGTCGTTGTTACTCAGGTCCAGCTCTCTCAGACTGAAGGACTGAGTTGAGCTGAGTAATAAGGCCAGACATACACAGCCTCTCTCCGACAGGTTACAGAAATTGAGCCTGAAGAAGATTTAGTGATGATAGTTCTCTTCTTTTTAGATTGGTTTCTTTCAATCTGATACCAGATGTAATAGAAACAAACCGTAGTCAACAGACCTGAGAGTTTTCAGTCTACAGTGTGGACTCTCCAGTCCAGCAGAGAGAAGAACCAGTCCTTCATTCTGCAGGTTGTTGTTACTCAGGTCCAGCTCTTTCAGACTGCAGTATTGGCAATTTTGTCCCACATTTTGACAGAATGCTTCTGTTTGCTGAAGGTATCTTGGTCAAAGATAAAATCAGAAAAAATGGCAACAAATAAAAAAACTAAGTCCATAGGTATGCTATGCTTGGCTATTAACTTTAACAAAGTAGAGTTAATTTACTGTACAGCAATAAATGTGTTCCGGTCTAATGAATTGTTATTGCTGTGCAACCATTGTATATTGTAATGAAACTGAAAATGGGAAAATTATAGCTTGTGGGTTGATAATTATTTATATTCTTTCTACAAAAGTAAGTACATCCTGTGAAATAGAATTGATTTAAAACTACAACACAGTCACATAATTAAACTTAACTTCCCATGAACATGTAAACTGCTAATGAAATTATCAAATCAAATCAACCCCTCTGCATTTCAATATTATTATATTCTTTATTAAATACCAATGAACACACTGATTTTTAAAACCACTAAAATTAAAAGGTAAGTGTATAATAAATTATTAAAATACGATGTATAGAACTGTTTGTGTGGCACCTTTATTTTTGTTAACAGTGACATCTCAGGTGTTTTTTTTGGATCATTGTATCTCACGTACAGCTCTTTCTGATGGGAAGAGTTGAAGCTCAACGCTGAGGCCAAAGCGGTGCAGCCTTCTCCTGTGACCTCACAGCTTGACAACCTGCATGTGACAGTGGAACATTAATTTGTACAGTAGGCTACTTGTCTATTTTCTTCTTAAGTGAGCTCTTTTGCCCTTATTGGTACCAGCCTCTTACCATATCCAAACACAGGGCATACAGCATACATTAAATGGAGTGAATGATAAAATATATTCAGGGGAGTAAATAATAGACTTCAGTAATTAAAGCAAAGATTATCTTTTGAATAGACTCAGAAGAATACTGACCTTAGACTTTCCAGTCTACAGTCTGGACTCTCCAGCCCAACAGAGAGAAGCTTCACACCTGAATTCTGCAGGTTGTTGTGACTCATGTCCAGCTCTCTGAGACTGGAGGACTTACAGCTGAGCACTGAGGCCAGAGCTTCACAAGAGAGGTGCGAGAGCTCACATCGGTTCAGTCTGTTGTAGAGTTAGACAGAGTGACATAAGAAAGTTATCCTGTTTTAATAGCATGTTTTATATGACAGAAGATACTGCTTTACCAAGAAGATGTGCACAAATTCAGTCAGTGAAACATTGATATTTAGTTGTTTGATGTAGGTAAGCACTGAGATATTCAATTCCAAAAGACCCAGTCATTACATTCAGCAATATTTTGGTATGTTGTGACCAATAAAAAAGTGTATGTTTTAATATAAAAGTACAAAGCCCTTGTTATTATAATTATTTAGCACAATTAAAGTGTACCTTGGGTTGCAAGATCCATGTGCTCTATGTGTCAGGTATTGTTAGTAGTTGTTTATAGAATGTATTCCTTCCCCAGATTCCTCATAATAATGTTGATGTATAAATCTAAATGTATAAAATTCATATTATATTTAAAATATTTGCAAGTGTTTAAAACATTAAAGCAATTTCTTACAGTGCTCTTGTTGAGGCTTTGACCAGTGGCAGCATTCTCATAAGAACGTCCTCTGACTTGGAGTATTTTTTTAGGTCAAACACATCCAGGTCTTGTTCAGATGACAGTAACACATAGACGAGTGCTGACCACTGAGTAGGAGAAAGATTGACAGTGGAGAGGCTTCTTGTTGTCAGGTAATGTTGGATCTCCTCCACTAGGGAACAGTCCTTCATTTCACACAGACAGTTGAAGAGGTTAATGCATCTCTCTGGTGAAGGATTCTCCCCGATCTTCATTTTGATGTACTCCACTAGCTTCTGGTTGGTCTTTGTGCTGCTCCCTGTTTGTTTCAGCAGACCTTGTAAGAGATCTTGATTTGATTTCAACGAAAGGCCCAGGAGGAAGCGGAGGAACAAGTCTAGGTGTCCATTTGGACTCTGTAAGGCCTTGTCCACAGCTTTCATACACACCTCTTCTGCAGATGCTGTCCTGAAACGCATTTGCAGATGTTGGAGAAGTGTTTTCGGTTCAGCCATCACATCCTCTCCGTCATTAAAGAGTGACAGGACCACAAAAACTGCTGCCAAAAACTCATGGATGCTCAAATGCACAAAGCAAAACATCTTGTCTTCATTCAGCCCATCTTCTTCTTTAAAGATCTGTGTGAACACTCCTGAGTATACCGATGCTTCACTGAGATTAATGCCACTGTTCGTCAAGTCTGTCTCATAGAAGATCAGATTACCTCTCTGCAACTGGTGAAAAGCAAGCTTTGCAAGTGACTGGATGATCTTGAAGTTTTCATTTCTATCATACTTCTCTGCTGTCTGCTTCATCTGAAACACAAGGAATTTTGTATACATCTCAGTCAGAGTTTGGGGAATTTCTTTTCTCTCATCTTGTTCTTTGAGCATTTGCTTTAGAACTGAAACAGTGATCCAGCAGAAGACCGGGATGTGGCACATGATGTGGAGGCTTCGTTGTGTCTTGATATGGGAGATGATTCTGTCGGCCACCTCCTCATCTGTGAATCTCTTTCTAAAGTACTCCTCCTTTTGTAGATCAGTGAACCCCGTCACCTCTGTCACAATGTCAACAAAGTCAAGAGGGATCTGATTGGATGCTGCCGGTCGTGTGGTTATCCAGACACGAGCAGAGGGGAGCAGTTTCCCCTTGATGAGATACGCCAGCAGTTCATTCACCAACAGTGGCTCATCAACAGACCATTCTTCCTTGTCACTGAAATCAAGCTGAAGGCGGCTTTCGTCCAGCCCATCAAGCACAAACAGAAGTTTAAATTTACTCTTGTCATAGTTGGTATTTCCTGAAGCCTGTAGTTTTGTGAAGATGTAATTGAGAGTCTCCTCCTGGATGTCTTTGGTTTCCCTGATAGATTTGTGAATGAGCTCTGCAAAACGAAACCTTCTCCCCTTCAGTAAATTCAGCTGGCGGAAGGTGATTGGGAATGTGAGATGCACATCTTGATTGGCTCGTCGTTCAGCCCAGTCCAGGATGTATTTGTTTACAAGGAACGTTTTGCCGATTCCCGCAATCCCAATGGTCAGAACTGTTCTTACAGGCATGTTTTTTCCAGAGGGGTGTTTGAAAATATCGTCGTGCTTGATTGATTTCTCTGTTTCTTCTGGTTTTCTTGATGTCATCTCAATGTGCTTGACCTCGTGCTGCCAGTTGTCTATACTATTTCCATCTATGATGTAAAGCTCTGTGTAGATATCATCCAGAAGTTTCTTATCCTTCTGCTTTGATGACCCCTCAGATATGCACATAAACTTGTTTTGGAGGTTTGACTGGAGCAAGCGTTGGTATGAAGTGATGGGTTGTGAAGGCTTTGGTACTTGCACCAATAAATCTGTATGGAACAAAATTACATTTTTCAGCAGGGCTGCACATCTCCTGGGTCCTACAAAATACATTTATGGTACTTATGGATAGCAAGTTGGCAAATGGCTGCCACCTGGAGACCATTATTTTTCTGTATTTTGAATCAGTGGTAGCAGGACACAATACAAATCCTTCGAGCCTGTATACTGCAGGCTCTTGTTATTCATCTACTGTAATCTCAAGATACAACTAAATACGTTGTAGCTTAAAATAGAGAAAGTGGTCAGCAATATGACATTATTAATATAGCAACTTTGCTATATAACATTGTTCATCCCACGTCACAAAATCAAGATTTGAATGGAACCATTTCTCTTCATTGTTCTGCTGATTCAGGGAAGTAAGATATTATAAAAAAAATCAGTTCCTGTGACATCTTCCTCACTGTGGTTTCTGTGGTTCCCATGGTTACATAGCAAGCTACAGTGACAAGTTGAAGAAAATGAAACCATCATAAACTCAGAATGCAGTGGCACACTTCTGTTCATGTTCACACATCCACCATCTGAAAGCGTCTTAATACCCTTTTAATTTACTTTGCCAAATATGTGTTGCTGGGGGGAGCATTTGAGGCCTGGATTACGATCACTGGTAATAATCTTCTATATGCATCTATATGCCGCATAAGGAGATCATCCTGGGTGGGTGGTTGGTTGGACGATTCTCTAAATGTCTTGGTTATGGTTAGGGGAAGATTGTGATTAGGCTATATAGTAAAAGTAAAAATTACTTCCTGTTTTGTGCCTCAAGTTTGTTCAACTAATCAACTCAATTAATGCCATGTTAACTTTTTCAATATTTAACCAACTCACAGGTAACTAGCAGCTGAACACATGCTCATGAAACTATAAAAAAGAAAGGCCTTTTGAATCACAGTAACATTTTGCAACATCTCCCATTAACAAAACAATCCTGCTGCTACTGCCATTAAAATAACCAACTGTTTCTTAAAAGTTAAAAGTGAATTAAATAATTTGAGTTAAATGCCCAAACTGTAAACTGAAATATACCTTCAGCCTCAGCATCTGGGAAGGGAGATTGAGGAAGAAGCGGCTGTTGAATGCAAGAACCTCCTGTGTTGTCAGAAGTCTCTCCAACATCAGTGGCAACCTCTGACAAAGACAGACAGATCGAGGATGTTTAGAGCGGCTTTGTTGTTTTGCTCATAATGATGAAAATTCAGGAACTGAAATTATGCTTTTGTTCTTGCTTAATGCTGGATCGTGAACTATTTTGTAACTCAAAAGATTCCAGATAATTTCACATTAGCAATGAAACTAGATTTTTCAAGTCTTTCTATGACTTACTGTCCCAAGTCAAGTCAGAGGATCAACAAAGTAAGTAGGCACTATTCACTATTTGACATATTCCAGCCTGGCTGTGTGAAACATAAAGTAAAACAGATTACAACAAGCATTACACTCAGTGAATCTCAGTATCACACTGAAGCACGCCATGTTTCTTGGCTGCTGTAACTCAATCACTCTGAGTTCTAAAAAATGCAAATCACTGAGAACGCAGTATGTTTTTTTAATAGATTGGGTCTATAAAATCATAACCTTAAATATATTTAAAAGGAACTGACCAAATGAAACCTCCGTACAAAGTCTGGTCTCAGCTGAACTCTCAAATTCTTCTTATCACAGTGCAGGAAGAAGACATGGAAGGCTGCCTTAGATGGGTCCTAATGCTAGACTACTTTACTGTACTACACAACAGTATTGTGAAGTGTTCTGAAGAGCACATGTAGTATAATATCCTTACATGTAGGATTTTAATGCAGTGCTGCCTGAGGGGGTCAAAGGTTGCAAAGATTTCTCTGGATGCTTTGACTCTTTTAATCTTATTATGCATTGTAGATGGTGAAATTGAACACTCCCCTGGTGCTCAGCCTGGCTCACAAACTGAGCTAACATTAGCTAACAGCAACTATAGTTCACAGCAGTTAACTTTACTGTCCATCAGGAAACTTGGGGTGGTAGAGGTGGATGTGGGGAGGAAGATAACTTTAAGCCTTAATATAATTTGAACGTGTAAGTCTTTTACCAGGCTGTAAACATGTTTATTTCTGCTGTGAAGTTGGACATTCATAACTTTTAAATAACCTTAGAACCACCTTTCCTGGTGGGTTATGTTGTGGAGAAATTGCTGAAGTCAAAGGTCAATGGTGAGGTCAGGAGGGAAGAAAGTGTTCAGGAGCCTCTGATGTCTTATGCTGTAATATTTATTGACACTTGGCCAAGGAGAATTAGAGACACTCTCATAGCGCATCAGAAGTGCCTGAGTCGGTCTCACATTCTGCCCAACTCATCCTGGTGGATACACTTTAAACCTCAAAATAACACCACAAATACTATACACCCAGAATTAGCCAAAGAGAATGTTTTTACCCATGCAAGTGTTATTGTCAGCATATTCTAGTCTGGAGACACAGATGTCTGTTTACACAGATTGGAATGTCAGCGGCCAGCTATCTATTATGTCTAGGAAGGCAGCAACAGTCTCTCCAACCCTGGCCACCACAGTGTTGAGATAGACTGGCACTTACTGTTCTCAACCAAAGCCAAACAAGTAATACTGCCGAGGACCTCAAGGCCCACGCATGACCTAGTGTAACCTAAGGATAGAAAATTCCATAACAGGTTATTAACCAAAGTTAAAGGTGCATGCCAACCAAGCGGCCACTGGACATGACTGACTTGTTTTGAAGCCAGCCTCAAGTGGCCGTTTGAGGAACTGCAGGTTTTGGCACTTCCACATTGGGTTCACTTACCAGCCACAGAGATTGCCACTTGGGTTGCGTGCACATTTAACCTTGGTTTGTAACCCACCAGGAAAACCAAAGAAGAAGAAGAAGAAGAAGTTGTGAATGCTTATTTTCACACAGAGTTTTGTGGATAGTTAATGAGATGCTCAACTTTTATTAATCAATATATAACAATGTGTGTAATAATAACAGTGTACTGTACTCTAGTACACTGGTTCCCAAAGTCGGGGTCGGGACCCCCCTAGAGTCGCAAGGCAGCAGGGAGGGGTCGCAAGATGATTTTCAGAAATCAAATAAAATTTAAAAACTTTTAGAAAAAGCATATTTTAGCCATAACTGTAACAAAACAACATCTGGGGATAGTTGGGGTCCCAAATCACTGGTACCGTTGTTTTGGGGGTCGCGGGCTGAAAAAAATTCGGGAACCCCTGCTCTAGTAGTAGTAGTTGCTGTTGTAACGGCAAAGGACTTCACCTCCCAGAATGCCTTGCCAATGCACTGACGTGATGTCCGGTGGTGCTGTTGGCGGGCAGAACGGGGTCGATGCTGGTTGTTAGCGACGCTGAGGCTATTGTGTTATCCAGCAGTAACGCACATTGAGGAGAAGCCGCTTTTTTAAGCAAGGTGGTTGTGTGTCGCCGCCGGCTCGTTGCTTGTCTACAACAGACGGTTAGAACACAGTGTTTCCACTCGGGCCTCCCGCGAGCCCATAAAAGTGCCGCGAAGCATTCTCTGTGAAGGTAAGGCTCAAGGCTAACGTTAGCTAGCCGCTGAGGGAAAACACGCCAGCCATGTTGCCCTCTGGTTTGAGGGGGGCAGGCCGCCTTGGCTTGTCTCCCTGCTCGGGTTTTTTGGTGAACTGCAGTACGCGATATTGTGACTAAATCCAGTTAAACCGAATTATCTGCGCGTGTTTGCACGGACGTCGACTGTTGCAACTGAATGCAGCGCGCGGGGCTACAGCGTGTGCACGCGTGATGTATAAGCGGTGGCACGTTGGCTTCGACGCCTCTCGTGACTCCGTCCACAGGTACAGGCAGCAGTGTTTACCGCTCACTACGTGTTAGTTTGACCACATGTGTGCAAAGTTGCGGCTGCCGCAAGTGTCTCCTTCGGTGGACCATGACTGTAAATCACGCTCGCTGTTATCATAGACAAACATGGAGGAGGAGGAGGAGAGGGGGGCGTTCTTCAAACCACCAAACATGAGTTAATGGTTAGCCGCCAGGTTTCCACTCTTTGTTAACGGGGTGTGCATGTTGAGGGAGACTTGGAGACTCTTCACTTGGTACACCTCCAACATGTGTACGTGTGATGGGACTCAACATGTATTACACAATGGCTGTTGGCTTCACAGGTGTCCAGTGGTGTCAGTGAAGCACTTCATTCATAGGTTAGTTCTTGTAGTAGCTTGTTTTTGTTTGTTTGAATGGGATAATATGGATTTCTAAGCCAGTTCCTGTCACTGCTGGTTGCAATAAGACACTTAAAATCTGACTTGTGTGGCTCAGGGGCTCGTCTAACAATCAGAATCACTGTAATTCGCCAGGTATGTGTACACACACAAGGAAATTGACTCTGGTTACACGTTGCTCTTGTAGTACAAACATGAAACATACATAGACATAGGTACAGTTAAAAAAACAAAAACAGATAACAGGTAACCGTAAACATAAACAAGAACAAGAAAAAAAAACATGTACATATAAAAAGGTAAATATATATGTATATAAATATCTGTATGTATAGATAAGGATAAAAAACATTTTTTACACTGAATAGGAATGTGCAATGAAATGGAGCATAGTGCAAGGATGAAGAATAAATATACAGTATGAGTGTGGTGATGATATTTACATAAATAATTTATAATTTTCAGATATTATACAGGTGATGTTACTGACATTT
This sequence comes from Argyrosomus regius, assembly GCA_946959425.1. Classification (NCBI taxonomy): domain Eukaryota; kingdom Metazoa; phylum Chordata; class Actinopteri; family Sciaenidae; genus Argyrosomus; species Argyrosomus regius. The sequence goes on along the minus strand of OX336897.1, from coordinate 20,014,383 downwards.
GTTTCTGGTTTTAGCTGTTCATCACAGAGACAGCCTCAAATTCTTCTTATCAGAGTGCAGGAAGAAGACATGGGTCCTAATGCTAGACTACTTTACTGTACTACACAACAGTATTGTGAAGTGTTCTGAAGAGCACATGTAGTATAATATCCTTACATGTAGGATTTTAATGCAGTGCTGCCTGAGGGGGTCAAAGGTTGCAAAGATTTCTCTGGATGCTTTGACTCTTTTAATCTTATTATGCATTGTAGATGGTGAAATTGAACACTCCCCTGGTGCTCAGCCTGACTAACAAACTGAGCTAACATTAGCTAACAGCAACTATAGTTCACAGCAGTTAACTTTACTGTCCATCAGGAAACTTGGGGTGGTAGAGGTGGATGTGGGGAGGAAGATAACTTTAAAGGGGAAAGATGAGGGGAAAAAACTGTTCTTGTGTCTGGTTGTTTTTGCATACAGTGTTCTGTAGCGCCTCCCAGAGGGGAGAAGTTCAAACAGTTTGTGACCATGGGTCTGCAGAGATGTTACCTGCCCGTTTCCTGACTCTGGACAGGTGTGTTGCTTGTATGCTTAAAAGCATTGTAAAGAATCAACCACTCCTAAACGAAAACAATCAATCAGTGGAGGAGACGGACGCAACGCACTTGTTGCATCCCTGCACATACTATTACACGGCCGAGGTCACTATCTTCAGTGTGTGGCTTCAGGAGGAGCTTTGCAAACAGAATCGACATCCCTCTTCTGACAACCATAGCTTATAGTACAGAGCACGTGTGTTTGTGTGTGAACACACCCCGGCCAGAGGGGGCGCGGGGGTCTTGGCAAATGTGAGTCCTACCAGGGAAGTTTCACAGGGCGCCTAGCTGCTTCTTCAGCTTGTGGATTTAGTGGGAGGCGGAGTAATACGAAGGTTTTGCACCATGTACGTTCAGAATGTTACCTGATGCTTTAAATGATGGTGATATTCTATGAAAACCAACAAACCATGTGTTAGTCCATCACTTCAATACTTGGACTTTACCACTGTGTGTGCCTCTGAGCGCTATTAGTTCCTACTGAAGTTTCTGCTATTCATCCTGTAGATGTGTGTGTGTGTGTGTGTGTGTGTGTGTGTGTGTGTGCCAGTGTGTGACGGCTCAGAGGAGAAGCAAAACTGTCGACCTCATGGTGGCGATTGAGAAATTTAAAAAATGTGAAAGAAATTCTGAAGGACACGCAGCGTTGACTGACAGAGATTAGCCCGGACGTGACATCACGACTTGGGTTACCTGCCAAAATGGCTGCCGGAGTGTAACCACTTAGCAGACCCACTCCAGATGTAATAGTTAAAGGCTCTCTCAGTGCTTGTCAGGCCTTTGAACAGTGCAGAGCTTTATCTGGTGCCCCCCTCCTCCTCCTCCCTGCATACTCAGGTTTCAGCTTCTTTTCTCTCTAACATGGCTTCCCTTCGGCTTTTGATCTCAGTTGGAAGTGGTTTCTGAAAGTCCAACAGGAGGATTCAGCTTTCGCAGATTATGAAGTGAAGCACTTGCATGGTCTTGGAAGACGGGGAAGTTTTACATTTCAGAGTCTCTTGTTGGGCCATCAATCAGAGTCATCACAGACGTAAATTGATGCCAGCAGGCCAGTCAGTCACATACTAATACCACTGCCAGCAACCCTGTTGTGTGCTCGGCGTCGGTGTGTTGTGTTCAGTCACAGATGTCAGACGGCTACATGTTGCTGAGCATGTAGCTTGTCGCTCCAGAATTGCTGGCTGCAGGTCAGACCCCCAGATCATTGCCATTTCAGTCTAAAGTGCTCAGTATTGTCACCTCACCAGTCTCAAACAGAAGATTTCAGTATTAAAACATGCTAAACTATAACACACCTATCAGTGATTCTAAGCCTTTTTTCCTCCTGGGTCCACTAGAGGTGCCCTGAACAGACGTCAAGCTGGCGACCGTAGCAGGAAAGAAAGGCAAGAAGGCTGAGGAGGAGGAGCAGCTGCCTGTGGGACCTGCAGCTGCAGCAGTGCCAGCACCAGCGCCAGCAGCACCAGCCGCTGCAGCAGCAGCAGCAGCAGCACCACCAGCAGCGGCGGCAGCAGCAGCAGCAGCAGCAGCGGCACCAGAGGAGGAGGAAGAGGAGGAGTATGTGGTGGAGAAGGTTTTGGACCGCAGAGTGGTGAAGGGAAAAGTGGAGTTTCTGTTGAAATGGAAGGGGTTCTCCGAGTGAGTACGAGTCTCTGCCTGGTGTGTGTTGGTGTTCCTCGCTTCAAGACGTTTATTTGGGAATTGGTTTTACTGTTTAAAGAGTTAAAAACTGTAAATGTGCAGCTTGAAGTATCAGCTTTGAGTCAGCCCTCAGAGCTAAAAGTTTCACCTTTCCAGGGAGGATAACACATGGGAGCCAGAAGAGAACCTGGACTGCCCGGACCTCATCGCAGAGTACATGCAGAAACACAAAGAGAAGGAGGAGAAAAAGAAGGAGGGCAAGAGGAAAGTCACCAGCGAGGCCTCAGGAGACTCAGAGGAACGAGGGAGCAAGAGGAAGAAGGAGGAGGTGAGCAAACGAGAGAGGCTGCTCCAGACCAAAGAATCCCAGCAGAAGTAACACATTTTAATCTGGTCATACATCTACACACAGGTGTATCTGGGACCTGTTTTGTTTCTTCTTCTGTGGTCACATGTTCTCTTGTTCTGACTTCCTCTCTGCAGGGTGAGAAGGCCAGAGGTTTTGGCAGAGGTCTGCAGCCGGAGAGGATTATTGGAGCGACAGACTCCAGTGGAGAGCTGATGTTCCTCATGAAGTGGTGGGTCTTCATGGTCAGTTTATAAAGGTCCAGTGAAATAACTTTGAGGTGGAACTACGCTTCCTTCTGGGTGACTCAACAGTACGTTTGAATTGAATTACGCTAATAGAATTTAATTTGGACCCCAGTCGGATCTCCGTAACAAGGAAATGAGGTGACCAGTGAAGATCTCCCCGGAGCTTATTTTCAGCCATGCAGTCATCAAGTGCAAAGCTCTGTGTACAGCACACCTACATCCATACAGGGCTTACAGTTACAGATCATTTCAGCAGTAATTTACTGTCCATCAAAAAACTGTGAATCGCAACGAGTTGATGCTCAGCAGCCAGACAACGTCAGAGGGAAAGCAGATAAAATATGACCCAGAATCAGTGAAATAGTTGGTAGGTAGGTGGTGTGTGACCAAATTCCAACAGGCATAGATGCAACACGTTCCATGTGCGTCGCAACCACATTTCAGAAGCGGGTCTCCACAGAGAATACAGCAGCCTGTGTCACACAGACAGCAGGAGAATCCGGCCGATTTTCAAAATAAAACACCCCGTGTAAACTGCTAATTAGATTCAACTTCATTGCCACTGCACAAAGTACAAGTACTCAAACGACGAAATGCAGTTGATGATTGTAAAAACAGCCAAAAGGAAAACAATTTAACTCCATAGCATATTTACATATTTAAAAAACACAAATGAAACTTGAACTAAAACAGCGTCACAGACGCAACGTAACAGAGACATGCCCAGTGAAGTTTCGGCGTTAGTGCTGTAAAGCATTACGTCCTCAGAGCACGGTGTACGGGTCGCAGCGTGGGAATGACAGAGACACCATTCACCTGCTTACAAGTCAGTGTAGCATCAGCATGATTTCAAATCTGTTGTGATGGTAGAAAAGTTCCAGTGTTGCTTTAATACTATAAAACTTTCAGTTTGTGGGATGTCGTTTAGCTCAGTCAGTAGAGCATCCGCCCCATGTACAAAGGATCAGTCCTTGCCGCGGCGGCCCAGGGTTCGAATCCGACCTGTGGCTCTTTCCCGCATGTCATTCCCCATCTCTCTCCCCGCATTCCTGTCACTCTTCAAGCTGTCTCTGTCAAATAAAGCTTGAAAAAAAAAGGCCAAAAAAAATATCTTCAAAAACTTTCAGTTTGTGTTTATTGGAGGAAATAAATGAACACCTCATCGTCTAACACAGTTCTCTCTCTTTTGCTCCCTCCTCTCCTTTACTCCCCTTCTTGTCATCTCTCTACCACGTTGTTTCTCCCCTTTCCTCCTCCTTCATACCTTTGTCTCATGGATTCAAATGAGCAGGAAGAATTCAGACGAGGCTGACCTTGTCCCAGCCAAGGAGGCAAACGTCAAATGTCCCCAGGTGGTCATCTCTTTCTATGAGGAGCGCCTCACCTGGCACTCTTACCCCACAGAAGAGGAGGAGAAGAAAGAAGAGGAGAAAAAAGACTAGACGAGCAGGAGGAGGCGGAGGTGCAAAGAGGAAAAGAAAGGAAGTGTGTGCAGGGCGGGAAATCAACTATATGCTGGTTGTTGAGGTAACTGAATCTAGCAGCCACTTTGGCAGCGAAAGAGGAGAAAAATCCCAGATTGTTTGGGACTGAACTGCCAATGTAGCTGACAGAGCAGAGAAAAGAAGAAGTTTGTTTTCCTGCCCTGAAAGGAGACGAGCATCCTTTCCTCAAAAGATGCTCCCACCTGTATCTTGACCGAAAATGTAAATTTCTTTTCAAAGAGGTATGTTGACACTTCTTTTAATGTTTTTCCCTCACCAAGAACATGTCACTTGATTGGAATTGGTGCCTTTTGTTCCGCTTGTATTCGCCCTCAGCGTCACAAGCCGAATATTGAACCGACTACAGTGAAAAGACTTTAAAAGTGTTTGTCTCCTACATTTGGTGACTAGTGCCTGGTGTTGGAAATACTGGAATACACCACAAGATGTCAAGCTACCTCTTTAAATATGGGTTACGGTGACCACTCCCCATTTCCAGGTCCTGTTTGCGGCGATATGACAGCTGAAAGCAGCCAGTGAGAGAGCGCAAAAAGTCCTTTCTTGCTTTGTCAGGATACATTGGAGGGAACTTCTTTTGGAACGGAGTGAAGCGAGGCGAGGTGTTATGGAGGAGTGTCTCTTTCGGTATCTGTTCTCTTTGTGCCACCTGGGTTCTCATCGCCGCCGTAAAAACGCTGTTTCTCAGTCGAAACTCTCAGATGCCAAATGACAGCCGTACATTTCACCCTTAACATGGACAGATTTGACAAAGAGGGCTAACAGTCTACATGAAAAGACCAGCAGTCGTTTGGCTTTGGCCTCAGGTGTCCCACCGGCCAGCGTGGCAGCCAACCAGCCAGTGCTCAAATGTCCTGCTGTTGTCCGCTGAAACAGTCATTCCAGCCAAAGCTTGTACATCGCTTTCTGTCTAATTTTTTTTAATTGAAACTTCCAAATAAGTTTGTATTTTATGTGTGAGTAAAGGTTTTTGTGTTTATTTGGTGGAGGGTCAGCTGTAGCTTTTCTGCGGTTGTAAAACCTACAGACTTGTGTTCTAAATCGTGAGGTATATATTAGAACGTTGCACTAATGTTTTGGTATGTTCTTGGAGCACCATCAGTGATGAAGTACAATAAACTCATCGCACATGAAGGACACAGTTTGCTAAGTAGGTTAAATGGGCTGGCAGCGAGAAAAGTGATAGTGAACCGTTTTTAAGGTTTGAGTTTGTTCACTGGAAGCTGTGGCTGGTTTTGATTCTGAAACTTTTCGTGCCAGTTTAGCAATTCTATTGCATTTTAATGGGTTTGACACTGGCTGGTTATCTGCCAAAGTGGCTGGTGGAGTGTACACACAGCAGCAAAAACCTGGCAGGTTGTAAATTTCATTAGCACTTAGAGTGGCAGTACAAGATGTCGTACCTGTAGAAGCAGAGGTGCCCTTTTCAACGTGTAGATTAGTGTGTCGAGAACCAAGCGATGATCATTCAGATAGAAACACATCATACACCTCTAATGGATACTGTACAAGGCTGCCAGTCTGCAGCCAAACACAGGTTGAAGGTGAATTAAGCACTGAGCTCAGCTCTCGGCCTTGCTAAACAGTTTGTTTTCCCTGACATGAACCTCCCAGATCACCACAGTCCAGCTAAAGTTTATTTTTTTAACGCTTCTTTAAATCTGATACAGGGATTTATAAAACCGAGCTGGCTCTTTGTTTATTATCCTCATCGAAACACGAGTATAATCTCGAGCTTTTCTGATGGATGATCATCAGGCACCCCCTCTAACTTGTTGATAATGTGGCCCCCAGCGTGGACCAACACTCCCGTGGTGATTTAACAGGTGTTGGACAAGAGAACCGTCAGTGTGGGAACCAAGCAGCCATATGTCAGTGTATTATCAGCTGTGGTCTGTACACTCATCTGCTCTGCCGGCCATGTTGGCACCAAACCAGCCAACAAGCTGCTTCGGCTGATGGTGAAAGTGGTACTTTGGCTGGCAGGCGGAGGTTTCCTCAGTAGATACATGCTCCATAACAAACTCAACTGGGTTTTACTGTTAAAGGAGGAGATGATGATTGAGAGTATCTTTAGAATCATCTTCATTTCCACTCCTTGTTTTTAACCTTCACACACACAAACACACACACACACACACACTCAGCCACGTGTGTTTTTCTAGATTGTATTATTTTAGCTTGCACTGGCCGGGCAACACTCAAGACAATGAGTGATGATCATTCAGAGTATTTCCGGGTTCCTCTTGCTTGCAGACCGTCCTCTGTTTAACCCACATTTTGATATTTGCATAAATAAACCGGGACAGAACTTTTGAATTCAGCATGATTAACATTCTCTGCCTAATGTTTCCTGTGTTTCACGTGTTGAATGTAGCCCGGCTGTGCTTATTTCTATGTATATTGTATTAAAGCTAGCGTTGTAGCTTCCTCTGTTAGCAGACCCGGGTCAGCTCGTTCAAATCCCCTTCCTCTGAGCTGTTGGCTTCGGCTCGCTTTCTGCTGCTGGAGATTTACGAGAGAACTGACCTCGAAGAGAAAATTAAATTCTGAAAATATCTTTTGCAAACTCACCAGTGGACACTCGTCACAACACGTCAGCATCACCTCGTACTGTACTGTCACAACCCTAGAGCTATTTTTAAGTGTTTACATTTCTGACAGAATCTTTTTTAATGAGCCCTCGGTGATAAACTCGACACAGGTTGCGTACACGTCGGCAGTAATTCATACGAAACAGCCAGACAATTAAATGAAAGACAGTCGTTACACATCTACACCGTCTGTCATGTTTTTCACCAGTACGTGTCGTCTTCAGAGGTTGAATGATGGGTCAATTAGTGGCAACAATCTTTCCTTTTTCAAAGTAAGTTGGCTCAGCTGTAAGTAGACATTTGAAGCCAAACTTCTCTGACTGTACAGCTGTGCTCACGCTGTTACTACTGTTAGTATATCGGGTCTAACCGGGTATCCTGGGTACCCTTTCTACTCATCTGTTCTCACGCAGTTAAATTCAGTAAAGTTTACTGGCCTTTGGGGACATTCTTATTTCCTCACCACGTTCCATCAGTATTATGAGTAAAATGTCCTTCCTTCTGTTATACCTCACCATTGACAGGAAGGGATTGAATCAGCTGCGCCCGGGTCTGCCTGTTAGCTTTTCTATCTCGTCTCTGAAACTTTTCTCTGTATTTAGCAGATTAGCTTGTGTTGTCCTGTTGCATGTTTATCGGTTTCCCTTGCAATGTCACAGTCATGGCTGATCTACTTTTATTTGTCTGTTTTGGACAATAAAGGTTTTTCGTTTTCGTAACTGTTGTCGTCCTTTTTTTCTTATTATTTTAATGACACACAACAAGAAATGTGCCACACAACTACCACAGGTGTGTAAGCAAACCTTCAGCCAGTGGCTCCTTCATGTTAATACAAATCAGACAAAATGCATTTTCATAACTGTCAATCACATAATAGGAGCTCATTATTATTTCATGCATGAAGGACATTTTTAATAATGTTATTATGTTCAACCGGGATGGGTTTGCAAGGCGCCATAAATTCATACAGGCCGGGCTGGAGTCCAGCATGTACGTTTCCAAACAACAGAAAATCTAGAAATAGAAAAGCAGCTAATGCATGTTTCATGGTCCAATATTCAGACCGTCAAGAACAACAGTCATAAATCACTGACAAATATTTTACATGAAAACACTATGATTAATACTATTTTGCCATGTCATGAAATGTTGACTCTTAAGTCATAATGTGAAAAGTGCAACACATGGTAGGACACACAGTCAGTTTTGCTCATAGAGGAAGAACAGCAGCTCTCAACTGTGACAGTAAAGATCTTAAAATGAGATGTAACATGATTCAGGGCCAGACTTTTGCAGAATAGCCAAGATCATTGCATAATGTCCTTCTGTTTAAAAACTAATGCCAGACCAGGCTGCACGGTGGCGCAGTGCTGAGCCTGAACCTGCCAGCCGGCTGGGGCTAGGGCTGGGGCCAGGGCCGGGGCCTTGCCCATCGGTGTGAATGTTTGTCGCTATGTGTCAGCCCCATGATGATCCAGAGGTGCCAAAGTCATAAAGACAATTTATGTTTGGATCGTGTCCCTTGTTGGTCTGATTAAATGGGCCAAAACTAATTCTTTGTGTACTTTTCATACATGCTCTGAAATGCATTCTTTATTGATAATCTCTATTTATGACACCACAAACTAACCACATTTAACATATTTTGTAGGTCATCAAGTGAAATTATATCCACATATAATAAAATACCCCATTTAATATCATTCAAGCATACACTTGTTTCTTTCTAAATGCATTCTGCTCATCAACAGGACACTGTCCCATTTCTAAGTATGAGTATTTATGTATGAGCCTGTTCAGTGTCTTACAATGTTTTTAGGGGTTTCTTCCCTTACATATCAGTCTTGAACATAACCTGAATACACAAAAACCAAACATCTTCAAACATCAGATGCTGCCTTAGAGCAGTTCATCAACGACCCCACCCACTTTACTGTACTCTTTCAACCTCTCCACCACAACAGGAGGTGTGGATGTTTTTTTTCCTTCAGTCCTTGTATTCTCCAAGTTAACTTCAGTTAACGAAGTGATTGCACTTGGATATGTTTTCTCTGTGACCCCAAAGATCAACAGAACACAGTGCTCCACACTTGAGAAAACCATGCCTGACCTCTAATGTTTTCATATAGTCATGTCTGGGATGTAGCTTCATTTTTACTGTTAATACTGAATTAAAATGAACAACAGCAAATGCTAAAGTCTTTATCTGCTATTCTAAATGTGTAGACACCAGATATGGACTCCAAAGATATAAAATGTAATTTTTTTTATTGATTTTTAATATTACAAAAGACAAGGTCCCAAGTCCTTGAATACCAGCAAGTACATTGGGCATTCACAAAATGTAAACCACAAAAATAAAAGCTTGCTCCATCAGTGGTGGTGATCGGCATGCAGGTTATTACATGGTAAAAAGTTCACACTTGGTCTTCATAAATTTGAAAGACAGGATTTTGTTGCAGACCAATTCATTCCACTGCATTTCTTTGCCACACAGATATCTGGCAGGGACACGTGCATATACAGTAGTTTGATTCTAAAATGAGGTATCATATGACACAGTGACAATCTGCCTATAAACTCTAATAAATCAAATCTGTGTTTTTCAGAGTTTAGACTACAGGTGTAGAGAAAATAACTGTAAGCAGGTCCTGGCTGCGCTCATTCCTGAGAAATTCAAAATTTACTCTGCCAATATCATACACAGTTTATTATTAGTTGCATGACTTCATCAAAGATCAGAAGATTTGCTCGGAGGACTTCCAACTACAATCAAGAACACTAGATTTAATTAGTAAATGTGTATTTCTTGGCATCAAGAGGTCAATTGTCTCTATGGAGTTCTGTCTTACTCAGCTATGTGTACATCCACTAGAGGGTGACATGCTAACAATTCACAAATCAGCCTTGATTTCGGGGAAATGATGGGGACCAGACTTTCCTGTCTTTAAAGGCTAAAGCTGTAATTTCTAGTGTATCAGTTAAAAGTACATTCAAATGTATTTTGGGCATCTGACAGGCTTAAAATGTTAGCAGCTGAGATCTGCCAGGTTTGACAACAAGTTACAATCATTTTGGGTAGCACTACCCTTTAGTTGCATTGGAACACAGAATCCCACCATCTTGTTTGAAACAGACAGAACAGAATAAGTCCCTCTTTACACCTGAAATTAACGTGTCTTGGGTGATCCAATAACAAGTGGACAGCTCTAAGTACTTCTCTTTACACCTGGCATTAGAATGCATCTCCGCTTGTGTTTCGGGTGACCATTTGTGATCAGATCTCACTTCCCTTCTATATGAAAATAAACATAATTTGCAGTTTCTGGTCATGATATGAATCATCCGGTTTCTGATGTTGTTGCATTGCGTTTCATGTGTACAAGTACGTACTTCCACTTACGCAAAGGATGTCAGTTGATGGTACTTCCGAATGTGGAGTAACTGGATCTCAGTAAGTCTTGGCTGCATTCACACCTGCACTTAGAGCTGTCCACTAGATCCACTCATCACCCAAGACTGTTGGAATGTTAATACCAGGTGTGTACAGGGCCTTAGATTTCCAATGCTTCACAGACGCATAGCTGCGTTGAAAATACATAAGTAAATACACAAAGAGATATCTGTTAAAGCCATAGGTGAAACCTGTAGCTATCATGCTTCAAGTTCACAAGAACAAACAAAAAAAAAAACAATACAGGCACCACTGTTTGACAGCTGCAGTCTGTCATTCACAAAACCTTGAAGCCTTAAACTGTACATTTTGTTCTCTACTCCTCCCATGCTTGAGGCCAGTACATGGAGGTAAGGGGAATTACTGAAATCAGCAATCAGCAGACATACCAGTTTTCTGCAGTGAGTGGTCATGTGTACACAGGTGTGAAAAAATTGCACAGCTCCAAATGCTCAATTGACCAAATTCTTCGTATTCTTTTTTCACTCACAATGCATGATGGCACATCATCCCACCTTGTTCTCAAAGACCACATACGCCTTAAAGCATAAGGCTGGTATTTTTTCATATTTTTGTTCTTGTTGTTGTTGTTATTATTATCAACAAATCCTCTGAGACCAAAAGCAGCAATGAATATATCCCACTGACAAGTGTTACCATAGTCATATAGCTTATATAGACAAATAGAGTTTTGCTTTTTGTGAACTGTTTTTAGCTCATTCACTGTTACACTCTTAAAACAATGAATTAAATGGTGTCCTTTTCTAACTAAAATTCAAAGGGGTCCTGCTGGAGATAGTACCTAATGTCTTGGAGCTTTGGTGAATAGCGTGGTTCAGTTTGGCAGTTGGGTGGCCTATGGTTACTGTACCATCTGAGAACTGAACATACCTAGGTTTGATCCCCATGACCCCAAGTCTTTAGCTTGCTGCAGTGTATTTGAGTGCTATACTGCACTTCTACCAGCTCAAGGGGGCATTAGCGCAACTTCCCTTCCTGTGTAACAGCAACCCTTCCTTGGTAGCTCAGAGTCATTGTAGTGTCTGTGATTGTTTGGCTATGTTTAGCTTAGCTGACAGCTAGGATCCAGCCTGCTATCAGTTCATGTTGTTCAACTCTGTATTTTTAAGTCTCTTTTAAGGCACTGAACTAGCATTTCCCGGGTCATCTATTGTACGTTCGAGTGTAACTACAGTTGAACTCAAGTCCTTTTCCAGTGTAGAAATGTTTGTGATGAAGAGTGGAGAACACATCCTGGAGGTTTTGTTCTCATCTTCATGATAATCATGTCCTCTTAGGGCATCTGTTTGGGTGTTTGAGGATTTCATGGTACCTTTCAACACCTTCCATTGACACCAGATAAAGAATTCCTTCTTTCCTTCATTCACCAGCTCATCAGTATTTACTGCTTTTTTGTCCTTTCGATCACACTCCTGTTAAGGAATCTCTTTACTCTTCCAGCATTTTCTAATGGCTTGTCCACCTCCTCACTTCTTCTTGTCCCTCTGTTTCTTGCTGGTTTTCCTCAATGGCAGTGCTGCCTCTTGTTGGCGTGAAGCTACCGTGACACTACCACTGGGCTCAAACTGAAGCAGGTATTCTGTAGCATCCAGTGGCATCCCCTCCTCGTCCCTCAACCTAGAAAAGACTTCTTGGTACAACACGCCCAGTTGGCGCTTCATTTCCTTAAGATTCTTCAGGGCTTCCTGTTTCTCTCGGAGCAGCCGCGAACGGTAGCGCCTCAAGCCTGAAACATCATCCTTCAATCCCAGTAGCACATCCATTTTCCTCTTCCTGCAGTTCTGGGCAGCTATCTTGTTCTTACCACGGCGGCGTATATCCCTGACGAGTGTTAGCTGCTCCTCATTGAGTTGGTAACTGGCCAATAGGTCATTAAACTCATCCACTGGCAGATTAACAATGAGCTCATTGGAGAAAGGAACTTTCAGGGCTCGTGCACGGCGTTCATCCCGGCCCCACATTTTGGTCTCAGAGATGTGTCTGGAAGAGGAGCGGTGGTAAGGCTTGGCAATGTCATGTCCTGGGGAAGATTTGGTGTGTTTGGTGGGCATCTTGCCCATTGATGGAGAGGAGAGGGAGGACCAAGGCTGGTTGTATGTGTGATCATGGCCGATGTGCTCCAGCCAAGAGAAGCCATTAAACAACTTGCCATTCCCATAGTTTGGAGGAAAGGGTTTTTTAACATCTTCAGGATACCGTCCTCCTACTGCACCCATCTCCTCCTCGTCCAGTTCCTCCTGCTTTATTGTCACCTCCACTTCCATATCTGAACTAACTAACCCTTCCTCGACATTGTCCTCGTCTTCAGAGAAGAAACTTCCCTCCAATGACACACAAGATGAAGAGGAGGAGGAGGAGGAGGAGGAAGAAGAATAAGAAGAGGCCTCAGAAGCACATGGAGAAGGAGGACTGTGGCTGAAGTCCAGAGAAAGACCAGAGTCTGAGTCTGCCTCATTCTCACCGTCTAAAAGAAGGGAACAAGGAAAGGTACTTGAATTTAGAATAGCATGCTCTTAAAAGAAAGGTACATTGTTGCACATTTTGTCAAAAATAGTTACTATAAAAGAAGGCTGGTTGCCTCCCCATTTAGTTACCTTGCTGAAGTGTTTGTGGTTGACCCTGATCTTCTGTGACCGCTGTGCTGGAGTGGTCATCATCCCTGCCAGTTTCCTGTTGGGCTATTTCACGGTCAAGGTAGCCCTCCTCTTCCAGCCTGGCTGCCATCTCAGGACTGAATCCTTCCTCCAGAGCCAGGTCTAACAATCTAATCTCATCCAAGATAGCAGCATCCTCTAAGAGGTCACTAAGTGGGCTAAGGAGACCATCTTCATCCTCAACATCCTCCTCGCCAATCATGAAGACACTGGAAGGAGATGTCAGACGGGTTTGGGTCATACCATTCCCCTCTGTAGATAGGGTGGCACTGGAAAGTGTTGAGTCACGTGAATGGAAGTTAACATCAAAGCTAGGAAGGTGTTCAGGTGTTAGCAAATTTATGTTGAAGGTAGTCGAGTTATCTTCTGCATTTAGTCCCAGGCAGTCATCTGAAGGATTTTCTGCAAGCAGATTTGTGTGATCTGGAGGACGGTACAAGGGATTCACATTGTAGTTTCTCAAAGCGTCCCTTGCATTCAAGGCTGAACTGTGGTCATCCAACTCTGCACTTGGGGTGAGTTGAAAAGGGGCTGGCTCGGAGTGGTTTGGAGGCCCCAACAAACCTAGAGACAAAGAGTGGAAATTTTTAAAAAATGTTAAGTATCGTGTGTGACGGCACCTCTTTGGGAAAAAGAGGAACTTCGCAAAACAAATTCTCCAAAAAAAAGTTGGCAGATGGAGTTGCTTAGTTGTGATGAAGATGGTTTAGTTGTTATCATGTAAGCTATGTATGGAACTTCTAAACCATCTCCATAATAACTGAGCAACTCAATCTGCAGCAAGTAACTTGTTCTTGTGTTTAGATTTTTATTGTCAAGTTGCTGTCTCCAAGGACAAGAATCAGTCACTGAGCACAAGTTGTAAAAGGAGTTGTAGAAGCATAGGGGTACTTTTACCACAAAAGTCAGTCATGTCATTACCTTGCTGCAGGGGAGTCTCCATTAGAAGGACCTCCTGATCAGCCTCTATTATGTCGTTGTCCTGGTCATTACAGTTTTGCTTTAGAGCTTCAGGCCTGGCCCTCTGAAGAGCCCCAACAGCTCCTGAATTCCGGTTGTGGTCAAATGAAGTTATCATGTCAACATCTGTATTCTAGAGAAGAAGGATAAAAAATTGATCTCAATTTATAGTGTCTTTGCATGCTCATTCAATGATTTCTTTTTATTCTATTCTCCCAGTCACCTCAGGCTCCATGATAGCCAATAGGTCCTCCCAGTGGAGCTCCATGTCCATGGAAGGGTTTCCAGTGGGGATGATAGGGGGCAGCATGGGCTCCCTGTCTGGGGACTGGTACTCCAGGTCTCTCCTTCTACCACCATCACGTGACTGAGCGAAAGATAGCAGGAAAAATTAGCTCTTTTCAAGGTCAAGAAGTACTCTACAGAACAGACTTAAGAGAGAGAAGAGGCTGTACCTGAGGTCCTTCTGTGAAGGGAAAGGTTTCCTCCAACAGCCTCAAACACTCTTGAAGGGACAATGAAGTCTGAAATAGAGAGACAGAGGAAGAAAAAGTTGTAGAGAGGTTTAGAGACCAAAGAATGGCAGTAGTTCAGTACTAGTTAACTTTCCAGTGATATCCATGTTTTTTTAGCCATGTTGGCAGTATGCCTCTAGGCATGCCATTGTTGTTCAATTCATCATTTTGGTGCTGCATTAAAGGATATATTAATATATATTATATATAGGATATATTTTGAACAATATTTTCTCTCTGTATGGGTTTGCCTCATTGTTATTCCTCATTCAGAAATCTAGAATGAATCAATATGTGTTGGAGACTAGATGTCTCCTACTTCACTTCTCCTAAGTCCATCCTCAGCTTTGCAGGTTTCAAATTTCCACATCACATTTGCAGAGATGCAAGCACACATATAGAAACCTTCCCCTTCCCTGCTGATGAATGTGAAAGCTGCACTCTGCACTACATCAATCTACACAGTGAAGCTCAAACCTCACAGTGAAGGAAAAACCTATTTGTCGTCATGATGACTGTGTCAGAACCACCAACAGCATTGAGAGAAAGAGTTCTCTAGCAAGAGAGAGTACATACAGTACAGTATGGACATCAGGGGAGAAGTGTGTGACTTGAACTTTATTTAGATATCATCATCAACGTATCCGTCATAGCATGACCGATTGATATGAGTGACAGACAGGGTGTTTCTCATTTCAGTTTGTCTCTTTCCATCTTCAATTGATCCTGCCACAAATCAGACACCTCTGACCTGCAGTGCTATGTAGTAAAGGTGGATTCTGGGAAGCATAATTATTTTTCCCGGGGCGGGCTTCCCCTAAAAACAAGTGACAGCACCACAGCATACACATATTTCATCTTTTTTTTGCCACTATGAAATATTTCTGCAGGCGAAGTGAAATAAGCCAACAGTCTACACTTTCAGTTTGACTTTCATTTGTCATACAAACACACACACACACACACACACAGATGTATGATATGTGTTAGAAAGCGTACCCTGGGTGTAACAGGCACACTGTGGTGCAGCTGCTGTGTGTCACCCATGCTTTCCTATTCTGCTGAGCTGGCAGGCGTCCAGCATTTGAAGATGAAGCATCCAGCTCTGATTCCAAGCGTGACAGACGCTCTGATCACCCCTCCTAACACTCACACAAGTTTACGTACAGTATATACTGTGTGTGTCAGGCAGGTTCTACTTTTTCAGGTACATCAGTCCTGAGGATTTTGATATAAAGCTGCAGTCAGTAACTAGTTACTAGAGACTGCCACACCCATACACACTGTATCAGATTTAAAAGCAATCATCCAGTAGTTTTGTAATATTTTAATTATTTAATTATTGAATCAGTTATTACCTGATCTACTTCATTCTGAGGTAGCTCTCTGTTGTTAGCACGGCCGTAGGAACCTTCTGGTCCTCGTCCTCCCACTGCCCTCGTGCAACGCCTGTGCATCATGGTCAGGTCTTCCTCCACCTCTTCCTCCTCCTCTTCTCCTCTCTCATCCAGAGCACCACTGTGATGAAGCTCATGATGCGTTCCTTCCTGGTTTGCAGAAACAAAAGCAATGCATGTGGGTTAACATTTCATATCACAACTGTACAGTCTCACTGCCAGCTTGCTGTCTTAAAGCACTGGTTCCACTGGGTTTTGATCCCAGGACCTTCTGCGTGTAAAACAGATGTGATAACCACTACACCATGGAACCTCATGTTTCTTTCTATTTCATGATACATAACTTTAAAGCATACATTAATAATTTATAGAATATAATTTATGCTATTAGTCGAAATATATACACAGGCACACAAGGCTTCAACAAAGAGCGACTCAATAATTAAAGAGGCAACATATCACCATGCTAACAGCTGGAGGAGTATGATGCTGTTGCACTGTTGTCATCCATACCATCAGCCTATATAGAAGTTTTACCCAGAGACAGGCAGTCAGGCTCAGAATAACTTTAACCTTCTCCTGACCTGGCTGGGGGCTTACAGACAAACCCAAAGACCCTCAGCAGTTGGCTCGCAAGGACACGTATGGGGCTTTGAATGTATATTGGTCAAGACTGTGCACATACAGTACATAATGACAGTTATGTCACTACACGAGTGCAAATGAGAGCCCGTATTTTAATCGTGCTCATTTTGTAACCACAAAAACTTCACTGTAGCGTCTTTACTGAGGGTCGTCACCTCAGATTCAGGATAGATGATAGCTCATAAAGCCCTACCCCACCCCACTACCCAACATGCTGGGGTGAGAACTTGAGAACAAGTAATCAGTACTTTCACAGTATACCACTGTGAATTTTCACTCTAAATGCCAGTTTACACCTTATTTTCAACCTAATAGTTCCAGGAACAGAGGAGTCGCAAAAAAAAAGACATATAGCAGTAAGGTCAAGCAAGTCAAGTTCATTTCAACAACCCTTAAACATAAAATCACAAAAGAGGTCAAGATTCTTAGACAGGCTGCCCCTGACATTTTCAGAAGGATCACAAAAGGGAAGCTACTTGCAGGGCTAACAGGTGCCAGTTGGCAAACAGGACAGAGACCCCTACATGTAATTAATTTTTATGTGCGTGTCACATTTTAAGCCTTTATTCGCCTTTTATTTCACTTTATTAACCTGTTTATATACTGGATTATTGGCCAACATGTGTTTATGACTGATAACATTCATGCTTGAATGGAATAATTTATTTTGTAAATAGTTTTTGTCAAAAATAGCCTATTATTGCATATTAATGCTTGCAGTTTACTCAATATCATTTTTGTTATATTTTGTAATTCTCACAAATTATTTTGGTGAAAATTGTCAATTATTATGACAAAAAAAATTGGGGGACCCCCTGCAGTACCTCTGCGGACCCCCTAGGGGTCACGGACCCCTGGTTGCAGACCCCTGGTGTATAGTATTAGTAGCAAAAACAGGGAAAACAATCACAGATAATACTGGTCATTGGTCCAGTTTCTGGAAATACCCTGATCACAAATCACATCTGTGACTTATGACCACCCAAACTCAAACTACTTGATTATACAACTTGGTTAGGCGACCATTTTCTGATGCTAATGAGGTATGGAACACTGCTTAATGACATCTATTTATGTTTTAATGAGAAGAGTATGCCATGCCAGTGTAGTGGGAGAGTTAACCGCCTGAACAAGCTTGCAGGTTCACTTCATTACACAGTTTCACATAGCATAATATTATGGTTTCAGGCAAATATGACCCAACAGACTTCCTCAAAGGATTACCCCTGAGATAGACTCTGCACCCAGCAGATAAAAAGCACTGGTTCTACTGGGTATTGAAACCAGGACATTCTGCATGTAAGCCACAGATGATAAGCTCTACACTATGAAAGTGTATAATAATGACACTGCTTTCAAAAAAGCAAAGAAAAAACTGCAAACTACTCACATATGTAGAATAAGTACAGCTTAAATATTTGGCATCTAGGCTCTGGCCTCGACACTCCCCATAAGGAAGCATCAAGCTCAGGGACAGCAGGGAGTGATGACAGTAACTGCCTCCCCAGAGGATCATAGCCTCAGGCTTTTTAGATCCAGTATGAACAGCAGTAACAGTAAATGACAGCGCAGCTTTCAGGCGCTCTGTGTGGCAGCAAAGGAGTGAGGGCTTGAATACGCCTCCATCATAATAAACTCCACGTATAGCTCACATACAGTGATGGTTCCACTGGGCTTCAAACCCAAGACTTTGTGCACGCGAAGCAGACGCGATAATCTGAATTACATTTGAAAGTGACAATGATCACTGCAGCAGATCAGCAGATGTCATGGTGTTTAATACAGAAACTGTATATCATTTATTATACATTTTCTATTGCTCTTCAGTTTTTGGGAGCTAACCATTCATACATATTTACACACCAATGGTACAGACTGGAGGAGTGATCAGTCAGGAGGGGATCGAACCACAGATCATTTGATTAGCGGACGACCTGCTTTACCTCCTGAGCCACAGCTGCCCTAACCAGTGACAGACTGTCTACACTGCTGTGAATTAAGTTTTTCTACAACATAACAGCTTATGTTAGGTCAAGATGATTGTCATGTTTACAGTCCTGATAGATAGTAGCATGAATGCGAGCTACATGCTACATTTCTACAGTTAAACATCTGACAAATTGAAAAAAAATGTCAGTTATGCAGCTCATAGTGAGGAATCAGTCTGTCTTTGATTATTTTATATGAATATTTTACTAGACATAAGTTTTAATATGTACAGGTCCATCATCATTACACTCTGTATATTTCCACTTTCTCAATATGACCTTTAACGTATACAACCAGAGCCACGGGCAGTGTTTCCTGTTTTCTTTCTGCAAGTTAGCACTTCATGTATTTGTCTGTGTGTTTACATGCCTGCCTCTGGCTCTTTGCATATGTGTGTGTGTGTGTGTTGATGCAGTAAACAGGAGAGATTGCAAAACCGAAGGATGTAAATGTGTGTCAGGACGCAGTGGGCCAGTGATCGGGTTTCAAAACAAGCTAGTCGGTCACAAGGCCAGTAGGAAGCTAAGTGTGTGTGTGTGTGTGTGTGTGTCACTTGATACAAGGTGAGAATTCAAAAACACTTTTATATTCACTTCCAAAGTCACAAACAGAAGGTAACAGTCCGACATGTACTTAGATCTCTATGTGCTATATCAAGTTTCTAATATCCTGTGTGTGTGTGTGTGTGTGTGTGTGTGTGTGTTGCTGGCATGCAGACAAATATATAGGCGTCCAGCCTGCTGTAAAATGATACTAAGCTTCAGCTGTAACGCCTAATAACAAACTGAAATACTTCAATCCCAGCAGTGCGCTTAGTTTTCCTCTATGTGCTCTCTCTGCTCTCCATCACTGAATATGATTTTCCTGTTTCCAACACATTTTTCTCTTTATTGTTCTTTGTCTTGTTGCTCACATTTTAAATGTATTTCTGTATTCCTTCACATAATCCCAACTGTGCTACACACTGTATTTATACTTTAGATCAGCTGTTTGGCTCAGAGTTACAGCGGCACAGCCAGAAAACACAAGCATGCACCATCTTTGAAATCTTCCTGAGGTTTGATTTTAGTCTGGTCTCGCAAATTTCTGACCCAAACAGCTTATTACATGTTACAGTGCACGGCACAGTTAGAAGTTCTTAACTAAAAGACTGTCTGACGGCAAGGTAAAGTCATGAAAATATTCTTAAAATAGAGTACACTTCAATGGATATTGTTTTTTTCATGTGGCTAAAATCTGTTTTTCTGCTGACCCTGCCCAGAGCTGTGCTCTGGTCCTCATGTCTGCTTCTTCAAACTGGGAGCACGCTGACCCGATCTTTGGATAAGTACCTCATACACCCCACTTCAAAATACCTGATCTATCCTCTTAAGTCTGTGAACTGTGAAGTGGCCCCTTCAACTATTTTAGACATCCCTCTGTGCACGATGTGCTCTCCAAATGATTTTCAGTCTCAACATGTCTGTATCTGAAGTAAAAGATCTGTAATGCGTACGTGTTTAAGCCTGTCTTACAGGCGAAAGCTTGACCAGGCATGTCTGAGGTGTTTCCATTAATAAATGGAGTTCATGCAGGCAAGAACGGGAAGCTAGTGGTGCCACCCAGTTCAGATGATCTGGGTGTTACGTGTCTGCGTGTGATTAGCCTAGCTTAGCATAAAAAAATGGAAGCCTTCTGTAAAGCTCACTGATTGACATCATCATGCATCTTGTTTGACATAGACAAACATCGTGTTTAACGTAGACAAACAGTAATGTTGTGTGGAGAAGTCACGAACTGTTTGCACACTATCTTTGCACTGTTCCAGTGTTTTAGTTAAGTAATGTTAAGTTATTTTAAAAACCTTAAAGGAGCCTTTTGATTAAACATTTGAGGCTGGAGCCCCCCAAAAAACACAACCCGCTCCACCCATGCTTACAAACAGGTGTAACCAGGTTACCGATCTCCCAGGTTACTACATCTGTGTATGTGTGTTTATTTAAGGTGTATTCTGGGTGTTTCTATTCTATTTTAACTCTAGTGATTGTATTGCTTCTTTTTCCTGGTGAGGTCATTTATGTTGAGGTTTCCTGATGACTCATCAAACTCTGACTCATTATCTCACATGAAACTCCCTCATGTGTTAGTGACAGAAACAAAAACAGCACTCTTATCCACGTAAATAACTTCTAGAATTTTGTTCGTTCGTAAAACTTTATACTGCTACTTCTGTGGCATTTTCGGCACATCAGTCGTCTTCTAACAGACTTTTGCGGACTGCCATTCGACGGTGGAAACCTATTTTGTCTTCCATGGCAGTCATAATCTAGCCGGGTTTTTTGTTTATGTGCAATCAGGTTACTGCAAGCCAAAAGAAGTCACTTAGATTTGTGATAACTGACTGATTTTGGTCACTTGTAGCCAGCGAAAACAAGCTTTTATTATCTTTTAAGTTGATGTGGCCTCACAGGGCTGTCACACTATCATATTTTCACTACACGATTATCGTAGCCAATGGAATTCACAATAACAATATTATTGTAAAAATGAAGGAAAGGAAAATAAAATCGCTATCAGTCAAATCCATTTTTAACTTTTATTGTGTGTTCTGTTCTTGGCAAATGAATCACGGCCACCTTCTACGTTGGAGTCTGAACCACAAAGTGAGAATATAAAGAAATGATTGCATTTATTACACTGTCTTTTTAGAGCCTTTGCACTGAAAACAGCTGCCTGCTGGTGTTGAAGACAATGCTATGAAAGTGTTGAGACTGAACCAACACAGGTTGTCGCAGGAAAACCAAAACAACAAGCTTAAGACCTAAAGATCTATAGAGCTGAGTCAGCCTCTGACGGTTTGGTCTTTAAGCTCTTGCAGCAGTTGTCAAGCTGCCATGAACAATGGTTTTGTTCTTGATCCCATAGTATGACCAAAGGTCAACAGAAACTGCTGATCTGATCTGAACATAGCATAACCAAGTCAACCCTTGAACCTGAACTGAACTCTAAACTGAATAAATCTCTGACCTAGTAATATATAATAACATAACAATTTCTGCATACGAATATATTTATTCTCAGAAGAACCAAAATGTTATTGGCATTTTGCCATAGAACCCACAGAAGGCTGCTGGGCCTGTGATAAGACACAGGACATGAGGTCGGTGTGTGAGTTCTGGTAGATAGACACATATCCTACAGTAAATGTTCTTGAATACTGTGTGAATGTAACAGCCATACCTCTTTATCCTCTTCCTCCTCCTCTTCTTCTCTCTGCAGGGTAACAATTGCAGCTCTGGACTCCACAGGCGGGGCAATTCGGTCTCTCTCTAACCCAGCAGGTGCTCTCACCAGTGTTGAGGCCTGATCTGGAAATCCCACTGGGAGAGGATCTGGCTCCCGCTGGACCAGCCATGTCTCCAACTCTGCCTGAGGAACCTTTGGAGGAAGGTGTGAAACATTTAAAATTCAACACATTCTTTTCCTCTACCACTACTGTGTGATAATGCAGATGCCATACCTAAAAGCAGAAATTAATGGAGCCAAATAGACATATATGGAGATGTTTTTCTACCTGTAGTCTGTCCAGAGAGCGGACCCAGCCCAGCAGCCTTCTTGTCGTGAAGAACCCGTCCAGGTCCACATTCTTGGGGTGCAGGCCTTGACCGTCTTCCAGGCGATTGCGGAGGTTGTGGAACTGCGTCTGGGTCAGGGCCGCAGTCGGACCCAGGATCATCTCATGCCAGCTGGGAGGCAGGTAGGGTTCCAGTCCCACGTCAACCCTCACTCCACACAGGCTGAGCAGGATGGCCATCTGGATGAGGCCCTCCGTGAAGTATTTCTTTAGGTAGAGCATGGTCCTTGATACGTCAGACGACGTGCAGAGCGTCCAGAGCTCAGCTCAGTCACCACCACAATGAGTGTTTCTTCTGTCGTGATGTCCTTAAGCAAAATGTGAAGTTCCTAGAAGATCAAGACAAGGCACTACACAGTTCCACCCAACAGCTCTGCTCACTGTCCAGATTCTGGTTTTCAAAGGAACTCTTCTTTCATGAGAAACAAAGATTGATTGTGAAACTTCTGGTTCTCACAGGCTCATCCAAAACCTGCTGCTCCTCATGGAAACTTCACAAATGTTTTTTCCTGTGAATTCAGAGAGCAGTGTACTTCAGAGCAGAGGACTGGACACAGAACAAATATTACGGTAATTCACTGTAAAATATAATGTGTGATGATTTGAACCAAGTATACTTTCCTCTTAGGGCTGCTAGCTGCTAACTACCTATTTTTTATTGTTAATGAATCTAACAACTCTTTGCTCAATTACTTGACTAATCATTTCATCTATAAATGTGAGAAAATAGTAAAAAAGTATATATAGTTATAGTACAATACAACCCCTCTAAACAGACTTTGATGTGTAAAATCAATGCAGTTCCCCATTAAGACATTATATCTGATTTGTTCAATTCATACAAAAGCAAACACTGCTGTTTCCAATCTTTATGCACAAATGTACCACTGCTAGTGTTATTAGCATTTTTTCACAACTACCACTGATATATAAGTCTATAGTTATTGTTAATCTAAACAGCACAATAATCCTGCTAGCACTGTGCTGCTGATAATAATAACGACACTTCAGTTATCAACACTAATCTTCCATTGTCAGGGCAGCCTGAGGCAACAGTTGGAACGTTTGGCAGTTTGTATGAGAAGATAAGTAAGACATGCAGACAGACAGACAGGGCAGAGCCAGAGAAACTTCGACCTACTTCTAGAAAGGGTTTGGTAACCACCTGCCTGCCCCACACCGCCCCACTGCAGCCACATGATGTAACTGCCAGCGTCTGGCTGGAAAAACCCTTCTCCCTGTGTCCTCCCTCCCTCCCTCTTTCCTTGCTATGGTAACCTGTTTACAGAAGGCAGCCACACTGGAACAGCTGACTAGAACTGGAGTTTGAAAACTTTCAGCACCACGTTGAGACCCGGAGATATTAATAACTACAGAATACTCACATTTTTATAGCTCAGTGTAGTGTGTTCTAGTCAAGTACAGTCTTGTACAGTGTGGTCTAGAGGAAATTAGGGTCTTAGTATTGCTGCATGGTAACACAGTCTTGTGTAACATTAGAGTAAGTAGATATTTTACTGTAACTTAACATAAGAAGTAATTCATCCCACAGCCAACAGACTGGTTGCACAGCAGACATTGTGACTGAAAGCAGGGAAAACACAGGTGGACTTAACTTAATAACGGTAATGACGGCTCAGTTCCATTAAGTGTCATTTACAGGCACAGTGAACCAGCATGCACAATAGCAGGAACTCCCATAAGTGGAATGCATCATTAATGTTGCTGCTGTGCAACCAGTCTGTTAGCTGGCTCAATTCTTACAGATAAAATCTGATTTTTCAGATTTCTTTTGTCTTCTTTCACTTTGTGTGCTGTACTGTACTCTTGTCTGTGTTGTTGTCGTGTAATGCCACGTAAACTGCCAGGCTGTTATTTGACAGTATAATGATGATGTACACCAGTCTAATAGCCAACTGTGTTGGTTAATAGGCTGCTATTGTGTGCGCTCAACAGTGGTGGTATTCATGTTAAAGTACTTGTATTGGTAGCAGCATGTAGTACAAGTATGAATAGTAAAAGTGCTATTAAATGCACAAGCGTGGCATTCATGTGTATGAAACAGCTTATTGTTGAAGTTAATTTGGACTATAATCTATAACAATGCATCACATATTATGAGCTCATCGTGTGTTTTAAAATATTAGTCTGTGAGATAACTAGTAACTAAAGCTGTCAGATTTCTCTCTGAGTTGTAATAGAGTAGAAGTAGTACAAGTGAAGTACAAGTATCTCATATTTAACATCAGACTAATGTATATTATACTACTGACTACTGCCTGGTCACAGATTTGACTGTTATTATCACTCTGTGGTGATAGGTCATGTTTCCTGTTGTTTTCATCTCAGCCGGAGCAACAAGTTACACAATGTTTTCATCACTCACTGATACTGAACTGCTGTAACCCATTTATGGTCTGATCTGATCTGATCTGATCTGATCTGATCTGATGGCTATGAGCGGCACAAATGTCACGCAACCTTTTGACAAAACACGCACAGAAAACGCCGCACCGGTAGACAGCAGAGAGGACTGAAAACACACAGTGAGTCAGTGCAGGCTGACAGGAAAACGAAAGAAAATGACAGGAACACAACAGGAATAAATATCAGAGTGATTCCCTGAAGTCACTGCTGAGCGGATGTGAGTTTGAAAAATATGAAAATGATTAAAATGTGTCTCTTACCAGAAGCGGCTGATCAGCAGCGTGTTTCAGCTTTTTTCTCTCTCACACACACACTCACTGTCCCGGCTTCAGTTTCTGTCTGAGTGGGCCGGCAGGGTGGGGCCTTTATAAAGATCAACACCCCGTGATGACGTATGGTAACTCCTCCCTGGAAAACACCCCTTGTGTTGTGTGTGAGGCAATATGTGTGTGTGACAGGGTAATTCAGAAATATCCTCTATTAACACTGTTCCGTGATGCGGAACACACACACACACACACATATATAAACTTTATTGTGATGATATTCAGTTCATAGGAAATAAATGCATTTTTGCTTTGCTCTGTCAATCCATCCACCATTGCTGTTTATATTAAATCAATAACATAAGTTAATGTACAATTCAAACAAGTTGCACTACCCTAAGTTTTTGCCTCTCATGTATTATAATTACATGTTTAGTCACAGTGATGGCAATCTTTGAAAAACCCAGAAGGTCGATTAACAACAATTACTGCTGTACTGAAGGTATTTCCTGGCTGTCTAGACAAAGAATTATTCTATCAACTGTACAACACTTTTCTGATAAAAGCAAAATCATAATTGTAATAAAAATACTGGAAATTAACATCAATATATACAATATAACTTGTTCATGTGGTACTATATATATATACAAATATGTTGTGTCCTTTGTTTGGATCAGGAAAAAGTGCATGCAGTAAGTGTTGGTAAATGATGTTCTATAGGGTTTTTTAAAGGTTGCTGAGTAATTCCTCTTTGGAGAAACTGTTGGGAGATGCACTTTAACTTAAATGGTATGAGCAAGACTGCTAATAAAGGTTTTTCTCCATCATGGTTGGATTTAATAGCTACTGCTTTGTTTAGTTATGTGGAATCTATGCATCCATCCATCCATCCATCCATCCATCCATCTTCTTCCACCTATCCGGGATCAGGTTGTAGCAGCAGCAGGTTAAGCAGGGTATTCAAACTGTCCCTCTCCCCAGCAACGTTTTCCAGCTCCTCCTGGGATATGTAATCCGACAATAAATAGAATTTCCAAGACATTCATCAAAATGTTTCATTTACAGGGAAAATTGAGAGTACTAACTAGTAGCCACATGGATAGATAGACCACACATACCTCAGTACATCATTCTTTTTTTATTTAGAAAAATGTTTTAAATAAATTTAATTACCAGCTTTTGGCAAAACAATCAAGGACATGATGTTGGTGAATCAAAATTCAAACACTGAGCTGAAAGGAAGGCAACATTCAGAGTCATCACCAGTAAAATGGTTAAATGTACACTCTCTTGCAGAAATGTTCTCTCTGGTTACATTCTAGTAATTCAGCAAATAATTACAAAGGAGGCCAAAGTGTGTTTCTTTCTGACAGGGACTAGACATGTGACAGAATAGTCACATGTTCAAGCCCCATAACAGCTTTGATGCCTGCCATTGTCATGTAGCTCTGGATCCATCAGTGAATGTCTGACATAAGGCAAATGTCAAAACTAAAATGGCACATACACAATAACACTTGACGGGGTCATTTGATGCTTACAAGTCTTCAACAGTCAACAATATGATTATTAATCAGAAATGCACACATAAATAAAAAGCATCTTAATAAACACTTTGGACAGAAAGACATGTTGAAGTTAAAGAAACCTTCTTGCAACCAGTTTCACAAACGCCTTGAACAGAGGATGCAGAGGTCGGTTACCACCTACAGCTGTTTAAAACAGGTTTCTCATGTCTTTATATCAACAAACAATACAACAGTCAGCTAGTATACAATAGCTTTCAATTTATCAAATACCTTTACTCAGCTTTTCTTAAAAAATTAACAATTATTTGCTATAAAACTGCTGAAAAATGCTTCCTTCATAATAGTGTTTTATAAGTTAGCTCACGAGAACAGCACAGGAGAGTCTTTTTAAAATCTTTCTACAAAGAACAGCCGTCCTACATCAGCTCGACAAAGCAGGGAACCAACCATGTACTGTATATTACAATGTTGGACAACCTATTTCATGTGAACACTGGTGGTTGAAATTAGGGTTAGGGTTAGGGTTCAGGTTTACAGAATGGAGGCGTGGGCTTAACTCCCATTTTACTGCTTTAGTTGGTGATGATTTTGGACTTTTTCAGAAACTCCATCAGAAATATTCAATAATTATCAAAGAACAACACTGAGTGTCTTGTTAAGAGCAAAGCGAGTGGCACCGTTAAAAGTAATAATGTCAAAATGCTAACATGCTGACATTTTGCAGCTAATGTTGTGCATGCTCACAATCTTAGTTAGTTTAGTAAGCTAACACTGGCTAGCATTAAACACAAAGTACAGCTAACGCTTGATGAAAATGTTTTGCAGGTATGGCGAGCTTCTGTTCCAGAAGTGAAAAAACTTCATTATCAATCATGTAATTAAATTAACATATTAGAAAAGTGCACTCATGTATATGGAAAAAAAAGTATGGGAAAAAAAGTATGGAAACTGTAGGTAGGTTTTTTTGTATGCTAACAAATAACACCTGACTTCATCTTCTTATAGTAGTGATGTCTTTTAGAAACACAGACAAAGAAAACCCTCTTGTGCAAATTGCACTGAAACTATACAGGAACACACAACTTTACGGGAAATAAACCAAAATATTGGACAAATAGGAATGTGTGTGGGAATGATTTTGCTAAATTCCTCTCTTAGATGTTGAGATATTTCATTGGATAACTGAAAAGATTGACCTAATGGTGGCGCTGGTGGACAAGTCAATAGGCATCTTCCTCTAGGCACCACGAATCTTTTCAGTCCATCCAGTAATTGTTGAGATATTTTAGTCTGGACCAAAGCGGTAGATCTACCGGCCAACACGGCTGTCCGTAGCCACATCACTAACATGGCTAAAAACAGCAAATTACAAGGAGAAAATTGCAAACTACAGTCACCACAAGTGTTGGCACGGCAACCAACAAACTTTATTGGTTAGTGGTTATTCATGGTTGACAACAAGAATTGAAGTTATAAAGGAATTAAGGGTAACTTCAAAGTCATTCATTTGCTCCAGTAGAGCTTCTCCCAGTTGCCAGCACTGGAAGACTGGGCAACTCCCACTGACCAGCAGTGAAGGACAGTAATGGGCAGCTCTGTGGGTGAAGCCTTTATTCTGGATAAATACAGGCTTAAATGTGGTTACTAAGACGACTTGTTTAAACTGGGAATCACTTCTGGTCCTGCTGGTCCTTCATCAACACCAAAGTCTTGTTCTGAACTTATTCTTCATATAAAACCTTCAGTTTCCTTCTAACTACTAACTACTACTAACTCATTTAGGCATTTAAGTCACTTCTCAATGCAAAACTAAATAATGTAATCATGATTCTGGTCCCGCCTTTCGGGAATCACCTCCATCTGCTCGGCTAAATACGTCACTGATCACTGAAATTTACAACACGATTATATTCAACTCAAATGAAGGCTTGACCTGTCAGATACTTTGGTCGGTACTCTGTTCTTGTTCTTTTGCTCTGTATTTACAGTATAGACACACTGTGGTTCCACAAGATTAATATTGAAAAGGACAATTACTACTACTACCACCACTTCTGTGGCACAGTGTCAATATTTTGGTTTTCCACCATTGTGTGTATTTGTACTAAGACCCTGGAGGGGGTCACTTAGTGGGAAGAAAATAAATTAGATGGTGCTGTATGACCGAGTTTAAGTTTTGAGAGTGAGTCATAATATTCTGTGAAAAACAACAAATATATCAAGAATACAGTTGTGTTTTTACAAGAAACTGCCATAACATTGAGCTTATTATGTAATTGTATGAGGAAAAGTCATAATATTCTAAAGTACAGCTGTGATTGTACAAGAAAAAGTTAAAAAATCAGGGTATTTAGGTCGTAATTTCTCAGAAAAGTGTCAGTATTCCAAGAAAAAAGAGGATTTTAATATGCCTTCGTAGTAAACATGACAGTTTTAACATGACAAGTGAGAGATGTGGATGCCCTTAAGTTACAGGCTTTTTTTTTTTTTTTTTTTAAATCAATATACTGAAATGAAACTGATGTGCTTTGAAGCAGCAGCTGAAGCACATATTACAACTTTTTCTAGTAGAGTTACAACTTTATTCTCAAAATATGAAACCTTTTCACATAAAATAACGACTCTGTTCCGACTCTTAATTATGAAGTTATTGGGTAAGTCATGGCTCTGTGAGACGTGTCGATGTAATGACTGTTGGTGCAGAACTTTTTACTTTATCATATCAAGGCTCAGTGTAAATATGGCTAGAGCACAGCATACTTAAAGTATGTAGTGCAAAGAAAGAAATATATCATGTCAAAATCAAAGAAACAAAACAAGGTGTGCTTAAAGTGCTTAAAGGTTTGGCAAAAACAGGTCAGCGATGATTGGATCATTTGTTTGTCATGATGAGTTCAAATCTGTCCTTTTCCTACTGAACCACAGCATGGCTCTCTGATTTGTTCTGTTTAACAAACTAAACCACTTTTGTTCCGGCTCTTTCTCTCTACTTCGTTTTGATTTTTATTCTTCTTGCCTTGCAGTAATTCTCTCCTATGTTCTTCCTTTTCCCATTTCTTGCCCACTTCACATCCATTTGTCTTACCATTTCCCTCAGATGGTACCCAAACTAACCCCCCACCTCTGCGCACTTCTTCATCCTCCTCCTCTTCTTTCTTTCTAGGATCCAGCCTCCTGTTCCTGTCCCAGAGCCTCTAACAGGAGCCCCATGGGTGTCCTCTTCAGACCAATGCTCTCCAGTCTGTTCTCCAGCTTGTTCTTCAGGCTGCGCAACCTCACCGACGCATGGATCAGAACCACTATGAAGGACCGACAGACACAGTGTGAGAACACTATAAACTGACTGACCGGGCCTTGATTTACCTCATCTGTAGACTGTCAGACTTTATTCTGAAACAAGTTAACATTAGAGACAGGCCTGTATTTCCCTATTTTGTGACCTGCTCTTTGCTGCTACAGAATTTTAAAGCATATTAACAAAAATATGTGCCTTATTATACACAATGCACTATAGAGCACTGTCACATTTCGAGATTTTATCCTAAAAAGGAAGAAGATTAAAGGACAGTTAATGGTTCTGGACTTTGTGCACAAAATGTTCCTGTAAAAACATCTTGCAGGACGCCAATTTCTGTCCAGGAGTCACCTAATTAAATTGTGTTCACAAAACAAAAGTGCATCTCACGGCAAACAAATGCAAGAGTACCTGCCAAGTTCTCAGGTAGTTCCACCTGTCTTTAATTTCATTTCACGTCTCAGGCATTAAACCAAAGTGTTTTTTAATCATGTTAGAAATTCATCTGGTGTATTAATAAAACATCATTTCAACTAGATGTTCTTTGTTTTATGTCATTAGAAGCATTCAAAGTTTTAGCCTTTTTGTAATTTTGTTAATACTTTACAAATACAGCTCATGATGCAGTTCACCTTCACTGTATCAAGGTGACAGCAGAAACTTGGGCACATGACACCAAAGCTGCCTGCAAGGCTGGATACGTACCACAGAAAGGAAGTCAGAAAATATGTTTCAAAACTAATGTCTGCAGGCGAGTGGGTGAGTTTAATTTCATGCTTTGGTGGAATATGCAAGTACTATATGTAGCTGTTTTTGTGTGTGTGTGTGTGTGTGTGTGTGTGTGTGTGTGTGTTCCTGTCTCACTCAGTATAGGGAAGGCTATCCCAAACAGGAACACGGCCACGCCTCCCAGCACCGATATGAAGAGATAACTGGCCAAAAGAATAGCCAACACAGCGACTGATGGGTGGTTTCTACGGAAACGGCGAATTGGAGCTTGGTTCTCGGCAGCCCAGACAAAGCCCAGGAACAACAAGGTGACCACCGTCGCCCCAACAAACAGCTGGAAGGGCTCGAAGTACCTGAGAGAGAAGAGACATGTTGGAAACACTTGGTGACATACAACTAGACGAGGCTTACATGACAGAAGGGAAATGATGCTCAGTGCTGGTGATATTTTTCTGCCAAAGTAACAATGAATATGCCCTACTAACAAGCATTGTGTTCCATCCAAAGCCTGGTGTCTTATTCCTCTGTGACACAGTGCTCCATTGTTCCAGTGGCTCCATTTGCTTCCCCAAATATTCACTTCAGCACCAAAGATGGATTAATCCAACGCCAAAAATAGTCCCCAACAAATGAACTATTTCCTCCTGTTTGAGTAACGTTTGGTAAATACTACACGAGCAGCAGTTTAAGGAAACAACAGAGACATTCCTTAAAATAAGGTGCAGTTGGAACAAAACTCTGGTGGCCCATCTTCCTCCATACGTTGATGGGTCTGACTCCAAAGCTCTATATTCCTGATCCCAACATTATGCCAGTGGTATTCTAGTCTTATCCTTTTTCTATGTATTGAGAAACCAATATGGCAGACAGATTGTTTTGGTCCCCGAGTTTTGAGACTTCACTTTGACCGCCGCTGAACGCAGGCCTACAAAGATTGAGGAAGTACAGCATGTAGTCCAAAGAAGGCTTCTGCATTCTCTCACATCAAACCAGTGTCTAATTCCTTGTATGTGCACACATAACTGGCCAATAAAAATGATTCTGATTCTGCTGGATGATGTGTTAATGTGTGTAATGTGATAAATTCAGGAAGGACAAAGCTCATTCAAAACCGATCACATCACACCAATTCTGGCTTCCTTCCACTGGCTGCCGATGGCCTACAGAGTTGATTTTAAGATGTAATGATAACTTATAAAGCACAGAGAGGCCTTGCTCCAAGTTATTTAGCAGATCATTTAGTGCTCTACGTCCCCTCATCATTGGATGTGTCATTCCTGGTTGTTCCTCCGCCTACATAAAGGTGACAGAGCCTTTGTGGCCAGCACTCTGTGGACTACACAATGACCTGCTGAGGAGATCACGGCTGCAAACTCTGCCTCATCTTTTAAAAACGCACTTTTTAAAAAGGGCCTTAAGTTGATTTATTTATGTTTTATGTCACATTTTACTCTACTTTCTTTGTAGATTCATAGTTTTACTTTGTTATTGTGTTCTGCTTTATTGTAAAGCACTCTGTAACTTGTTTGTTCCCGACTCTACAACCAGAGGAATCAAGTTTTTAAAGATTCTTTAAAGATTTTATAGAAGTATGTTAGGTGTAACGTTTAGATGTTAGGTCCAGGCCCATATTCTGGTTTCTGGTCTCTGTAGTGGTAGAATATACATTTTATTCGGATGTGACACGACCTCAGATGTACAATTTTACATCTTAGTCGCATCTGAGTTTAAGGACAACAGAGAATGACAGCTCCTCTCTTGTCCTCCATGGTGACAGATTATGAAGAGCAGCTGTCTTCTTTGTAATCAGAGAGAGGTGTGGAGGTGATCCTCATCAGTTCATTCAAACTATCAGCTGTCAAACTGTGTCCTGATGGAGACGGCTCACTCTGGCTGCTGATGAGAATGCAAACACGTTTCAGGTATTGTATAAAAACTGAAGACAAACACAGAAGTTGAGTGTTTACTACAAACATCCAGTATGTTCGCTGTTAGAGAGAGGACGGGGGTGAGTGAGAGTGGAGGGGGGGCCACGTCAGAATAATGAAACTTACCCCACCATGAGCAGGAGGCAGAGTGCGGACAGCAGATAGTTGCTCTGGTAGTACAGCAGGTTGTTGATGATGCGGTTGTTCCAGCGGTCCAGGTCGCGCACATCGGGCAGTGCGAACCGGGCCGAGCTCAGGAGAAAATCATCCAGGCTCCGGAGGGGTGGCGGCTGCACGTCTGCCATCTTTCCTACACGATAATAAACTTGGTTTCCCAGAATGCAACGCGAGGGGAAAAGGGGGCGGACGCAAGGGGCGGGTGGGGGGCGTGTGTCGCTCGCTCAATTTCTGGTGGTGCGCGTGCCCGATAATCGGGAATGCGCTCCCGCAGTAATGGAGGAATAACCAATCACTGATCACTGATTGTACATATCATTGATTTGTGTCGTGTTTGGGTGGAAATATATATATATATATATATTTCTTATACCGACTATAGGACATTTGATAGAATTAATACTAGAATATAAATTTTTTTTTTTTCAATTTTCTTTTCTTTTATTACATCTTAGTCTTTAATAATCGAAAGCAAGAATGACTGTGATTGATTGATTATATTTAAATAAGAAAAATGTTTTCTGTTTTTTCCTCTGATGCTCCCCGGCTGCTCCGCAACATCTCCTTTTCCTGGTGACTGTTTGTTAGCCGGGCTGTCCAGACTGTGAGCTCAGAGCACCAGTAACAGTGTTAGTGTTTGGACCACAGGCGTTTTGGACCATGAGGGTTTTCAGGCCTGGGGGAGCAGGCAAATGTTCAGAGCAGCAGAGATAGCAGAGAGAACAGAGATCAGAGCCAGTGTTGTGCTAGACCCGGAGCTGAGCAAGTAGGCAATGTAACTAGCCTCAGCAGGTTTTATTGGCATAATAACAGAGGTGAAAAGACCGAAGAGGACATTGACAGAGGAAGCTAAGAGAGAAAATGAAAGTGACTAAGCAAGAATCTGCAAATCTGGGACTGACTTTTAGTCGTTGGCGAGAGCTTGGTGAAATAAAAGGCTGAAAGACAGAGGCCAATCTGGGCTTCTTACTGTTGGACTAGTAAGTAATATTATCTGGCTGCTATGGCTTGTGTTGTTGGCCTTGCTTGATGTTCGGCTGTTTGTAAAGTTGTTGATTTGCTCTTTTTTTGGTCATAAGTAATGTAATCAGAACAAATACACGTGTACACCTGTCCATATTTATGAAACTGCTATTACACTTATCTCATTATCATTGGAAAGATAACAAGCAATTTATCATTTTATAATGCAAAAACATTTATTTGTCATCTGTTATTCTGAGAAGACAAGATAATTTCCTTCCAAATGATGGCAGCTTTTGCAGATTTTATGTTACCCCTGATTCATAGCAACAATCGTGTGTTGCTCCAGTCCACTTAGGGTTATATATATACTGCCAGTTTGGAGAAACGCTCTGCAGATATAGAAAGGAGAGATGATGTGACACTTTACATGATGCATGCTTATTACTACTTTCAAACAGTCACTGGCTGTGAGCACAGCTGCAGCTGCTCTGCCTGGCCCTGCTGGGTGAAGCTGTGGCTGTAAAGATAATGTTCTGACTACAGCTGCTTTTAGGGACAAATCTATGATGCTATCGATGTGGCTATGATAGCTTTACTGTGATTACTTATTAGTCTTCTTAACATTAGCCAAGAAAGCATTGTTAAGTCACATGGGATTTAACCCATAGTGCTTCAGTCAGATTTGACAGATGTGTTACCAATGCACCACAGGAGTTGGAGAACACTCACATTCAAATTCACATTTACTGCTGCACACATGTGCGTGCAAGGGAACACAATTTTAATGCTCAGGAACATAAAACTCAATGTGAGGGAACACAAAACCCAGAGCCAGAAAATGCAAAATTCATTGCGAGGGAATGCAAGACTGAATGCAAGGGAACACAAACTTGATGTGAGAGGAGAGAAAAGTCTTGTATGAGGGAACACAAAAGTTAATGCAAGGGACAATAATCATTACAAGAGAACGCAAAAAAAAAAACTATGCAAGGGAACACAAAACCCAATACCAGGAAATGCAAAATTCATTGTGTAGGAATGCAAAACCCAATGCAGGGAAACAGCAAACTCAATGCAAGGGAGCACGAACTTAATGCCAGAGAACACAAACTCAATGCAAAGGACACAAAACTCAATCAAGGGGAACACAAAACTTAATGCGATGGAATGCCAAACTCAACAAGGGGAAAATCTAAACTCAATGCAAGGGAACATAAATTAACATGAGAAAACAGAAAACTCAGTGTGAGGGAACACAAAACATAATGCGAGAAAATGCTAAACTCAATGTGCGGGTCCCAAATTCAATGTGAGGGAACACATAGTACTAAATGTAAATGTAGTAGTAAATGTAAAGGAATGCAATACTCTAAACATAAAAATAAATGTCAGGGAACACAAAACCTAAAGCCAGGAGCACGAAACTCAGTGTGAGTCAACACAAAACATAACGCGAGGCACACAAAACTTACATGTTATCCTCTAACATCATGAACACATCTGAATACACAATCTAAACATCTCAGGGAAAAAAAACTGAATGAGCACAAAGACTTTTATTGTGAAAGGGCCGAAAGCTCGAGGAGGAGGAGTGTCGGGAGCGCGCTCAGCTCTTCTCCTGTCGTTCTATCCGTTTGACTGCTGCGGGAGCGGGAACGCGCGCGGGCGGCTAAAAAAAAAAAAAAAAAAAAAAAAAGCAGCAGTGATCTCGGTGTGACAGCTCAGAGCTGTCCACGTCAACACACCGAGCGAGCACGGCGGCGGCGGCAGCGATGGACTCCACGTCTCTGGTGAGCCTCTCCGCCGTTTCACAGGGCTCAGGAACCGGCATGATTAGGGGGGTTGGAGGAGTGTTATGCGCTCGGCAGTGAGTTTATGGAGTGTTTTATTATTATTATTATTATTATTATTATTACCGTGCGGGACATTTGTTGC
This sequence comes from Argyrosomus regius, assembly GCA_946959425.1. Taxonomy (NCBI): domain Eukaryota; kingdom Metazoa; phylum Chordata; class Actinopteri; family Sciaenidae; genus Argyrosomus; species Argyrosomus regius. Next base: position 19,978,974 of record OX336897.1, on the reverse strand, counting down.
ATTATGGCAGTTTCGGTGGTGGGCTGCTGGAGAGGAGGGGGGTAAGGGAGGGGGGAGGCGGAGGGAGGCTTGGCTGTTCATAAATCAGAAACAGGTTGTATTTATTCTTGAATTCATCAGAGTGTGTGTGTGTGTGTGTGTGTGTGTGTGTGTGTGTGTGATCGGGACTGTGGCCGTCATGTTATGTGAGTGTGGACGCGCAGGCCTGATCTGAGCTCAGTGTTTCAGTGCGCTTCAAAGATTTTTTTTTTTTCCCCCTTCTGTCTGTGCGTGTAAAAATAGTAAAGATAGTCTGTTACAGTTACAGTGCAACAACTTGTCCGGTGTTAACTTAACGCCTGCTTGATCCACAGCTTATCCACAGTTAGTCCGGTTGCAGAGCGCAACAGGACAGAAAAGCTTCAAGGCACTGCAGGGACCACTTGTAGATACACAATCGTGTCTGTGTCACGTATTAGAAGTAGTGTGTGTGTGTATGTGTGTGCGTGCGTGCGTGTGCATGTGTGCGTTGAAGTCAGAGCGGCTCTGTGTGTTTAAATGTCTGCTTGTGTTGAGCATGTGTGCACAGATCGGTTGACGTGTAGAGCAGAGTAGGTGCCACGTCCACCGATCCTCTCTCTCTCTCTCTCTCTCTCTCTCTCTCTCTCTCTCCTCGTGTGCCTCGCGCACCATTTATTCAGCCTCTCCCTCACTCCTTCACTCTTTAATCTTCAGCTGTTCTAATGTCTCTATCACATTCTTTCCTTTTTTTTCACTCTTCCTCGGTGCTGGAAAACTGGAGTACATTTACTCATGTAGTGTGGGCTACATAAAGTACTTTAATACTTGTATTCAGAGGGGAAATACTGTGATCTTACGTGTATTTAAAACACATGATCAGCCTATACAATGTGCTGCTTTGTTACAAGATAAACTATCCAACAGTATACAAAGAAAACAAGTCATTTTACACCTTTAAAATGAAATACTGAACTATTTACGCCACCACGTCAACTCATATTTTACACGTGATCATTTTCAAATATGAGACACGGTTATAGATTAAACTAGCCCTATCAGCTAAACCAGTCACATTCTACTTTACATTAATGCATGGAGTCTGCCAAGTTGAACCACCATGTTTCTACAGTAGCCCAAAACAGACAAACTAGCTGGCTACACTGGCTCTAGATATGGACTTTCATGTTTTTTTCGCAGCCACTGTAGTTCCTCCCAGGAAGGAGAGGATGAGGCGAGGGGGTTGCAGTCAGTAAATACACCACTAGATGCCACTAAATCCTACACACTGGACCTTTAAGTAAAAGATCTGAAGAAATCTGCACCACATCAGCAAACTACAATGTTAAAATGCTATGTATATACATGCATAATAATAGACTAATCCAATAACACATCTGTATCATGAGTATTTTAACTTTAAAGCAACACTATTTAACTCTGGAAAGAAATAGCACATTCTTCCTCTTACCAGTGAACAGTTTATAGTTTAATTCATGCACCACTGGTCAGTTGAGTACACTCAGGGCTTACTCGGTCTGGTGTGACCAGTAGCTTTTGGTGGCTTTAACTTTAACTGATTTTTGCAAACCTTATTGATTTTACTGCATCAGTTTTAGACTTTTTTGTGCCAATGTTACACTATGATTCCATAGCTATTGTTACTCTGTATTTGCCACTTGTGGCTACAGTTCAGAAAAGTCATTTTGCTGGTAAAATGCATGTTTTTACTAATGTGCAAGTCCTGCTTTTAATGGAGTACTGTAACACTAAAGTAAATCATTTGTGTACTTGTTCCACCACAGCTCTTTCTCATCTCTTGCTTGTCTTTTGAACTTCTTGGTGAATGTATCTTTCTCTCGCTTTCCTTGTTCTGCTTTCCTACTCTCAGCTCTCTCTGTCTTTCTCCTTTCTCTCTCTCCTTGCCTCCCACCTCTCCTTCCTCTCTGTGTGTCTGTGTGTGTCTCTCTCTACAGGTGTCATTTTCATCAGTGTGGGAAACAATCTGTGATAGCTTTTGATCGCTTAAAAATGTTGCATTACAAGTCAAACTCCAGCCTGGTATCACTACACAGTGTATGAATAACACAGTAATGTGTTAAGTCAATTTGCTTTTTATCACAACGCATTTTTTGTTTTTCAGGTGTCATTTCACACCAGTGTCTACTGAGTTATATTGCTGAGATGGCGTGTCATTTAATGCACGAATGTCATCAAGAAAAAACTGAGTGAGAAAGTCAGTGTATGGAGGAGGTTAGGATGGATGGATGGATCAAATACAGAACTTGACCCCAAGACACCGTTGTTCATGTTCCATGTGAAACAAAAAGTCAACTACTAGTTAACGTACGTAATGTGACATTTTCCTAAACCCTAACCAAACTGTTTAACAACATTAATCACGTCTATTTCTATTACCATGACGACAAAGTGACTTTGTCCTTTTCTGTACATTCAAAATTCATCTGTAAATCTGTAAATCCTTAAAGTGGCGTGGTATTTGTACGCCATCCGTTGAAAAGTCATGCATTCAAAAAACTACTTAAAGGTCCAGTGTGTAGAATTTAGTTGCATCTAGTGGACTAATCGCTGCATTGCAGTCTCCTCAAATCACCCTCACCTTCCTACTATAAAGGAGAAACAAGGACCCTGGACAAGGACCCTGTTTAGAGTCACTATTTAGTTTGTCTGCTCCAGGCTGCTGTAGAAACACAGTTTCAATATGGCTGCTTCCATGAATGAGGACCCGCTCCCACTGTAGATATAAAAGGATCATTTTTAAGTAAAAAAACATTAAACGTTGCCTTTACCTCCAACCTTAGTGAATACCTTCAAGGGCTTTTTCATGCTCAACTAAGTGACTTTACTTTTACGGTTTTGTAGTGTTTTTTGTCACTTTGTTAATCACATCAGGGTCTTTAAATAGTGGTGTTAGCCAGTCAGCTAGCCTAGTTTATGAGGAGGGCGGTCAGCTAGAGCGACCTAGTCTCGTGATACCAGACGATTGTAGATCTCAACACCTACTGACTGTGTGGGGATTTCTAAATGCAAAGCAGCTGCATGAAAGGTGGCGAGAACTGCTGCTGTAAGATGATCACTAAGGTTGGAGGTGACAGTAACGTTACTTAGAGTTGAAAGGAATTACAGACGTGCAGTTTGTAAAACGGATATATGTCACACTACATTGTGCAAATAGAGAATGATGTGGATGAAGAATAAAAATCATGTAAACAAGAACAAATATCAAATGAAATTAAAGTAAATGAAATGAAATCAATTGAAAGTAAAATACAAATAGAGGAAAACCTCTACTACTGCTGACATATCACAACAAAGCGTTACATCAGATATGACCTGCAGCTGGTCGTCATGAGGAAACCATAAATCCAAAAGCAAGATAACTGAAAATGAAACGAGCACAATCATTTATATTTTTAATCCTCTCATCACTTCTTGTGCTCAGTTTAATGAGCAATATGTGTATCTACTCAACTTCTACATTAAGTCTAAAGAAAAGAATAAAGCCCCCAATTCATAAATCAAAAACATTACTTGCATTGATAGAAAAAAGAGAACAAAAGCAAATAGTCGTCAAATTTGATTAGATTTGCTCCAAATACAGAAAATCAGCAGTTGTCTGATACAAAGTATATCATATTATATATTCATTTGCAAAAATGAAAAAAATCCCTACTGGAGGATGAATATCAGACAAAGCAAAACACTCATATAGCTCATATCTATCCAGTAAAGGCTGTTGCTAGCAGCTGGTTACCTTAGCTTAGCTTAGCTTAGCACAAAGACTAGAAGCAGTTAGCACAGCTCTTACCAAAATCCATCTAACAAAGTGTTTAAAGCGCACCAACAGTATTAATATGTTCAAAAACCAAAGTGTAAAAATTACATTTCACTGTTTGCATACTGCTAGCTGTTTTCCTGCTGTTTGCTAAGCGCTAACCAGCTGCTGGCTCCAGCTACATATTTACCTCTTGGAAAGAAAACAAATATTTATTTATTTTACATATATTTTACAAAATGTATTCTTTGAAGACATTCATCTTGCTCCATTCCCTCTGGAAGAATAATACCTCTTCCTGTTTTGTGCCATAAATGTTTTGGCTGTGTTCCTAGTTGAATCTGTGCCAAATTTAGTTTTAAAGACATCACAAAGCTCGCTGGAAAGTAAGGTTTTCCTCTAGTATATAAATAAGAGTAACTGTTCTGATCTGGTTCGGTTTAGCAAAGCAGATGGAAGCAAAAAAATAAAAAATAAATGTACGTCTGCAAGTCTTTTTCTGCTTCATGAAAAATGCTTTTATGGTCATTGTTAGAAAAACTGAAGGAGGTCTCAGTTACTGCCAGTTATTCTTTATTATAGCATCAGCTGAACGACTAGACAGTCCTGTCAGTATATTGTCTTCATAATGTTGTAAAAAGCAAAAAGCAAATCAAAATTGCAGTTGAGACAACTGCCAAGACCAAATTGCAAGAAGCCTTGCTGTTGTTTTTAGCGATCTGTCTCCAGACATCTAAATTGGTCTTCTGGTTTTGTCTGACTCCATGACCTACTTATAAACATGCACACCAGAGAAAACCATTATATTTAAACCAAACAGCCAATTTTTACATTAAGCTGTCATGTTGATTTGAAGTGACTTTCAGTGAGTCAAGCAAGCTTTCTGCTGACATTTAGACTCAGGCTGTTGTTGGAATAAATAACTATCAGTTCCTGATCATTTCATTTTGCAGAGAACACAGACAAGCTCTTCTAATTTCCCCACTTATTCACAATTATCTGATGTTAACAACATGCTGTCACATTTAGCTATATATTATCTATCAAGCTGTTTTAAGCTTAAGTAAATCATTTTAGTGATACGGTGTGTTCATCATCATCTATCATGTTTTGTAAAGAGCTTCTCCCCTGAGGATAGGGCAGGACCCGTATCAGCAGCCGGTTGCACCAGCTGAAAGTTTATACTTGGTTTAGTTCAGCCTCCAGTAAGTTTATGAAGTGGAGAATTTATGCATCACTTCATCTAAACAGGTTGCCCTGCTAGTTGTATTTGTTGCACCAACTGACTAAACCAACAAAACTAGCATGATATTATACAAACCATTTAGAGTGAAAAGTAATAGAGGTTATAATATGGTCGATATATCTGAATCAAATGCATGATAATGTAAACTGTTATTGTAGAAGAGTTAAAGGTATTGTAGTTGCTTGCAACCCTGTCGCCTCACCCTTTTTCCTAGCATGAAGGAGAAACTATGGTGGCCGCAAAACTCATATAGAACATGATAGACCCTGTCTTAAGCCAATGTTTAGTTTGAGGACAGTTTGTCCATTCTGAGCTTCTGTAGAAACATGGCAGACTCCGTGGATGTGGACCTACGGCATCTGTTGATATTCTCCTTTAATGATCACAAACAAGAGAAAACTTGTACTGTTTTGTGATCTCAACCCTTCAAGTTGAGCCAATATCAGACCAGTATACTGCCTTGGGCCAGTACTTTTTATGGAACAAAGGCTGGTCAATCCAAATACATCTTCCTTCTCCCAATACAGGACACAGGATGTTGTAAGTTCCTGGTCTAAGTTCTGTGATACACTCTGACTGTGAATCTATGCTAGTCAGTGCATAACAGAACTTTGTCCCGGGTCTGAAAACTCTTCAATGGATGGATGGATGGATGGATGAGTGATGTGTTGACAATGTATTTGGTCATTTCCACACCTGGAAAACAAAGTGCACAACAACCCTGGATGAATGACCACAATGGAACTGAAAGAATACAGGCTGGGGTTAAACGTAGAGTGGTTCGACTGGATGAGTGGACCAGAGTCGACGTAAAGCAGGGTGTTCCTGGAACAGCAGGTTTTATCTGGACAATAAAGCTTGACAACACACTGGTCATGAGAATGGTTTTGATTGTAGGTGTGGTATTATAAAGACCTCTCCCTGTCATATTTCCCTGAGGTGACTCAGCAAAACTAAAATATTTAAGATCTTCTTTCTGTTTATTGTCGCAGGAACCTTCCCTCTACACAGTGAAAGCTGTTTTCATACTTGACAATGATGGCAACAGACTTCTGTCCAAGGTAAGGTTAAAGGACCATATCTGTAATCTTACATTTAGCCCAGCCAGTAGCAGCCAGTTAGCTTAGCTTAGCATTGCACTTCTATAAACACTGTTGTACTCTTGATGTTTTCTAAAAGGACCAAAATAAGCAGAACTACTTCATGGTTTTTAATTTATAGGTTCTACTTCCTTGTCAAAACCTAGTGCCTACATTAACCATAATGCAACTTAATGGGTGACAGTTTGTTAGATGATTTGGGTGTGTTAGTGTGCTACAGAGGTCTGGTCCGCTAACTTATTTCTAACCCCTCACCAACAGACTTTGTCAAATTTGTACTCTTCAGTCCTAACTGATGCTGACTCAAGTGACATCACTTGAGGACATTTATCAGACATAAAAAGTGACAAAAACCAGGTTTGATTTGATGTAAATTGTAAGCATTACAACTTTAATGGACAAAGATGTCTACGCAGTACCATTCTTACATGTTTAGTTGGAATAACCCCAAAGGAAATGAAACCCTTATCCCAGCAGTGTTAGTATCAAACTTCATGTACTGTATGTGTCTGTTTCAGTACTATGACCGGGAGCTTTACCCCTCCATGAAGGACCAGAAGAACTTTGAGAAGAACGTCTTCAACAAGACACACAAAGCAGACAGTAGGTTGTTTCTGATCTCGTGCGTGCCCTCCCTACGTATTGTACTGAAAACTCACACACGTCTCCAGTGTCATCTGTTATACATTCCACCATCTCGTAGCCCGACACGTGTACGTGATACCAGCCTAAAGCGTTTAACATGAGCCCGGTTTCTGCTGCGGAGCCCCAACATGCTCGTACTGTACTACGTTAATGTGAACTTTGTGAAATCTGGTAAATGGTGGGTTTTGGATTTTCTACTAACTTATGCAGAATAAATTAGATATTTCATGTGAAGTAGGATTCAAAGTTTCACACGGCTGACATCTGAGTCTCTGCTCCTGTTCTCCTTTTCATCCACCCAGTATATTCCTCCTTTTGTTCTAAACTCCTCCTTCATTCCTCCTTTTCTCCTCTTCTTTCTTCTCTTTCTTCTCCCATGTCATGCTATATCCCCTCTCCTCCCCTCCCACCACATCCCTCCTTTTGTCCCACTCTTCCCTTCCTTAAAGCATCCCCTTCACTCCCTCTGTTCCTCTCACCCTTCCTTGTCTCCTTCCCTCCCTACCTCCTTCCTCGTTGCACAGCTTTCTTTCTATCTTATTTTCTCTCATCTCCTTCATCCCTCTCTGTCAAGTTCTATCAATCTTTTTTTCACCTCACCTTTCTTCATCCTTGCCTGTCACTGCTCTGTTGTCTCCTCATCTTCTGTAACTGTTCTGTTCCATCTTTGTTAATGTATTTTTTGATTTAGTCTCTTTATACGACCCTCTTTTTATCCCTAACCCATCCCTCTCTCCTCCTTCTCTCCGTAGATGAGATTGCTTTCCTCGAGGGGATGACCATTGTCTACAAGAGCAGTATAGATCTCTTCTTCTACGTGGTGGGAAGTTCTCAGGAGAATGAGGTAGGGCAAATTTAGATTTCTCTGGAAGCTCACGTCTGAACAAATGTTACTCAAACTGAACAGCAGTGTTTCTGTTGGTGAATATTCTCAGCTACAACTTTTAAATTAAACACGAATTGTGCATAAACTTCCTCCTGTTAAGGTCCAAATTAAGGGGTACCTATTAGAGTAGATTGAATGACATCAATGATTCAATACAGGAACCCATTAAAACCCAAAAATTTGCTAATTAATTTATCCCAAATATAGAGGCAAGGCTATAAAAAACATGAATATTGAAGAAGGATCTCTTTTTAACATTATATTGCACCTTAAAATATTTCAAACCTCTAATGAAGCCAACCTTAATAACACCCTAAAATGATAATTAATGTTGAGTATTTTTAAGTATTTTAAGTAAATTAAGGTGGAAGTCTTGTACTCCTTAAAATCAACTTAACTTGCGAATTTAATGTTTTTGAAATGAAGGTTTACAACAGATGGAGGCAGTCAGTTCATTTTCAGGAGTAAGCAACTGATTAATTATGGACTGTTGGTCTGGAGAAATCCAAGCTTAAAGGTTGGTCAGAAAACTAATTAACAAATGACTGGGAGCTTGTTTTACCTGTACAGGTGGCAGCTGGCATTTATAAATTATTAGGATCTTGGAGTTTATTTCAGTCCTGTGCAGAGATGTTTCCCCTCTGTGAGCCTGAAGAGATTGAGTTCTTACTACATGAGATTAGGGGGATTGAAAACGTGCCTTTAAGTAGCCTGACAGTGATGCTAAATATAGCTAAAAGAGAAGAGTGGTGGGGCTTTGCTAGACTTGGTGCAAAAACACTATTTAGCAGCTTCACCTGTCAAAAAAATTCTTAAAGACAGCAAAAAAATCTCTGATAAAGCCTCAGTGTCACTACCTGCACAGCAACCAACAGCAGACAGACACCAGCTGGTGAACATGGTGTGGTATTTAGCATCTAAAGAGACAGATATTTATCTCAAGAGAAAGGACGGTGAATAATGGACTTCAATTCTTCAGGTGGACACAAACATGACTCTAAATGAATGCTAGTGTTGCTCTGTGACTGCAGGATGTGTCAACAGGCCATAGTTTGCTAACACATATCACATTTTGTAGCTTGTTCTTGAAATTTGCACCCATATGGCCACAAAAACCGATGAATGCACCTTTTAAATGTAACAATTGCTTTTCTTTTTCTCTCTCCAGCTGATGCTGATGTCAGTACTGAACTGCCTGTTTGAGTCCCTCAGTCAGATCCTCAGGTACGTTCTCTAGCATGAATGAGTTAACTGATACATTTATGATATTTTATATGTTAAAAAATATCTCAAAAAAAAAAACAGTGTTTCAAAAGAACAATGCTCATGATATCTAACAGCTGGAGTGACGGTGACATTTTAAACAGACCTTTCTCTGCGAACACGCACAAACGTGATATTAAAGAGTTCCAGTGCATGTAACCTCAGCACCATCAGTGCTAATCTCCACACTGACGCTGCCATCCCTCCACCAGAGCCTCTCGGCCAGATAATGAGTCTCCTTGTTGAATTAGATGTCCAATTGAACAGCAGTGTGTATTGTCTACCTGAAAGTCAATCATGATTTAATTAGAGAAATGATGTTTGACAAACAAGGCGGCTGAATGACGCCTAGATATGGATTTAACATTTTAGAGATTCGTTTTCACAGTCTGTGTGTGTGTGTGTGTGTGTGTGTCCGTGTGTGTGTGTGTGTGTGTGTATGTGTGTGTGTGTGTGTGTGTGTGTTGCACACCAGGATCCCTCACTGTTGACTGCAACATTATCAGCCAAACAGTGGCTGATGTTGTTGCTATGGGAACCGATGCAGTAGTAATGCAGTGTGTGAGCGACAGAGGCATGGAGAGATTATATTATTATACAGTATGAGAGATTATAGGCTATGTTGCACGGTGCAATATGTAAATGTCCTGAATGTAGCATTAGAGTGTAAGTAGCTAGCTTTTCCTCTTCTGCATCAAGTCCTTATGGTAAGCCAAGCGAACCATTTTCTGACTCCAACATCGGAAATAACTGCACCTAAAATGTCAAACTGTTCCTATATTTTGGGAGAATAGGTTATGGAGGAGTGTTATGAACTGGATGTGGCTGATTGTTGTTTTTTTTCTGCAGGAAAAATGTGGAGCGTAGGTGTTTGCTGGACAACATGGAAGGAGTGTTCCTGGTCGTGGACGAAATCATTGACGGAGGGTAAGAGAGAAATAACAGCTGATTAGAGTTCGAGCACACACACAGTACGTGCACGTTTATCCATCCATCAAATCAACTGCACAAACACGTTAATGTGTTATCTTACATGTGAGTTAACTTACAATTATCCTTAATGTCGTTATTCATTATTTAAATCACTGTTCAGTCTATAAAATGCCATAAAATGTCAGTCCCGCTCGTGCTGTACTCGGCCCCTGATTGGTTACTTTATCGTGTTGCCAGGGTGATTCTGGAGAGTGACCCTCAGCAGGTCCTACAGAAGGTCAACTACAGGGTAAGATGACTGTCAATCATTCCCAACTACCAATCATATCAAAGTATTTATTGATTTGAATCACTGTAAGAATCAAATGAGCAGCTGTTGAGAATGACAACATAAAGACTCTCACCGGCTTCCTGCCTCCTCTTACCTGCTTTACCTTTCTTTCTCTCCCTTTCCCTGTCTCTCTTCTTCCGATTGGTGTCAGCTAATGTCAGAGCAGGCCTATGGCTTCGTCCTGTTTGATTACATCACCGGTAACCTAGAGGGACAAACAGACAAGAGCCAGCTGCTGTAGACAGACAGACACACAGACAGACAGGCAGACAGAGGGTGAGGGTGATGAGGAGGAGATGAGGAGAAAGATAGAGAGAGAATGAATGAATGAGAGTGAGATAGAGACAGATGAAGTAAAAACATGGTGAGAGAGCATGCTGACTAACGTTTTTCTGTAATTTAAAACATAACTGAGTGTTTTTGCTTCATCCTCCGGGGAACACAACTGTCCATGCAGAACATCATGGCATTCTCTCCGTTAGCTGTCGCCACTAGCACAGCCATAAATTCTAATAAGAGCTGTGATTGGCTGAGCTGTGCTTTAAATGTCACTGACCCGCAGTATGTAATGGTGTTTTCTACAGATCTAATGCAGTGCTCCGTCTTTGTATTGTGTGTCTGTGTGTGTTTTGCATGAGCTTTGCATTTTCCCCTCGTACACACATTGACGATGTCATTTTGTTTTACAGGCAGATGAAAACCCATTATCTGAACAAAGCGTGGCCCAGGTAACACACACACACACACAGACACACACACACACGTAAATGATACTGACAGAGTTGTAAACACATGCATATGAATTGAGTCCAACGCACTCGTAGATACATGCAGATGCAGACACACATATTGTAGATACATAATACTTTATGCACTTTATGTTTCCCTGCAACAATGCATGCTGGGGGAAATTTTGTCTTTTAACTTATTGTTTAGGCAAAAAATGCATCGTGTTGTTACAAAATAACAACGTTGCGAGAGCTGAAGGAGAACAAATGCAGTGTGACAAATATTAACCAATAACTCTATCTGTGCTCCAGATCAGACCTTTGAACCACTATAAGAGTTGTATAACAGGATTGATCGCACTCTCGTGTCTGTACATTAAATATGAAGCTACAGAAAGCCACTGGTTAGCTTAGCTTAGCATTAAGACTGGAAACAGCTTGGGGATGCAGCTAGCCTGGCTGGTAACAGGATCCACATACCAGCACCTCTAAAGCTTATTAATTAGCACGTTGTACCTTGGCTAGCTGTTTCAAATGTTTGTGCTGAGCTAAGCTAACTCCAGCTTCATATTTACTGTACAGATATGAGAGTGCTATTAGTCTCTCATTCAGTCTCAGAACCAATCAACTGAAGGCGATTCAGCCTTTGGGGCCAACAATCAATGTCCAACAACAGATATCCAGGACTTGATACGAGAGAATGATGAGACACATTTCCGCTAATCTCTATAAACATCTCTATAAACTCAATAAAAAATAGATCTCTACATATGAATGCAGATGACTTTATAAACAGCTGAATAAGCTAAATCGTTGTCTGAACAAAAAGCAGGAATGCAACAATGGTTGTACTGCCTTGGGTCAAAGGATCATAAAAACCTAGCTCACACATACCTGCAGATACAGTTACTTATACACATGAATGAACACATGCACAGACACACAATGCTGGCTGCATACACTGCATGTATCACCTAGTTTCTGTACTGTTATTAGTACGTAAATCTTACAGCTGCTTCTCTCTGATAGCAGTTTCACATCTGTCTGCAAATTCACCACCAGGCTGCATGCTAAGCTAACGTAGCAGCTAGCTCCAAAGCACCAGGCAGCACTAACAGGCTCAACTGTGAATGAATGGATTGATGGATAAATAAACGGATAAGCGGATTAACACCCTCTAAGTACTGGACAGACGTGAAACTGCTGATCAGAGAGCTCTTCTCTATCACTAAAGCAGAAGTGTTTTTCTGATATGATGTGCATGGGCATGTTTCTGTGCTTGTAGAAGAGTGTCTTGTGTGTTTGCACTCATGCTCAAAGCGTTTCTTTAACCCCTGACAGCACATAACAGAGAAACTGGCTCTCACCACTAACGTAAGTCTCTACTAACTTCACAACTGCACTGCTAAGCTGATTCTTCTGTAGCGCTGCACACCACATACTGTGATAATACTGCACCATAACATTATAAAGTCAATACTGGGCCGCACACTGGCTGGCAAAATTTTTTAAAGGTCAGAGAAATTCATTTGTAGCTGCATTTCTTCCCCCACAGGGACTCTGAAGTCTATTGTAACATATTGTATGTCATAATGCTACAGTCTCTGTGGTGCGTATATGCAAGTTTCTGCCTCTAGGCAGGTAGATACTCTATATGGTAACATATACCTCCCTAAAAATAGCCAGAGATGCGTATCATTGTACACCTTCCAGAGCAAGGCTGCAGTCCAATCATGTTACAGTCTTTTATGTAATCTTTTACTGAGCACAGGAGTCTTTTGTTCCCAGACTTTTGTCTTTAAGGCAGTGCCTTCTCCTGGGCGACCCAAGTACCCTTGAAAAATGTCACGTAGCCCAGATAGAAGTGCTGTCCTAAAGACAAACTCAGGGGAAGAACTGTCCCTTTGCTTGCTGTCACTCACATAACATGTAATCTTTATGCAGGGTTGTAAAATGGATGAGTAGTGTTCAGCGAGCTGAGTGAGCGCTGCTGCACAGCTGCAAATATGAAACATGCAGACTGAGGCGCGTTATTACACCTTGTCAACAATGTCACACTGACGAATGTTAAGAGCTAGAGGGAGACATCATCTGAGACGGACAAAATGATACTGCCACACCAGTTCAAAGGGTTTGTTGATCAGAGGTGGAGTTAGTATTTAGATCTTTGTCAAATTAAAATGCTCCATTACAAGTTAAGCCCTGCATTGAAAATGCCACAAATATCAGCAGAATTTATTCCAAGTGTCGAAATTAAAAGCACTTAAAGGGCCCCAATGAGTGTTATACTACTATCTGATTGGATTATTGCAATATACAATAATAATACTGTTGTATTAATGTTTAGGTAAAGTACTGCATTTTGTGGCAAGCAGCATGTGTACACACATCTTTATACAAAAAAAAATAAACAGACGGAAGCAGCAGTAAATGTCCATATGGGCATGATATGACTGCATTTCCCAGGATCCCACACCGCAGTGAATGTTACCTGAGCTCCGTGTGCCCCCTGCTGTTAAAATGAGCAATAACAGCCTCAGTGCTGAAATGAAGTGTTGATTGAAGATGACACAAACTGTGGAAAGCTGATCACAAAAATACCAAGAGAAACTCGAGAGTCTTCTTCATAGAGGGACAGTTTTTCCTCAAAGAGTTAGCGTTAGCAATGGTCTTTTTCCATTTTACATGTCACTTTGCTGTGCAAATCAATCCTGCTAACCTGAATCGTGACATCCTTGATCACATCAGAACACACTTGTCTGACATTTGTAACCCCGGCCCCCAATTTGAAAACAACTGGTCCAAAACTAAAGGATGCAACACCCCTGTCTTGACCTCAGACCATGCAGATGACAGAACGCAGCAGTAAAAAGTTGAAAGATACAACTGTCTACAAATCTTTCTCTCGCCACGATTGTGTTTGACTTTGGCTTGCCATTAATGTGAGTGCGTACACATGTAAAGCTGTCAATCAAAAATCCAAACGTCTCCAGACACTGATCAAATGTTTTTGAGAAATCATCATTTTCATCGTTAATCAAATAATGTGCAACTAGAATAGACTTCAAGCAGCAGTGAGGCTGACAACTGCAACAATATTTCAACATGGCTCATATTTACTGAGCGTTTAATAAATCCTAACTATCAGCCTCTCTTCAAAAACACGTTTTTATAAAACCTGTAGCACAGAGTGACCTGCTCAATTCTTTAAAGTATTGCAGTAGTGCTGTTGGAAATATGCTGCATTTTAATAGTAATGGATTACAGCACATGTGGGCCTGTGCTTCATGGTGTGTGATGATGATTTCCTCCATTTTTCCATTTGATAATGGAACAACATGGTGACATAAAGCTCCACACAGCAGCTCAGCAGTCTAATCATGTGCTCAGCCTGACCTCTGGGGGTGATCCTTGGTACTGCAACACTGTACAAGCTCATATAACGTATATTTATAATCAAAAAATGATAATGAGACAGTACAAACTGACTGATTGTACGGTACATGAAGTCATAATGATAACAATTATGAGTTTTGAAATGTATGATAATCTTTGGAGGAGGCTCATTTTGTCCTGTTACTACAGAACACTTGAAGAGTTGTATGTAATGTAAGAAGTGTCATCCATAATAACTCCATAGTTTTCACTTATCTTTGATCTGACTTTATTACATCATATTTTTTTTTTCTTTGTGTCCTGCAGGTTCTGCAGTCGGCCAAGGAGCAGATCAAATGGTCAATACTGAAATGACTCGGACCAGACAAGTTTAGTAGAGCGAGAGAGACAGAGAGAGAAATGTTTCTAGTCCCAAAGCTATGTTTTTTATAGTAACAGACTAAAGGGAAGGTCGCCACAGGCCTGTGGGCCGACAGGCTGCTTTATTTTAGCAATTAACCAGCCAGTAATAGGATTTAGTTTCTATGCGCGACGGCATTTTGTTACATTGTGTGTGCGACGTGGAATTAATTTATTTGGTTTGAGAGTGAAGGTAGTCCACACTCATTTGGAGATATCATTGAACCGACTGAGTGAAAACAGAAAATGAAAGAAGGGAGTAGTCCTGTGTGAAGGAACTAATCTGAACTAAATACAGGAAGCTCGATCAGTGATCTGTTACTTTTATTTTGGTGGAGCAGGATCCTCCACTCTCATTTGCTCAAAAGTAGGATCTATTTGTTGTTTTGCTCATTGTTGATATGCAATTTTAAAAATGATACTGTTTGTTAAATGAAGACCCCCCCCCCCCCCCTCAAAATGTTACAAAAGATTTTGGAAAATCTGTTTTTGAAGGGTTTGTTACTATCTGTGTTTGTATGCGTAAGTTTATTTTACCCAGACATTCACTCAATTCATTAAATCTACAAAATGAGAACAGACAGACACTGCAGCAAATATCTGCAGATTCAAGCTAAAAAGCTGAATATTACATAATATTTGAACCATGTCATTTGACCAGGCTGGTGTTGACATCATTTGTGCACTGAATGGCTCCGTTTCATAAAGTTTGTGTTTTGTAAGAATGCAATGGACTTCATGACACTAAACAAATGTTAGCACTGTGTGTTGGAGGGTTCCACTCTCTGTTCTTTAAAATGCTCATATCTGCACATGTAATTCATCTTTAGAATCAAAGGGACCGTAAACTATATGAGTCATTATTTTGAGGCCACGGTTATAAAGAGTAACGCATATTTTCTGAGAGTTACATTAAATATTTTCTTAGTTGAAAAGACGAAAAAAGCCAAAGACAGACAAATTATTTTGTTTACATTTGGATGTTGTTGAAATAAACTGCCATTTTGTCTGATATCGGGCATTTCTCTGTCCATAGACTGATAATAAAACTGTATATTTGATCCAAAGTGTCTTCATAATTTTTTTTTTTATTATTATTATTCTTTATTTTTTTAATTTTATCCTTAAAAACTTGTTATTTTGAGTAATAACGTCAGTGTGGTTCATTTGCCCTCTGAGCGTCTCTTATCCAATCAGGATTCAGATCTTCGACCTGCATGAATATTAATGAGCTCCATAATGAAAACCCAGAGCCGTGGGTGTGGTCAGGGATGTTATTGGTAGAAATCAAGCGACGTCAGGAGACACGTGCCCGTGCTCCCTCAGCCAATGTTCGTTCTGAGTTTTATTTCCGAACATGTGATTGGTTGACTGCGTCATCCTCCTACAGCTGATCTAGAAACACCCACAAGCCTCCAGAAACATGAAGTCACATTAAAAATGGAGATTATTTTAAACTTTGAGAGTAAAAGGTTTAAACAGACTTCATGACAGCAGGAAAAGAACTGCTGCTTTCAAATTACTGTTACATATAAACCCCACAATTATTATCATTATGAATATATCAATTATTGACTGATAATGAGGAAACCTAAATATTAAATAAATGCAAAAACATTATTTGAACATTATTCTGATAATCAACTACTACTACTACTACTACTACTACTACTACTAATAATAATAATAATAATAGTAATAATAATAATAATATAATGCAATCCAGTATATTTACGTGTATATATGTAGTTATATATGATCTAAATGTACGGTTTATCTTTGTGTGTGGTTTATTTATCAATATTTTATTTCACGTGCAGATGTGAAGCCTGAAAACTAAAGCAAACCGAGAAATTTGGAAGAAAGATACAAACTCATCTACAAAATCAAAATGATAATTTATCTGTGAGCTGCAGCTTTCACTATCAGAGGAAACATTGAAGTATAAAGAAAGAACTGGAGGAAAAAATTGAAAAGCGAACATGTTTTTCACACAGGATATCTTTATACTGTACTGTCATTGGACATGATAGGATACAATCACAATACATGCTACACCGCCCCTTGTGGTGAGCAATGATAACCGCTGAGTCCATCTGCCCGGCTAGCTCAGTCGGTAGAGCATGAGACTCTTAATCTCAGGGTCGTGGGTTCGAGCCCCACGTTGGGCGATAAGTTTTGATCAATACTCAACATGTGGTCTAACTCTATAGTAGTTAGAAGTCTTCGAGCTTCCTCAGAGTGTCCAGTGGGTTTTTATGGTGCTTCATTCATGACTACACCTGAACCTTTACAAGCATTTTTCTGATAAACAGACAATCTGACCATTTTGAAGACAAGTACTTTTCCAACACTCACATCAGTTCCTCAAATAGCCTGTGCATATATTTTATATGAAGTACAGCCTATTTAATATATCTATACCCGTATGTAGTCTGTATTCTGTATCAGCTGTTTTCATAAATAGAAAAATAATTATATGTACAAAAACATATTGTACATATAATTATAATGTCTGCTTATGCTTCTTGACGTGTTAGCCCTTGATTTTTATTATCTTCTGTATATTTTCTACTTAATATGTTTGTTATGCACCAAAACACCAAGGCAAATTCATTGTATGTGAAAACCTACAATAAACCTGATTCTGAAATAAGTACAAGTATGTATCTATATACTGGTTTACTGGTATATAACCCATATACTGTTTATATATACTGGTATGGAACCTTTATACTGATTTATATACGGGTATATAGCCTCTACACCCGCATGTATATGTACACAGTTGTATGGATGCGTGACTGTGTGTGAGGAAAACACAAAAGAGGCACATGTCATGCCAGAAGAAGAACCAGAACCAGAGTCAGTGTCAGAGTCAGTGAGGGTCTGCAGGATGAGGGAGGCCTTTATGGGCAGTGCACACCGGTGTCAGGTGAAGTCCATTCAGCATCTGCAAAACATCACAAGCAGAGAGCAGCAGGTACACCTGGTGACCAGATGAAGGTTCGTAATTCAATATATTTATATAGACATATTGTCTTGTCACAGCAGGAAAAGATCAGGTCGAACTAACAGAATTAATAAGGAAATGTCTGCTGTATATAACTGCAGTGGAGGACAGTTTGAAATGATGAAAATAAAAAAATAAAGATGAGAAGATAAAATAAAATACATGATTAGTGATTTAAAAGCATCAGCACAGTTAAAGGAGGCCACCAGATGGCGGTGTGTCAGCCCGGCTAGCTCAGTCGGTAGAGCATGAGACTCTTAATCTCAGGGTCGTGGGTTCGAGCCCCACGTTGGGCGTCAGACTTTTGATTGGGAAGTGATATTTCTGTCTGCAGTAGAAACTGTGGACACGCGACGTCTACTGCTGATGAAGACACGGATCTCAATGTCAAGTAATAATTTAAAAAGCATCATCGTTATTCATGAATCATTATTGTAAATACATTTTTTTAGGTTGAGCACACAGTTATGAAGTGATGAATGTATGAGAGTATTTGCATTAGACTGAAAGCTAGTGTGACAGTCTGCCACATACAGCCTGCTATCCTACAGACAGATCTATACATCTGCATAGATAGATATAGACTTGGGAATGGATGCTGGCATGTCACCCTCTGGTGGTCAACAGTTGTCATGACAACAACACATGAGAAACCATGAGTAGGGCAGTCAACATCATCATCTTTATTATTTTGTATATCTAATTTTATTCTTTCATTTCAGTTTTCTACCATGTCTTCACTCCACTCGCTGCCCATGGAGTGCCCTCTGTTCTTGTCTGGTTAAATAACATTGCACACGATAGAAGCCTCACCCTATACCTCAAAGTCATGTCACATCAGGTTGGGAGTGACAGCAGATAGGGGAGAGAGAGTTTGTCTCTACATCTATGTCAACACCTAAAAACACCACTTCAGTCTCATATTAGCAGTAACGAGGCAAAAGTAACGAGGAAATGTTTGAGATCAGTACATTAGTCACAAGAGTCACAAGAACACTAATCAGTGTGAGCTATCAAATCATGCATCATCATCATCATCATCATATACAGATACAACTGTATTTATACTACAACTACAGCTGAATTTATACTACATACTGTATTCAGCTACAGCTATAAATACAGAACCTGATGACTCGTGATCTCCACTGAGTCGATTATGTGACTTCTAAACCCAGCAGTGATGGTTTGGCTGTCCTCTCTTTAACATTAACTGACCGATTTGTCAAAAAAATGCAATAACAAATGTACTTTTGATTCAGTATTATAACCTTTAAAAAATATATGAATGTTATATAAAGGTTTCTGTGTGTGGTTTTATTAATTGGGATCTGTTGCTCTACAGGGCGTGTTGTGTAACAGCCAATACTGAGATGACAGACAGAGTCCTGCAGAAATACAGTCAAATGGAAAATATAATGACATGGGCTGGGGTGAGAGGACTGTAGTGTAATGACTGGCTTTTGACTTTGTGCTGACTCGACAGAAAGAAATAGCTCATCATCATCATCACCATCATCATCATCATCTCTCTCAGATGGTCTGGTTTTCATCACAGCAGGTGTATGTGTGAGACAGGGAGGTCTGCTTTTTATAGCTGTCAGCTGGCGTGTCATGTTTGAAATGACTCACTTTGTTTGATTTGGCATCGAGTGCTGAGGAGCGTGTGTGTGTGTGTGTGTGTGTAGGTGGGTGGGTGTCTGTGTGTGTTCTCTCACTGAGGAGTCATTACCACAGCAGAGGGAAGGAAATTTGACTTGATAACTTTGCCTATTTTTGTGTCTCTACTTGATTCTCGTCCTGCCTTTCCTAAAGACCAGCTGTCAATCAAATGTCATGGGCGGGACTCTCCTTGGACTTGGGTTTGTTCTTTTCCAACATGTCATTGGCAAGTATTCCGTCTGTCCAAATGTGTACATGTGTCTGTGTCCCTGCCTGTGTGGCTTATATAGGGCACAGGAAGAGTCACACTCGCTGCCATTGGCTGGGGAGAATTATCATACAGCTGCAGATTGGCCAGGACTGTGACAGTGACAGATTGGCCTATCGGTGATTGGGTAATTAAGCTGTGAAGTCACTGAATGTGGGTTGGGCGAGTGAAGGGAGAGAGAGGATGGGAATGAGAGAGAGTGAGAGAGAGGGAGAGAGAGAGAGAGAGAGAGAGAGAGAGAGAGAGAGAAAGTGGGAGGGATGAAAATGATAAAGAGACACAGCAATCACATTGGAGAGAGAGAGAGAGAGAGAGAGAGAGAGAGAGAGTGAAGAGAGAGAGAGAGTGAAGAGAGAGAGAGAGAGAGAGAGAGAGACCACTTCTCTTGCTCATATAATATCCTGATCTAAAAATACTAGAGGTAGGCATTTATGTCTGTAGCATGTCAGTACTTCGGGATTAGTGACTACATTATTGGGTTGGCTTTTAGTTATGGTGTCATGATAGTCAGACACTTTCACATGCCGTTAATTGCTGACCTTCAAATAAGGATATTCAGTATTTTTATTTTTCAATAAATCCCACGAAGAGACCCAAAGTAACAATGTGCAGTCCATGTATGTCCAAGTGCATACAACAAGACTATATAATGCAGGGATTAGAATGTTTAATTAAAAAACATAATTTAGGGTTAAGGTACAAATATCAGCAATGTTAACCATTGAAGTTGGAGTTGCTTTAAAGGTCCAGTGTGTTGGATTTAATAAAGTGTGCATAACTATGTTTCCATTAATGTATAATCCCCTGACAATGAGAATCATTGTTTTGTTATCTTAGAATGAGCCCTTTATATCTACAGACTCCACAGGTCCTCTTCCAAAGAGTCCATGCATGTTACACTAGCATGTTTCTACAACCTTTCACATTTTCAGTGGCCACCGTAGTTTCTCCGACATGATTGGAAGGCGAGGGCTATTCAGTTGGTTGTAATCAGCTGAATGTTGCTAAATCCTACACACTGGACCTTTAAGTTGACAGACTAGTACAGTACATGTAAGATTCATCAGGGGATAGAGATGTGAGCAGACCAAAAAAGACTAGTGTGATACGGTAAAATTACATCTTGTATCCGTTATCCCTTGGTAAAAATCTCTATTTTATGTTTGAGACATTTTAAGCTATACTTTGTGTACACTGAGGTACTATTCAGTTTTCCACTTGGCCTCTCTTTGTATGACTAAATGTTCTGGCTAAAGGGTCGATGAGTCAATGTAACATTAGACAACATTATTTTACAGTATAAGTGGCGTGTCAGGTCTGATTAAATGCTTTCGGAACTCGTGTGAGTGATTGTTCTGGCTCTGTTGCTGTGATATTGTAATGTCTTGTAGCATGAAGCAATGGTGTAACATTACAGCTTCTCGGTGACGTTTCAGCTTTCCATTAGGCCTGTCTCTGCATGGCCAAATGTTCTGCCTGCAAACCGTCACCTTTAATGTGATGTGGAAATGTAATTATGTTATTTTTCTACAGCAGGCTCCAGCTGGAAGCCTGGCTGTAAAAATTAATTAGCACCTTCAAAATGCCAAGCCTCCAAGACCATAAGGAGTCAAGTGACAGCAGAAGAGTCACTGCCAACAACAGCCGGCAGCCGTGGCCTCCAGAAACCTCTGGAGATCTCCAGAGAGACTAGGAGACCCTGAAAAATCCGAAAACCCCAGACTGAAAACCTTAAAGGAATAGTTTGACATTTGGGAATATGCTTTCTTATCGAGCGTTAAAGGAGATGATTGATACCATTTTCATGTTTGTTGGTATGCAGCTGGAATGAGTAGACAGTAAGCTTAGCTTAGCATACAGACTGAAAACAGAGGAAAACAGTTAGCCTGGCTCTGTCCAGCTAATGCCTATCACTAAGATGACTATATGATGTTTTATAGGGGTTATGTGTTGGACTATTTCTGGACCAGCAACTTCCTGGAGTCTCTGTTGGATGCCTGACAATTAATCCTGGGCACATAAACTGTAAAACAGCAAATTTAGTTTTTGCCATTCTTTATGTTAAGGTGCTGGCTCCAGGTACATATTTACCATACAAACTTAAGAGTAGTATCAATCTTCTCATCTAACTTTTGGCAACAACAAGTGTATATTTCTCAAAAGGGTATTTTCCAAGATTTTTCCTTCAATAGAACCTTCCATAAATCTTACCCGAAGACCAGAATCTAACAGGACCTTGAACTGATATCCAAAGTGGTTTCACAGACTGAGACACTTTCAGAAACGTCTGTCCAGAACACTTTTAAAACATTCAGAGATCTTCAGAAAACATCCGTAACATCAGGAAAAGGCTTCTGAAGAGCTTTTATAAATCTAGAATCCAACAAACCTTTAGTGACCGCCTAAAAAGATTCGATAGACTGATACAACATTTCACAACCTACAAACAAAAACCTGTCCAGAAGGCATTCACAGACCTCCACAGAGATTTAGTGATCTCCAGCTCTTACTTTCACAAACCACAGATGGACTGCTTTCGCACTCACTTTTGGTGTCGGAACAGATCCGTCTAAAGACGATAAGTCAGATTCTACCTGTTTTTTTCTGCTCTTACAGCCATGCTGAGGATTTGATCAGCACCACAATGAGTTAAAAACAAGACCTGCACAGACTGTAGTGATCCAAACTCGCCAGTGTGCCCAAGTGGCCCAAAACTGGGCCTCATTGCCGAACTCCCATCATTCCTCATTCGGCAGTGAAAGGAGAAACACAGCACATAGGCTTTATGTTGCTGGGCTGCACGCCTCCTTTTCAAATAAATAATAACTAAATAAATATAACCCAGGTCTTGGCGGGAGCAAACCAAGGGGCCTCTTATGCCACCATCTGGCCAAAGATCATCTGTGCTCTACAAGATGAATCACTCAGTAATAAAACGCCATCCCATGTGCATACACACGTTCAAACAGCTATGCACAGTACTGTACATAACACTACACTTCAGACTTAATGGTGTGGATTATTTCCATTTAACTTGAAGTACTCATGAGGAAGTTTAGGATAAAATTAGGCTTTAAGAGTTTAAACTTTATCTTTACATTAAACCCGTGCATCTACCTTAAGTGTAATTCTAACCTTATGTATGAGGTCTAGAAAATAGTCATAATTCTTTAGGATGTGCTGTACTTGGTTTGGACCCATGAGACAGCAGAAATGGGTCACACACACACACACACACACACACACACACACACACACACACACATTATAAATGATACCCCTGTGCTTGAAAAAACAAACGGGGTTCCATACAGGATCTCAGAGCTCTGATTGGAGAAACACAAAACCAGCCAACAGAAAAAACACGCAGCCGCAATTAGCAACAGAAAAACCATTTATCCCAGCGCGAAGGTAAACATATAGAGACAAGTTAGTGAAAATAGAGGGAAGGTGAGGAGGGGGTGATAAAGCCTGAAAGTGGGGCGGTGCCTGAGATTAACTCTGACTTTTCAGTATCTAATGACCTACAAAAAAACAAAAACAAACCTCGACTCCACCTGATTGTTTTCTGTAAATTAAAAAAAGAATCAGAATTACAGTCACGACTGTTACTTTCACATCAGGGGCTGATTCAGGGTCATTTTGCTTTGCTGTGCTGTTCTAATTGTAATAGCAGTTCCTCATAACCAAAGCAACACAATTAAAATTGATATTTTTGTTTTCTACAGATTCAGGTACAATACAGCTCATTTTACTACTCATATGTTACTTTACAAGTGAATTATGAAGTTTTTGTCATTCATGCACTTCCTCATTTAAGCCACTAGGTGATGCAAAAAGCCAGTTTACAGCCAAGGGC
The DNA here is from genome assembly GCA_946959425.1 of Argyrosomus regius. NCBI lineage: Eukaryota > Metazoa > Chordata > Actinopteri > Sciaenidae > Argyrosomus > Argyrosomus regius. The sequence goes on along the minus strand of OX336897.1, from coordinate 19,955,452 downwards.
AGCAGTCACTATTCTGTGTGTGTGTCTATTACAGCCTGTGTTAAGTTATGTATATATCCTATATTCACAAATACATGTAGCACAACAGTAGTCTGAGCCACAGTAAAGATGGTAAATGGACTCGCTCAAAGCGCCTTACAACACTTGTCACATTCACCCACACATTCATACGCTGATGGCAGAGGGTGCCATGGAAGGTGCCAACTCCTCATCAGGGGTTCAGTTTCTTGCCCAAAGACACTTGGACTGGACTGGGAGAGCCGGGAATAGAACCTCCAATTACTAGATGCACCGCTCTACCACCTGAGCCACACATACACAGCCGGCCTGAATGCAGCCTACATTTAATATTCTTTATTTTTATATTTAGAGTTTTATTTCTTCAAAAACAAATGACTTTGTTTCTGTCTGTGCTCTGAAACCAAACTGTGCTGTGCTCAGGGATCGAGTGATTTAGAATCTTACTTCCATAAAGTGGGGTGAGGTGAGAGGTCTACATGTTTTGTCTTTTAGTCCCTTGTATGCGTCATGATCCAAAAACTTCCCATAATGCAACCAATAAACTTGATGACATCATCAGTGTTATTTGGTCAGCACAGAGGACATGATACAGTAGTGAGTAGTGCTCCCCATGACTAGTAAACTATCATATTTCTTCTCTTAGTTTATTTTTCAGGCACAATGCATCATCAGGAAACAAAGAATTGTAAATGAGCCAAGTAAATATGACAAAAATTATTCATTAATCAATAAATCATTTATAAATTGATTTTACACATAAGTAGCTGTGCTGTATGTGCTCTACTGTGGCTATTTTTAGGCCAGATATTTTAAATGTCTGGCCGGGGAGCATCAGATTCTAGCATCTACCATCCTAGACTAACCCAAGATCATTTACAGTTTGTTTTCTGTGAGGGTGAATGAGTCTCGGGCCTGACAAATAAATTAACAATAATTAAAAGGTCTGTAGTGGTCATAGAGAGTACTACTCACTACTATGCAGCTGTATGATGTCTTCTGTGGTCCTGACAAAATAACCCTGATGATGTCACCGTGGACTAACGGTCACTCTGACCATTCTGTACCTGATTTATCCACCAAAACAAAAAGGTGAAATCTCAGGCAACAGGGAACTGTTCTTCTTCCAACACGGAGGCATGTACCTCATGAACTGTTCAACAATGTAACAGCCAGCTTGCAAATAATGGAGTAAAACTTAGTGTAAAAGCCAAAGTGTGTGTGTGTGTGTGTGTGTGTGTGTGTGTGTGTGTGTGTGTGTGTGTAGGTGTAGTGGTTTATGGAAAATTGGTAAAATTCATCATCGTAATGTTGTTACCATGATGTTGCTATGTGTTGTTGGGACAATAACCATGGCGCCTTGGTCAGCTTTGATCAAACACACACACGCACACACACACACACACACACACACACACACAGGCTTTCAAAATGCTTCTCACTGACTACACACACACACTCACGCACACACGGTTGTCTGAATGGCTGTCAGTTCTGCTTGTCTAAAATGACCAAAGGGTGTCCAGGACAAAAGGGGTGTGACAGGCCTCTCTGATTGGTCATGGCAGACTTTGACTGACATTTGATGGCAGCTGGGTGGAGTGTGTGGGAGCCACGCCGCCACACAGTTGAGTCTGGTGTGTGTGTGTGTGTGTGTGTGAATGTGTGTGGTGTTGCACTGCTGTTGCTGAGCACCACAGACCAGACACGATAACAAAGAAACACTCTGAAACAGACCACCTAATATCTGAAAAATCAGCTTTACGATCAAAGTAGAATTAATATTAACAAGTTAAATCAATACGAAGTCTTTCTGCCAGACTCAAATTAAATCTGCAGTTTGAGGAAAATCAAAAAGTTGTTTAAAATGTACAAGCATTTCACCTGCATTCATCTTCTTATTCTCCAGTCAGTTCCTTTGAATGCCGACACTTAAAATCCTTTCAGGTCTCACAGCTGCAGTTTTGATCAGCTACAAAAACTATTCATCTCTTCCGGCTCCCTTCATCAACAATTTATTGCTACAACTGCTTTTGGTGCGAACACCTCAGCCAGAAACTGTTATTGTCCTTCACTTTATGAGCTCAGTTTCTCCAAGCAGGTTCATTAAAGTGTAATATTACACTGGCTCTGATTTCTTTCAAGACTTCTGGCTCATTTTACCACCTGATCTTTAAACAATGATGTCGATGATGATGAGTATTTATGGTGAATTATAACTGATGATGCCTGCATGTTCTTTGACGTGGAGTTTTATATGATTTAATGTGTGACAAACCTATACATGTGTAAGTTTGTAAAGGATGAATATATTCCTTTATGTAAGGTGCTACATTGTGCTAACATTGTCTATAAAGACATAAAAAACACACATTTACCACAGTACTTGTTAATGCTTGTTGTCATTAAATTTGCATATGCATCAGGGAGTGGTAGTGATGAGACAGTGGCCTACGAAGTTCAAACGGCACCTGCCATTAGGGTACAGTGTGTACCGATGAAAGAGCACACCTCTCTAGAAAAAAATGTAACAGCCTACATACACATAACTAAACATAAAATTACAAATTTGCTGGTGCTGGTATAGAAACCAAAACCAAACCTTGTGCTCACTGACCATACTGTATAAGGTTCAGTCAGAGATGTTGCACAGACATGCTGGGCAAATGAACCTTTATGAAAACAAAAAGCTCCCTCTAATGTAACAGGATTTTCACAGAGATGTTCAAGTGCTGGTAAAAGTCATTTGAACTTTGGATAGAGCCAGGCTAGTTGTTTCCCCTCACTTCCAGTCTTTATGCTAAGCTAAGCTAAACACATCCTGACTCCAGCTCTGTACTTAAGGCAGATGACATTCCTTTTGTTACTGTCAACAAATCCCACCAAAGGAACGAAACCAACGCTGTGTCAGTCTGTCCCTCAGTATTTCGTCCGTCCGTGACGATCAGTCCCAAGCCCACTGTGCTGTTACGAAAGAAAGGCTCAGTATTTTACTGGAACAATTGTAGTTTTTGGGAAATGTAACTTAAAGAGGGGGAATCTGTGCATTTGTTGGACTATTTTCCGCCACAGATTAATCTGCATGTGGCGCTTGAGTGAGTTTACAACAGCGGGAAGGTACATGTGGAACTGATTCCAAAATAAACTACAGGGGCCAAGTTGACAAGAAGAAGAAGAAGAAGATTTAGAATATCATAGCGCTGATTAGCTTGAACCTCTCATTCCACACACAGAAAGAAAGCAAACAAGTGTTTTCCACAAAATGTTGAACTACTCCTTTGAGAGGTTTAGTTGTTCCTCATTATTCTGCGTGGTCAGAAAATGTGATTGTAGACTTCACAGACTTTACACAACACAATCCATCTGTATTCATGCAACATGTATTGTTGATTAAATTAAAGGGTGGTGGTGGTGATGTGCAATGAAGATAATAATAACATTATTTACACAGGGCAGATTAATAACTTCTTTTGATACATAAGAATATTATAAACTAACTACTCAGAAACACAAACAGAAATCTGAGCCGGTCCACATGATGATGATGTTGATGATGATGATGGTAGTGATGATGGTGGCTCTTGACAGTGTGATTGACAAATGTGTGTGCATGTGTGTGGGGCTTCTGCCATGTGTGTATTTGTACGCATGTGTGTGTGTGTGTGCGTGTTTGTGTGTGTATGTGTGTAATTTATGAGCAAAATACAGCTAATTGCAACCACTTGTTTAAAGCTGAGGTCTGCATCTCTTCTTATGTCACATTACACACACACACACACACACACACACCTATACACACACACAGGTCTGTTTATTTACAGCCAGTGTCAAGTGTCTGAGATTGATTATAAATGAACACTGGCTCATGATTAGCTTGAACATGATGGTTTGTGTGTGTGTTGTGTGTGTTTGGTGTGTGTGTGTGTGTGTGTGTGTGTGTGTGTGTGTGTGTGTGTGTGTGTGTGATATATGCCTCTCAAAGAGTTGTAGGTTAATGATTGGCTCTAGCTCTATGTTTATGTCGGGAATAACGACTTACTGTGGTGAGTGTGTGTGTGTGTGTGTGTGTGTGTGTGTGTGTGTGTGTGTGCGCGCGCATGTGTGGTTTCCATATGCCTGGTGTGGAATGGGAAAGCAGGAAAGTAGTCCCGGCATCTATCCATCACTTTGACCGTGGTGCAATCCACGTGCTGTGATTTGCCTGCTCAATCTGTAAATGTGTGTGCGTATTAGCCCCTCTGATTGGTTGTAATGTTTAACACATGGTTGGATGGTGAAGCTCTCAGCTCTTTCCCACCAACACACTCACACAGTTGTGTTAGAGGTGTGTTTGGTGAGCTGCACACAGCTTCACAATTAAAAAAATATCCTCACCAGAAAAACGACTGTATAGCCATATTTACTATCTAATCTATATTTATGTTTATTGTTAGGTGGTGACCTCTAGTGGCCGTAGTTATTTTGCCAGCACCAGAGTAAAGAGCAAGAAAGTGTGAAAACAACTGTTTTAAGTTAAGTTACGTCACGTAACGTACCCATCCAAATCGTGATTTTTTTTTTCCAAAATCTAACCAAGTAGTTTTGTTGCCTAAACCTAACCAAACTGCAACTGTTTCACAACGTTAACCACGAGTGCATGTGATTAAAGGGACTGTCCGAGTTAATTGAAGTGGGGTTGTATATGAAGCACATCCATAATCATTGTGTTACGTATAGTATAGGAAGCTAAGCAATGCACTGCTGTGTACAGCCACAAAAACAAAATGTGTTTTACCCACCTAAAAAAAATCAATATCAATCTAAGTTTGCGTATGTTTTGATTATTTTCACTGCTTTAACTTGTCATTAGACTGAAACTTTATATCACTCTCTTCAAAGTTCTCCAATGACAAAGATTTTCTATGTCACAGAACACACAACATGAGATTGACATGAGAATCTCCCATCAATGGTTTGGACACACCTTCTCATTCAACGGTTTGTCTTTATTTTGTACATTACAGATTCAAACTGGCGACAAACTGCATGTCGTGTTGGCAGTCACTAACAAATGACCTATTCAGATGTTTACGTATAAAGACGTGCTGAAAATATAATATGAAGTGGCTGTTTACAACTCACTGTCGAGCAGTTTGGAGTTGAAGTGCCTTGCTCAGAGGCATCAAGTGCTTACAGTTAGCATGACTCAGTGGCATTCACAAGCAGTTTGAGGTTTTAAACCTGCAGCCTTCCAGTCAAATCCAAGTTTCTATAGCACTAAATACTAAATTTATGCAATGCCATTCAACTTGTCCGAGTCCACATCAAAGTCCTTGCTTGAGGTAAGACCTCCTGATCAAACACAAGCCTTAAGCCTGCATTAATAGATTTGGTCTGTCATGTTTTGGCAGCATAACACAGAAATGACATATAAAACTCACATTAGTATTATTTTGAAGTTGTGTTTCTGGCCACATGGAAAATAAAATCCTAAAATAATAATACAATCTTTTCACACTTTCACTTCTGGTTTGGTCTTCATCAACTCCTGAAATGTTCTGACAATTAGCTTCCATTTTCTTCTTTTTAAGCGCATGTACCAAAGCTGTAGATAAGGTTGGTTTTTATATGGAGACATTCAGTTGAAGGTGAAGGCATTGGCGCCACCAGCGTATTGTGAATAAATAATAGGGATGAAGATGTTACACACATTTTTATTCATGACTACATTATCAGTTGATATGAAGGAGGAGGAGCTCTCTCTCTCTCTCTCTCTCTCTCCATTTTCTCCTCCATCCATTCATTCCCAGATGGACAGATTGTCTTGGTACTCGCCCTCCGGTCACATTTGACCTGGAAGTGCTGTGATTGGTCCAGAGGTCACACGGCTGGCTTCCCATTGGTGGAGAGGTCATTCCATTGGCCTCCGTAGGTCCCACCCCAATCCATCACTGTCACCACAGCTTCTCTTGACACGATTATTAAAAGTCATGTGTGTGTGTGTGTGTGTGTGTGTGTGTGTGTGTGTGTGTGTGTGTGTGTGTGTGTCTTAGCCTCACTGGTCTTTCAGATCTTCCTGGTGGAGTTTTGTCTAAATGCTTGAGGACGTAGAACAAACAGTCAACAGAGACAGAGGTGGCTCTGTGTGCACCGCCCACTGTGGATCTCTACAAAACTCTATGATCTTTCTTCTTCTTGGTGTAATTAATACTTATACTACTTTTACTACTTATACTGCTATTTGTATTAAATGTATGAAATTTGATTGGCTGAGTGGGAAAATTGTGAATCAATCATCTGACTTTTCTTTAATCTTTAATTGAATCTGTTTGGATGTGAGTTCAGGGTCAGAAAAACACAAGCAAGCGCCATCTTTGAAATCTTTAGAAACGTGAAGTTTGATTCAAGTCTGATCGCAGCTTTTGGACCCAAACAGCTGATCTGCAGCTTAATACAGAGGGCGGTACAGTTGGACGTTCTATGCTTAGTGCCAAAAAAAAGGTTAATAGGGAGGAAAATATTCTTAATATAGCCTATACTTAAATAGATATTGATGTTTTTGAGGTGGGTCATAGCTCTGCTTCTGGATCTCTGCCTCTTTCTCCAAACTTGGGGCACACTGACTTCCATTTAGTGTAACTGACCACATACCTAATACAACCCCAATTCAAAAAAAAAAAAAAAAAAAAAAAAACTCTCCCATTAAAGTGTAGAGTGTCTGTCCAGATTTATGAAATTTGGTGTGAAGCCTGAAAGCAGAAGAGTGGAGGCTGTCGTAGCAGCAGATTACTGTCCAAACTACACATGAATGTAATGTTCACATACAAAATGTCAGGTTTGGTAAAAACTCATTTCTGCGGCTCACTAACTGCGTTGATATTGGAGGATTCTGCAGGATGATGTCACCGTCAGCCTCAGTCTCATTAAATGAGACAGAAGCAGAGCAAACACGCCGCTGTGGGAGCAGAGACGCAGCCTGTTTTCCTCGGCGGACGCTTCCAAATCGGGGCTGCATTCTGGGAATTAACGGCTAATTAAACTGGCGGCCTTCTGTCTGTGTGTACTGTGTGTGTGTGTATATACAATCATTTCGCATGTGGGTGTGTCTGCAAACATAAATGACTGCACTCCCTCACTTTGTCCATGTGTGTTTAAGGCCATGTCCTGTCAGTTTGTGTGTTTCTCGAGCATTGTTTGTGTGGGTGAGGAAGCTGAATACAGATTTTATAACATGCTCTCCTGCAGTGTGCACCACAAGGGCCGTGGAGTCTGTGTGTCTGCCCCCAAAATATTCTCAATAAATCATCACGACTGTTGAAGAATCTGCTGGTTTAGTTAGCGCTCTCTGCAAAAACCTAAAAGGGAAATGAAAATAGTCAGAATTCATAGACAGCATGGTGTATGAAAATGTATGAAACCTCCCAACACTGGAGGGCTACAGACGATAGCAAAAAGAGGATAAGCTAACTGCATTCATCAGGAGAGACAGAGACTTAATTTATTTGACGTGTGCTGATAAATAGAAACAATCCAAGAATATGACTTATGAGACTCCGTTGAGACGTCATCATAACCGGGATAGTGAAGTCCAGAAACAGTCAGTGATGAAGGAGCGAAGAGCAATGCTGAAGATCTGGATGGATGTGGACAGCCAAAGTTTGCAGAAAAGTGCTGTTGAGCAACAAAAACAGGCAGGAACAGCTTCCCTGAGTGGTTTGAAACGTTTCTTACCGACACTCTTTCACACTTTGTTTTAAATAAGGCAAAATCATTCTTTCAGCGCTGCAGATACTGACATCTGCTACAGAAAGTGAAATGTTTCATGCAGCCATTTAAAGAACACAAGGCTCAAATGGATGCTGCTGCGATCGTATGGCGGTACAGAATCAATATGTCCTTTCAATGTGCTTATCACACACGCACACGCACACATGAAATCAGTCTGTCAAACACACACCCACGCCACCCTATCATTGTCAGCGTTACATGAAGCTAATCCATTAACATGTCACTATCAGGGCTGATAAGTCTGTGTGTGTGTGTGTTGTGTGTGTGTGTGTGTGTGTGTGTGTGTGTGTGTGTGTGTGTGTGTTTCTGTGTGTGTGTGACCTCCAGATTAACAATAATTATCTCCTCACATCCTGCGACCTGATATGCTCTCTGTGTTTGTTTTCTTTTCCTGTTTGCTTCTCTTTTTAAGCGACCACCAGCAGTTTGTGTGTGCGATCAAAGTTAAAAATGATGCCGTTATGATTACAGTTCACTTTTTACACACAGTTGACAGCTCAGGTCATCTCAGTTCATCTTGCATCCAAAATGTGACTAGAACACGATACACAGCTCAGGATTGACTCTGGATACCAGAACACTGAGCGTTATGTATAATGCAAAACAATCTCTACATATTCACTATACATACACGTATAGGATAGCTACAGATATAGAAATACAACAATGAGGTCATAAGTTGTCACTGATCCACAGGTGTACTGTTCCAGAGAAAACACCTCACATTCTTTCTTGTAACCTGGGAGAGAATATTTTTGCATGCCTGATCCATCCCTGACAATCATCTGCAGATGTGTCCGGACGCTCAGCATCATCGTGTCACAGAGGGACATGTGATCATAAACTCTAGGGGTGATAAATGTAGACTAAAGTAGGCTTCCACTTGAGCCACAAACAGTGATTTTTAACATTCTAATGCTCGCTTTTATATAACAATAACTCAACCCCGTGTCTCTAAGAATTATACTCGTGTTGGACTATTCTGCACCTCAAAAATCACCTACAGTTTGCTGCCAATACAGGAAATAGTACGCAGAGACAAAAAAGTGTATAGGTCAGAGTGGAAAAGTTCAGATGACTTTCAGGCAGAAATGTTAAAATCAATTCAAGTAATGTTTTTTGTTATTAATCTTAAAGGACCAGCGTGTCGGATTTAGTGGCATCTAGTGTCACAGTTGCAGATTGCAACCCTGTCACCTGACACCAACCATAACCTAAGAGTTGCCATGTGCTAATACCATCAAAAGCAAATATTTTAAATTTATTGGATATAAAAAAGGTTTTTATTGAACATAATCAGGGTTTTTTTTTTTTTTTTGGGGAGAATTGTACAACATGTATTGGTGCATGGAATAAACACAAATAAAGTCTGCAGTGGTCAAATCAAGGTGAACGTTTTGGGTGTTCAGTCCATTTTTGTTGTCAGTTGAGCAACAATGTTTTCATCGGTTCAAACACTTACACACATATTGTGCGCTCAAATTTGCATATCAAAAAAAAAACACACACACACACACTAATGAGTTCCATTTGAAGCCAACAATCAGCTGCTGGCAGCCATTGTTTCTGAGAAGCAGTAGAGCTCCAAAATGGCCGCCAGATGGTGTCACGTCACCTGACCGGCTACAGTCACAAGGAGACATTTTTATAACATCCTTCACCGCGTCCATTCAGTCAGGTTGTTTTATTTCACCTCTCTTCTTTTTTCTCTGCTTCTCTTCTTCTCTTCTTCTTCTTTTTTCTTCTCTCTCAAACCCCCCCCCCCCCCCCACCCTCCCATGCCGCCAACTTCCCACAATGCTGAGCATAGCGGGGTAGCACAGCACCCGCGGTGCATCACTTTCACGGCTCCACGCGTCATTTTAGTGTCACATTTATCTATCTGTGTATGTGTCAGGTGGTACCCAGCCAGACCAGATCCCAGTGGGTCCGTGTCCCCCGACACACACACGCACACACACACACACTCAGAGCTCTGCCAGCTGCCCTCCTCTTCTACAGGGAATTGAAAACACTTCTACCACCAGCTGAGCTCAGAGAGAGAGAGAGAGAGAGAGAGAGAGCATCTGCCCATGAGGAGGCAACTCACTGCCTGCGTGTGTGTGTGCATGTGTGTGTGTGTGTGTCTGTGTGTTCTTGTGCTTGTGGTCACCTTTATGTGTAGGAGCGTACTTGTGAACTCCCATGTGCATGTGCCTATGAGTGTGTGTGTGTGTATGTGTATGTGTGTTTGTGTGTGTGGGGGAGTGAGGCCGTTCCAGGGGGCTAGTTTGATTAATGCCCACCCCACCATCACTCCACCTTCTCTCTGAACAGAAAAAAAAACAAAACACAAAGAGAGAGAGAGAGAGAGAGAGAGAGAGAGAGAGAGAGAGAGAGAGAGAGAGATAGGTTAACAGCTGTTGAGGCTCTCTCTCTCTCTCTCTCTCTCTCTCTCTCTCTCTCTCTCTCTCTCTCACTCACACTCTCTCTCTCTCTCTCTCTCTCCTCTCTCTCTCTCTCTCTCCCTCTTCTTTTCATGTGGGCCCCACATCCTGTCAGAGCTGATTGATAGCCAAGACAATGATTGGACAGAAATATAGAGAGAGAGCGAGAGAGAAAGGGAAAGGGGGGTGGACAGAGAGAGAGAGAGAGAGAGAGAGAGAGTGAGAGAGAGAGAGAGAGAGAGAGAGAGAGAGAGAGAGAGAGAGAGAGAGAGAGAGAGATGGAGCTAACCAATCAGGTTGCATAAAAGGGGTCGATTAACCAATGGCAGGTAACAGGGAATGGTCGAGCAAGCAGGCAGGCGGAGTTTGATCGCCCCCTGAAGCACAAAGAGACAGAGGAAGGATGGAGAGAGAGAGAGAGAGGTGGTGGTGGTGGGTGGGGGTGGGGGGGTCTTTTGTTATTGAGCTTGTCAGGTTTTTTCAGTCACATATGTCAATCCAACATCAGTAAATCTCTCTCTTTCATTGTGTGTGTGTGTGTGTGTGTGTGTGTGCACTGTGGGAACACACACACACACATACACATGCTGTTGTTGTGGTCACAAAGCTGTCCTGTAACTGAAACACCACAGGTTTGATTTCCATCCTGCTCATGTTTTGAAAATGAATGACATAAAAATGAATAGTTAATTATCTACAAATGTAAAGTGAATTAAAATTCATAATTACTATGAATAATAATAATCACAGTAAAATAAAAAAAAATACTTGTGAAATTATAAATATTATGTTATATATAAAGAGAATTAATCAGAATATTAAATTGTAAATATTTGCACATGTATGAAAAATAAATAGCAGAGAGTTAATTGGTGGCATTGAGATTAAATCTGTGATTTTAATAAATAGGAAATCAAAAAATCAATACTGACTTAACAGTATACAAACAGTAAACAGTTAATTAACTACAGTAAACACATGCTGATTTCATTCTTTAATAAATTAATATTGTGTTATGGCATAAACATGTGCTATAATTAGTACTCATTAAAGTAATTAAACAGTTAAGTCATATGTAGAAAATTCTTTATGACCTGAGAACTAAGTGAAGTAAGTCTGTTTATGTTTTTTAAATGTTTACATGAAACTATTTAATTTAATTATTTTAAATTGTGTTAATTAACTATGTGAGCATTAAAGTTCATTCTGGATTTTTAGAAAAGGTTAATTCATGAGCTTCTCTCAGAGCTTCTCATGATGAAACTAACATAATATTACGTTTTTTCTGTCCAAATAAATATGACTTTCATATACAAATTCCAAAACCAAAAAAAGAAAAGAAAAAACAAACAAAGAAATACTAAACACTAGTTACAATTAACAACATTAACAGAAGTCCATGTAGAGTCAAAAATAGATGAATTTAATATACAGGCATGTATTATAAATATAGATTTACATGTGATATGATTTGAATTAAACCGTGATCATCAGTCTGATATTGAACCTGTGTCACAGGTCAGGAAAAAACAAAAGAACACCTTCAACTCATCACCGTCACATGAACAACAACCACAAGATTACATAATAAAATAATCCTAATGATTTTAAATTAATACATGTATGTTTTTAGAGCTAGCTTCCTGTATGGAAACAACCAGTGGATTATGGGTAACGGGTACGGGTACTTTATTTTTTTTTATTATTATTACTTTTTTATTTAAACAGTTCCTGATTTTATTTAGGCCTCCATACAGTAAGTGAAGTTCTGTCTTGATAAACGATCAAATAAAATGAAAAATTTCTTTCATATGAAACTTTCCATAATTTTGTAAAATAAATATAATATTTCACACATTTGTGTGTTAAATGACAACTTTTGTGTTCCACTTGACTTGTTTCGTAACAGATTTCAATATGCCCCCATATAGTGCCAACACACACTCACACACTCATGCACGCACAAGACACACACGCACACACACACACACACACACACATCCCAATGTGCTGTCCTTATTGAGTTAGAGAGCAGGAACACATGCAGAGGGGCCACGCTGATCGGGGGATGTTGTAGTGGTGGCGCCGTGCTGCCTGTCTCCCTTCCCCTTCCCCTGCTCTGTGTGTGTGTCTTTCTCTCTTTTACACACACACACACACACACACACACACACACACACACAGGCACATGAAGATGTTCACAAACAGAACACACGCAGCTACACACTCTCCAAACGGCGGGACAAATTGAGTTGGCGTTGTTCAGTAAATGTGATTTGGAGTACCAGGTCTGCGTGGAGAGCAGGGGTTAAGCAGGGGCCAATGAGGGGCTGTCCTGGTCCAACGAACACGTTTAAAATCAAAAGCTGCTTCCATAAAGTAAAGTGTGTGCAAAGTTTTCTGCTGTTCTAAGAGCTAAAATTCAAATTACGTCCATTTCACACATCATCCAAAGATTAAAAAGACAAAGAAAGTGCAAAAACAAACTGTAATAAAACTATCATGTTCATAGTCATGTTGTAAGTGTTGTGTTTCAGCCGTTATTATACAAGAAAAGTTTTTGGACCAGGATGATCCTTATTTGGGCAAAAGTGTATTTAGGAACAGCAACCTCTACCATGGACTGCGATCATAAAAATACTGTCACATTAATAGGCTGTGATGAAAAGTGTTCTGAATAAATGTGAAGAATTTACCAAAACTGACTCAAGTCATAACTGTGATGACGCTGTACTTGATTCAAAACAATCAGACTTGACAAGACTTTTAACTATGACTTCACTTGGATCTTTTGACTTGGGATATCGTCTCTAAGATTAAAAGCTAACATTATAAATTAAAAAAATGATGCATCGAATGAACCCTTTCCTGACAGCAGCCAATCATTTTGTGCAAACAAGAGAAAAGCTACTTTTAACTGCAGACCAGCATACAGATTTGCATGTCATTGTTAACATCATGCAATAATTCTGCAGATTCCCTGTACTGTGTTTCAACATTTAATGTTCTAAACAGAGCTTAATGACTTGTTTAGGACTCAGAGTTTAGGACTTTGAATTGAGTTCTCTCTGTATTAAAGCCGCTAAATGTGCTAAACCTTTCACAGGTAAAAATGTTGACTTTTTATGAGGTCATTTATTTACTTCCTGTATCTTGACTGATTGAAACTGATTGGAATTTGATTGCCCACATTGGGAGATGTACTCTACCCAGACACCTCTCCAAGATGTACATGTAATCTCTACTCCAACCTGTAACTACGTCAGTCAGTAGCTCTTCTTCATGGTTGTGATAGAGGCAGCATAAAATACACTGAAATTATTAGTTGTATTTCAATACTCACAATCATACAGAGGACACCAAGTATGATCCACTGAACATGTGTGAGTCAGTGGGCAGCATGTGAACCCATGAAGAGCATTAAAGTTCTGTCTTGTAATTTTGGCATTACACTAGACGACTTTTCAAACAATTTCGTTGTCACAGACAAAAATCCTCGATCGCTTGGTGTACGGTGATCATAAAACTCAGTCTTCCATTTTCCTTTCTTGACGTTCAGATAAAATTAAACATGTTTATATTATTATTAAGTGCACATAGTGACGTTCAATCACGTGAACAGTGTCAACAACCAATCGGTGGCTAATAAACATGGTGAGGGACTCCGGGGAGCTGTAAGAACGCAAAGTTTTGATTCTCTTCAACTGTAGAAAAGGAGGTGGTGGAGCCGTGATGCGAGCGAGTGTCTCTTTGATGTGTCCTTCCATTTGTACCATGACCGAGTGGAGAAGGAAAAAAGAGTGGACAGAAATTGCTGCAGCCCGCCAAAAACTGCTTATGTTTCGGCTCCATTGTTCAACGGGTTGTTGTTTTTTTTCTTTTAAATTTCCATCAGGCGCAGGATGGGAAATAATCTCAAAATGAATCTAGCTGTAGTCTTATAGATACTGACCCTGCAGGATCATTAGTCTTTGCAAAATCTTTGGACTCATTGTCTCTAGAAGTTTTGTACTGTATGGTGGGCATAAGGGCATGGGTGTCTCTGGATGTTTTTTTGACAATTACAAAGCAATTTCAAGAGCATTACTGCCGCCTTCTGGACTGCACTGGAGTACAGCTGACCCTGATTTAAAGAAAATACAAAATGCGTGCATTAAATCACATCTGGAGTCCATCCAGATATGAACATTTTAAATGACAAGTGTAAATGGGACCTCTGTCTGCAGAGAAGATGTTGGTTTTACAGTGACTTCTGTAGGTTGGCTGGTTCTGGTGGCCCGTCGAGGAGCTGTGTTAAAAGACACTTTGTCAGAAAACAAAACATGTCCACTTTCCCATGCAACATGTCTTCTCTGTCAGCTGTATTTCTACAGGGTGTGCATGGCAGTGCCTGGTTCTGCTGGGAAACTCCGAGCTGTAAATGTATGAGACTGTTTGAAGCCGTTTGAAAACAGCATCCATCCTCTCAATGAAGCATGAAGAGTATTTTTAAACTAGAAGCACTGTTATTTCACACTTTAGGGGTGTCAGACTGAGTCCTGAAGTGTCTCCTTCTCACATTCTTTATTGCGTTGCTGTGTTTTCGTTTCCCCTGGACACCGCAGGGCCTCTGGATGGAAATTCACACTTTACATTCTCATAATTTCTCACACATCCACAGAGACCGCCGCTGAGGTCAACGCGAGAAACGGGTCAATTACCAATATTACAAGAAAACAATCACGGGAGGTCAGAGGTCAAATAGAAGAAATATTCGTACAACTATCACAGCTCTCACTGGTCAAATGAATAAAAACAAGGAACTTTTTTTTATTTTGCACAGCTTTGTGACACACACACACACACAGGCACACACCTCCTTAAGCCAAGTAATAAAAGTTACAAGCCGATAATCAATTATTCCCAAATTAATGAATATCCTGTCTTGTTGGAACACACCCACTCATCCAGCACAGCACAAATACAACTCACACACACACACACACACACGCTCACACACGCTCACACAGAGCCTACATTGTGTTTCAGTGCTGTCTGTTTGACTTATTTTGCCTGGTTTAATGAGAAATATCACATTACCACATGTACTGTAAGCACTGAAGGCTAGATGGAAACCAGGCTGAAGAACGTCTGAGAAACTGAACCCAGACCTGCAGACCTGCACCAACTTTACTGCTCACAAGTACGAGCAGCAGCGCTTATGTAGTTATAGCAGTAGTAATAAAAGTAGCAGTAGTCGTCGTAGTAGCAGTAGTACAGTAGCAGCTACAGTACTTTTTATTAGTACTTACTATTTGTAGGCTGGTGCTGGTAGTGAGAATAGTATCAGAACACATGGGGTAATGCTAGACTCCAAAAGCCCCAGGTTTAATATAGCAATAGTTTTTTTTGTCAGTTTTGTCAGTGAATATGGAAATATGAAGCACTTAGCTAATTTTATTTTGTAATCTTCTAGTCTTAAAAAGAGTCCCTGTATCAACACGTTTGCATGTTACATATTACAACATTTTACAACCTGTGGTGTGGTCATAGTTCAGTACAGGAACACTGCACACATGGTGAGGATGTGGTCATGGGAGGCCGCAGAGTCCTCTAGCAGGTTAATGTGGCCATGAGTAGTAACAGGAGGAGCAACAGCAGAGGTTGTAGAAGTAGAGGTAACACTAGTTACAAGTAGTACCAAAAAGATTAATTGTATTGTTCACAACTTACTGTGCAAGTATACTGACAGCAATAAAAAAAACAGTCAGATTCCTTCTATGTGCTCACATACTTGGTCAATAAAGCTGATTCTGATTCAGATAATATAGGGACGGAGTGAGGCTGACTGCTCTCTGATGTCAGGTGATGAGAGAAGTAGAAATGATTGGCTGGTTAAGATGCAACTAAAAACAAAACCAACAAAAATACAATCAGTAAAACTTGTTTCTGAACAAACTGACTCTGAAGTCACACTGTAATGTCAGGACAAATATTTAATGTATCATTTACTCCCTTCCTGTAGTCTGGTGTGTTCATTAAAGGACTGTGAGAGAAACTGGAGTTATGCTCCTCCAGGCTGCATGTAAGTAAGCATACATGGGTATCCCTTAGACAAATTAATATGTGTTTGTTTTATCCTTGTGCTGATTAGGGGCATAATGTCCACAAGAAAGCAGCGCCATGTTCAGAAAACCACACAATAAAGCAAACATACTTTAGAGAAAAAACGAATTTCCCCATGGCAGAATGTAAACAAACCACTACAACCATAAGACAATCATGAAAGAATCTGGATTTATCAGCATAAACAGACAGGACAATATTAAAGAAGAGCTATGTGGGAGAGTTTTGCTCAAAGAAAAAGTGGAGAAAACATCCTGACAGGATGTGGGATCAACCAATCAGCTTGCTGGAGGTGGAGGCCTGCTCTCACCTTGTGAGAATCTGTAACCTTCAGCTACTCATAACACGATTCTCTGTGCACTGTAGGTTTGTAAAGATGCTTACATGAACAATTCCAGCTTCAGTCTTTAGTCAGCATTCGGGTGAACTCACAGTACAGGCCCACCGGCCAGACAAGTCCGTTTGTTCTCAGTTTGCTTGTTTGTTGTCGAGCAGGAAAGGCTCGTGTTAGACTGCTGCAGTAGTTGGCAAATTATCAATTATCTTAAACTCAAAGAGAATTGATCGCGTGTCAGTCTGCAGTATAAAGTCCAAGGCAGCAGCAGTACAGTAACAGTGAGTTGTGTGTGTGTGTGTGTGTGTGTGTTTGTGTGCTCAGCACAGCATCACAAAAGGACTGTGGTGGGTGTCACTTCATCTCTTGCTCAGCAACCCCCCATCACACCACCCCACCCCTGGAGCTTGTGTTGCTGGAGGCCCCCTCTGGTGCTGTTAAGTGAGTCCTGAGTGAGACTGATGGGGGTCAAGACCTCCATACACACTCACGCTGACGCACACACACAAAGATGTACACACTCACAATACTGTGTTAAGCATTTTGAACGTGTACAGCAACACCAACACACACACACACACACACACACACACACACACACACACACAGTAACAGAGTCTCTACCCTGAGGCACTACAGTGTCAGACCCCCCACCCAGAGCTGCAGCTGTGCCAACTCCACACACACATGTACACACTCTCGCCTTCTGGGTGCATGCTGAGTCTGTGTGTGTCTGCACGTACATGTTAGTGTATGTGTTTGTATCTATATTTTGCAAGTGTATGTATGCAAATCTGAGTGTGTACTGTTTCTTGTGTGTGTGTGTAAGCGGTCACAACCTCAGCAGGCAGGACTAACAGAAAGCCTCATGTCTCCCTGCGGCGCTCTGCTCCCCTCCTCCTTTTTCTTATCTCGATTTCATCTTTTTTTATTGTCTCTTTTTCATCCTCGTCACGTCTGTTTTATCTTCTTCAGCTACAAACAGGCGGAGAGGCAGATGGATGAACGGATACAGAGGTGGAGGGAAGACGAGAGATGGGATTGTCTTTTTTTCAATAAACACTTTTCTACCCGCTGAAGAGTAATGCAGTTTTTATTTTCAATTAATTACATCTTGTAATTCAAATGAAGATAGATAGATAGATAGATAGATAGATAGATAGATAGATAGATAGATAGATAGATAGATAGATAGATAGATAGATAGATAGATAGATAGATAGATAGATAGATAGATAGATAGATAGATAGATAGATGTTCCTTGCAAGATTTCTTCTGATTCACTGAATCTTTTAATGATTTAATGTACTACAGACAATTCTTTGCAATGTTACATTGAGAAACACTATCCTTAAATAGCTTGAGGAATAATAGTCTTCTCTGTATTTTCCATCAGTTTGACCAGTTCACTTCAAGATACCTGTCAGACTCTTACAGTCCACAATCTTTACTTCCTCTCCCAGGATGGTGACAGGGGCTGGAGGCCACCACCAGCTCTTTGATTTTACTGATAATTAACTTCAAGTGGTTGTTGTGGTGCACCGGCACCATTCTCTATCAGGCCTCTGTACACCTCCTTGTTGTCCTTGTGATGCCTCCAACAATGGAGGAGTCACCAGAAAACCTTTGGAGGTGGCAGATTCTTCAGTTGTACTGGAAGTCTCACAGGATACCAGTTCAGTTCCCTTACTGCCCAGCACCACTTCTGTGATGCAGCCATCCAAGGCTGTTGAAACAGCCTGTAATCCTCCAGAGCGATATGGTTTTCCCAGATCAACAGTTGTGTTGTATGCTGTACAGATACAAATAAAGTTGACTCGATCTTGGATCATCTCAATCTGTGTTGAAGTGAGAATCTTCTTTCTTTCTTTACACTGTTTCTCTCACTGTAAGCTGCTCTGGATCACAGCCACAGTTATATAATGTAAATGTGAAATACAGATTGTTCATGTAATTAAGAGAACAGAAGCATGGGGCTTGTGGATCAATATCTGCCCACATAACATCAATCCAGCCCTATTAGCAATGACAAGAGGGTAAAATGCTAATATTGTTACCAATACTGTTATACCATTTGTCTGACATGACATCAATAGTCCGCCCAGCTGTCGATTTTCATCTCAATTTCTTTTTTCTTTTACCTTTCCTTCTATCACACTTTATCTGTCTCTGTTACACTGAAGCCTTATGTTAAGGTGTTGGCCTTTACCTGCTGTGCTAGTTGATTTCCTTTTGCCTCTTTCTGTCTTCATGTTGGCAACATGTGGAGACTGACCTCACCATGAATACAATAACAGCAATAGTTGTTTGGACAATGACTTAAAATCGACTTTGACCAGTTGACCAGTGGTGTTGCAGAGACCACTGTTGGGATCCTGTCTTAGTCTAAGTGTGACTCATTATCTCAGTTATTTCTTAAATAATTATCATAAAGTGTTCAAATGGGTCATTGTTTTGTTGTTTAAGTTAGAGGATGTTGAGGTCTGTGATCTTTGTCAGGCTGTCCTGAAGTCACTGTAGGGACAATGTTAAATCTTAAATTGATATGGGGACACTGATTCTTCTCCTTGATTCAGATACAGAGCTGTATGCTTGTGTTTAGGAAAGCAGACACGATACCGATCACTAGTATGGTAACTAAGGTTAGAGGACATGACTGTTGCACTCCCTAGACACACCAGATAGGTCCATAATGTAAAGGCCTCAACAGTCAGATAAGAATATTGTGTATTGGTTTTTTAAAAAGTAAAAACATCTTTCCTTGTTTGTAGACTAATAATCAGTTAGTAAATATCTCAGATGCATTGAGTATTTATGGACATAGAGAAGTTGTGGCATCGTTCTGAGGGCATATAGACAAGCCAGAGAGGACATTGAGGCAGCATCATAACCCTAACCATCATGTCATGACAAATATATTGATAAATCCTCCATTCTCCTTGATCAAGCTTCAATAAACCTTCATCAGACATCTTGGACTCATGTGTACTTTCTCTCCACTGACTCAGTTGATCATTAACGAATAAGCACAGAATGCTTCACAATAAAAGAAAGCAAAATTAAGTAGATAGAATAGATTAGAAATAAATGTACTGTCTGTCTTTCATGCAGTGGATGAAACCAGGAGGTAAATCTGATAGAGAACAAGTTGCAAGGGGTTATTGTGTTATTAATATATAACTGTAATTTGTTGATTGGGTGAAACTATCACACATGAATGTAATGTTCTGTCATCCACAGACCATTTTTACATGCACATCTTTTCTCCTCCGTTGTGCAATACAGTTACTAATAGATTTATGTTTGGCCATTTATTAAATGCCATCATTTGTCTGCCTAGCTGCGAGTTTCTCTCTCTCTCTTTGACCCTCCCTCCCTCAAAATATAACATTGTTGTGTTTACATTAATGCCATTTATTTTGGGAGGCATCGATGATCTTTGCCCAACTGTCGATTTCTCTGGGCCTCACCTCTTCCCTCACTCTGATTTACAATACCGTTACTAATACATTTATGCCATTAGTTTTCCACCTCCGTGTCAATTTCTCCTCTCCACTTGGATGCCTCTGAAGAGAATATCATTGATTGGGAACAGAAGTCAATACAGAACACACAGATCAATAGTTCAATTATGGGCAGCTTCAGGTCATATCAGGCTAGGGTCAACTGTTCTCAGCATCAGTTTCTGTTTATTGTTTCTTAATCTTACTAATTTCTTCAGTCTGAAATATTCTCAGCCTATGAAATGTTCTTGTAGTTGTCCTACATGAGATACGGTTCTCCAGAACAACATTTCCTCTGAAAATGATTTGTAATACAGGCAACTCCAAGTCAGTTTGGAACAATAAGTGAAGCCCAATATTTGAAAATGAGCACAGCAACAACAGCTACAATAAATGATAATCAAAACTGCAGAAAGAGAAAAGTTTATCTTGTGAAACGTCAAAAATACTCCTCTTATACAGTGTCATCATTAACCTGTGGAAAGTATAAATGTGAAGAGTCATGGTGATAGAATGTTGGATGAGTTTGCTGGTAAATAGTTTGGTCGAAAGTGAAATATCTCAATTGGATTGGCATACAATGAGGATGAATCCTAATGACCTATGTGCTCCCTGACATATCTTTAGTGTTAGTGTAAGGTTACATTTTAGATTTTGTATGAAATATCTCCCAAACTCTTGTACAGAGTGCCATGTAAATCGGTACATATATTTATGGTCCCCGGAAAATGGATCCTAATGAACTTAGTGATCATCTGACTTTTCCTCTATCACCACCAGCATGACCTGACTTTCTTTAATGTATTAATGAGTACCAATTAGTAAGTGCTAATTTGCTAACATGCCAATCTAAGATGGTGAGCATGGTAAACATTATACCTACTAAACATCTACATGTTTAAATGTTCTTTCTAGCTTAAAGCACCACTGTGCTTCAGTACCGCCTCAGAGGGTTGCAAAGGTAAACTGTTAAAACAGAAAGAGTACTTAAAATGTGTACACAGGTAGAAGGGCTGACATATTAATCAACTAAAAAAAGTAAAAATACAAAGTAATCTTCCTAAAAACTACTCTACTTTTTAACCATTGATGTTTATTGCATGCAATCAATTGCAGGCTTTCAACAAAGCACATTTCTCTGAGAAATAAAAAGTATGAATAGATCAAATGGAGGCCATTAGTCTTATAAACAACATTTTGTTAAAAGCTACTAAAACTACTAAATGGGTTTTAAATGTTCCTAACATATGTAATTAGTATAAATTACACTGGAAACAAACAACCAGGACAGTGCCTGATCTGTCTCCAACCAGTTTCTCCAAATCTTCAGTCTCTATTACTCCCAACTCCTGCTGCTTTGGTCAGTGTGGTCATGTCTCCAAATCTGTGCCTGCTGCAGTGTTTTTGTTCATGGTTTTTATTGGCCTGCAGTGTGTTTTCTTGCCAGATTCGCTTGCGGCGCGTGTCACAGAAGCCGCAGATCACAAGCCCGCTCTGTATGTGATTAACATGGGCACTGAAAGGAAGCGGTGCTGTAAAGAAAATGCAGATGAGTGGTTTGGAGATCATTGAAATTGAAAGTGTACTCAGCAGCAAATTCTGATTTTAAAAGTAGTGCAGGAGAGTACACAGTGTAATGAATACTTAATATTACTGAGTAAAATTACAGGAATGAAAAAAAACTCAAGTACAAGTACCCAAAACTTAATTACAGAAACACAAGTAGATTTGTTTCTTCCATCCTTGGTTAAAAAAGAGATGAACATTTACACAACACCACATATTCAGTGTTGTTGCTCTTAAGTTTTGAATTGTACACCCTCAAAAAAATGACTGACCCTGTAAACACTTCCTTGGTATTCTGTTATCACTCCTCTTCACTGTACATATAACTATTCTCTGTAAATGTACATTCATCCTCTTCCTCCGTCTCTCTGTGTCTCTCCCTTCAGGATGCAGAGGGTGTGTTAGGTAGCTAATGGCTGGAGGCTTTTTATTCCTCCCAGCCTCTAATGTGGTACACACACACACCCACATACGCCTACACACACACACACACACACACACACACACACACACACACACACGGACACCTACACACCCAAATCCCGCTGTGACATCATGATGGAGTGTCAGGTGCTGCTGGCTAATTTCTGCCTCGACGTGTGTGTGCAGGAGAGGTAGAGTGGATGGGTATGAATACTAAACAGCCAGCTAATGATATCTATTTTGCGTGTGTATGTAGGTGTGTGTGTGTGTGTGTGTGTGTGTGTGTGTGTGTGTGTGTGCATGTGTGCAGCAGCTAGCTAATGATATCTATTTTCTTAGAGAACAAGCCCACTGTGTATATCTGCAGAGGCAACTGCTGTTTTCCACCTCTCTTGCTGACTGCACACACACACACACACACACACACACACACCAAAGGTAGAATACACTCATCTCCATAAACATTCATCCTGCTCCCACAATGCATTTAGGCAGCCTGACATACAAAATGGCTGTGGCTATAAATGAGTGATGGTGAGATGGTGAGAGGTTTGCACGAGGAGGTTATGAATGGATGGGTGTTTCTTTTTCTTTTGTTGGTTTCACGTGATGTTGGAGGAAGAAGAATATGCGGTGATGATGATGTGGTAAGCCCAAATGACACAGTTCATTGTCCTATAATAACTGAAGTAATGTGATGTTATCATAGCACCACTAAATCAAAAGTGACGTCAGGGTCAGGCAGATCAGAAGAAGCACAAATTAATGTAATATTGATTTGTGTTGTTTTGGAAGGCGATGACAGGGAGGCCTCGGTAGAAGTACTTGTCAGATTGTCTAGAAGCATCCAACAACTTGTGCCGAGGCAGCCCACCCTGAGGATACCTGGCTTGTCTGCTCTGTCTAGCCCAGAGACACTCTGGCAACAAAGAGCAGAAACAGGCCGGGCTGGAGGGACTGCGACGGCCAAAGAGGTTGGTGTGTTTACTGGCAAAACTACAGCTCACAACCTGCTTCAGCACCACCGCTGACTTTTTTACAAACCAACCGCAAGAAAAACATCCAGAGCTACACATAATACAGCCTCTATGCTTGACTCAAACTGCATAGTCCTTCAGAATTAACATAACACAACACTCTCTCTCTCTGGCTCTCTGTATCTTGTGCTCACAAATGAACCAAAACGTGGGAACAAATTCTATGTCGTGTGCACGCAATAGCATTTTGATTGCTCGATTCTGTAAAACGTGGCCTGGGTTTTTTTTTCGTTTCCTCCTTATGGCCACTCTGTACAAAATTGAGAATAACACAGCTCATTGACTTGTTTTTACAGGATGTAACTTCAACCACGTTTCAAGCTCTGCAGCCAGACACAGCTGGTGACTGGCTGGTGAACACAGTGGAGCATTTACAGACAGAAAAGAGTTGGTGGAGACCAGTGACGAAACGAAGAGTCGTTTTGAAGCTCAAAATATCTGGCTCTGGCCGCCACCATCTTGGCAGTCCTGCCTCTTCCGTTTAAAAATTAGCAAAGACCATCGGTCTTGGATCATTGGTGGACCTGAGGCAGACTGAATGACACCTGGGTGCTCAAACAAGCCACCTGTAACGGCATCCACCTGTCAATCAAAGCAGCCTTGCTGTTAATTATACATAACTTTAAGCCTTAATATCATTTGAATCTGTAGCCAGCATCAAGTGGTCGTTCCAGGTTTTGCCTCTTCTGCATTGGGTTTACTTCACAGCCACGGAGGTTGCTGCTTGGTGGAGACCAAAAGAGAGGGCATATTGGACTTGCAAACTGCAAACACACAGGTTCTGGATTTAATCTTCCTGTTTGCAGTTAGGCAACTGTTTGCTAACATGTTCACTTTAGGTAATAATGTGTTTACAGCTTGTTCTGCTGCCCCAAGAGGCAAAAAATTGTAATTAAGGAATACTGCGCATCATACGAAGAACACATTGTACGAGCACTTACACATTTTTATCTGTGTTAAGTCGTGCATATACTGTAAAATGTTTTATTTCCATTGACATAAATGTAAATCTGTTATTTCAAGTCATCCTGTTGTTAAACTGTGTACTGTGTACAATAATACTTCAGGTCCTAAGAAGGTTAGTTTTGTTTGAATGTGAACAGACTCTGTGTCCCCCTGTTCCTCATGTTTTAGAGGATCTGTGTGACTTCTCTGACTTCTTCACTCATATTTCGCACTCCACCGGGCAGGACCGGGAAGTAGGTTTAACATCAGTCAGTTAATGTGGCCTCTACCATGTGAAGATGTGTCTATTTGTTTGTGTAACTGTACTTTAACTGGTTGTTGAGTTGGTTTCTGCTTCTCTGAATAAAGTGATTTTTTTTGCATCATGAATCGTGTTCTACTAAGTCTGAGTCTCTCACACCACTACTACCCCCGGTGTCATGACCTTTGACCTCCTGTAGTGATGTCATTCCTTTGGCCTGAGGCAAATTGACCCCCTGGAGACACGGATACAGGAAGCCTCTGTTGGTCTGTGTGTGTGTGTGCCTCAGATGTGTACATGCTGTTCTGTAGGAGCTGTGCATGTGTGTGTGTGTGTGTGTGTGTGTGTGTGTGTGTGTGTAAGTCCTTGCTCTGTGTGTGGCCCATTTACACACAGGACCTGCTGCTGTCTCATAATCAGATTGTAATACTCCAAATGAAATTATCAGAATTCTATGCCAGATTATGACTAATGGAGAACAAAGTCAGTCTCTCTCTTACACACACACACATACACACATATATACACACACACATACACATATGCACAATGGGATACTCTCTTCATTGCTCATTATCTCTCTCACTTAAATCTATGTAGTGGAAAGCACACACACACACACACACACAGAGGTTCTGGTAGACGCATAAATATTCTCTCTCCTCTGCGTCTCACATACACACACACACATACACACACACTTCTCAGGATGCCGTTCATCACTGTGGCAACAGCAGCAGGCTGGGAGGCTGACCTTTCACCCCTTGTGAGGTCAGGTCCCAGGGGTCGGCATGGCAACGATCCCTGTTGTTTGAAAAGGAAGACATGTGGGCATCTGGCTTGAAACAAGGAAGGTCTGTCTGCATTGGTTTATGCGTGTATATATGCTATATATATACTGTAACATATACAGTATATACTGCAGTATATACTGCATATACTTTATTTATCAACATTTATTAGTGCATATGAGAGTTAAACCTGTTTACATTTATTACACATAGATCAGATAAAGTGACAAAATCAAAGGGTGAGCAGCATACTGAAGTTTACCCAGCTTTTCAACTGCACATGGTAACCATAGGGATAACAAATACATCATGCATAAAGGCAACCTCCATCGATCATAGTGTTGCAAGCTCACACCAAACAAGGGACCATACGCTGCTTTACGTTACGTTACGTGACATTACGTGATGTTATGTTACGTTTATAGTTCAAATTTGTTTTTGAATTTTGAAGTTCACAGTCCCGCAAAATGAACATTTCACATTCATTTCTTCTATAATTAGCTGCTTTACAAAATGTTGTGAACTTTGTTAAAGATTTCCTGTGGTCCTCGTCTTTCCACCATCTTGTTTTCCTCTCTTCAGCAGTACTCCTGTGTAATAGCTCCATGAAACTTTGTTTCAGCCTGGCTTTGTTTCCTTGGGTACTCCTTTTTTGTTTGTTTAATTAATACAGTCAGTCAATAGTGTGTGAGAGTTCACCAAAAACATGAGCATGTTTAATGAATGTGAATGAAGGACAACAAGAAACAGATTTTAAAAAATAATGATCAAAATTGAAGCAGCAGAGAGTGATATATCATCATTTTTAGTCCCTGCATGGACCAAACTCTAACATCCATGAATCTAGCATTTCCCATAATCTCAGTTGCACTTTGTCCACTTCTTTGAATCTTGTATACCTCTTGTTTGTATCACTGGTTGCCTGGTTTTGGTTCTGGTTTTCTATTCAATCACAAGCCCAAGCAGAGATAACCCCAATAACATCACCAGGATTATTAAACATTAAAAAGCTCCTGATGCCAAATGTCTTAAGTTGCAGTTCTGCTAATGGCCACTAGATGCTAGCCCTAAAAACCTGTACTGAAGTGAGTGGAAAAGCCTCTGGAAACTATCTAGAAGTACAAATTCACTCACACAGTTATACACATTCAGTCTGCTAATAACATGTCTGCTGTTCCCCATGCTGCCACTAACGCTGCCATGACCACCTGCCCTGCAAAATCCCTGTGCTGCCCACCATCACCAGATCACCTGGCTCCCACACCTGTTCCCCATCCCCTCATTACTCCTGCAGGATATATGCTGGCCCACTTCCCGCTTACTCCTCTGCCTCAACCTGCCTCCCCCCTTTTGGACTTTTTGCCTGCTTACCTTGCCTCTTGTTTGGTTTTGTTTGCTACAGACTTTGTTTTGTCCATGCCTTGTAATCTTGTGTTGTCTGCTGTCAGTAGACTCACTTCATATTACACTGATCTGTTTGTGAATCATGCATTTCAGTTTTTTACTTTAGGAGTGGCCAAATCAACAGTTTGGTACTTTCTGAGAAAAGAAGAATGCACTGGTGAGGTCTGCAACACAAAAAGGCCTGGATGTCCACGGAAGACAACAGTGGTGGATGATCGTAGGACCCTTTTCATGGTATAGAAAAACCCCTTCACGACATCCAGCCCAGTGAAGAACACTCTCCAGGCAAGGCCGGATTAACCATATCGCTGCACAGAATCCCTGCCCCTGGCTGCCTGTGACTGTGACCGTGAGCTGAGACCCTCTCCTCATTGGTCAGCCCGTATGAGGCGGGTCAAAGGTGACGCCAATCAACGTGCACTGAGCAGGTTGCGTGATGTCAAGCGCCTCTACACAACTCAAAAAATGCAAACATGGAGAAGTTAGGAAATTAAAAAAGTAGAAGGACATCAGAAACGCAGAAAATAGTAAAAAAAAAAAAAAAAGTATATACCGAGAATAGGTAATTTCTTCACTCCACTTAACATTACCAACTGTTCTGCTAAGGCAGCTTCCGTCAATGAGGACAGCTCAGCTAGCCAGGACATTTCTTCACTGCCGGCGCTAGCTAATGTTCACAGCCCGGAGAGCATCTTCAACCGGCGGCCCAGATTCTGCTGCGAGTGCGACCGTTGAGGGAAGCGGTGATGGGTCTCGAGTCTCACCACCATCTGAGCCGCTCGTCGAGTCTGCGAGCAGCCCCTGTACCTCAACGCCTCTACCCCCTAGTGATCCTGCACTGTGGGGGCCGGTTACGGAGCAGCTCCGGGAAGAGGCAACTATTTTGCCAGATTATGGTGATCCTGGGGCCGTGATGATGGGGCCCTTGAATATTGTTGCCCAGGGTACAGCGAAGTGTTAATCTGGCCCTGTCTCCAGGAGGTAGACATATCATTCTCTAAGTCCACCATGAAGCGAAGACTTTACAAGAGCAAATACAGAGGGTCCACCACAAGGTGCAAACCATTAATAACCCTCAAGAATAGAAAGGCCAGATTAGACTCTGTCAAAAAACATTTTAAAAAGCCAGCTCAGTTCTGGAACAGCATTCTTTGGACAGATGAAATTAAGATCAACCTAAACCAGAATGACTGGAAGAAATAAGTATGGAGAAGGCTTGGACCAGCTCATGATCTGAAGCATACCACATCAACTGTAAAACACACTGGAGGCATGTGTGTGGCATGGGCATGCATGATTCGCAATAGCACTGGGTCATTAGTGTTTACTGATGATGTGACAGAAGACAGCAGCAGCTGGATGAATTCTGAAGTGTATATGGATATACTGTTTGCTCAGATTCAGCCAAATTCAGCAAAGTTGATTGGACGATCTTTCACTTTACAGGCGGACAATGACCCAAAACATAGTACACACATGCACATAGTTTTTTAAGGCAAAGAAGTGGAATATTCTGCAATGACCAGGTCAATCACCTGATTTTTCTTTTTTGTTCAACCCCTTGAATTAAAGCTGAAAGTCTGCACTTTAATTGCACCTTGGTTGTTTCGTTTGAAATCCATTTTGATGGTGTGCAGAGCCAAAATTCTGAACATTGCGTCACTGTCCAAATATTTCTGGATCTATCTGTAAAAGTATTTTCTAAACTGACGTGTCAATAATGTGGGTTAAGATAGCTAATTCATTAAGGTTAGTCTAGCTTTATCATGGTTACAACAATAAAGACATGTTTATAGTTACATTACTACGATCATGGCCACTGATTGGGTAGCAACAGACCAGCAGCTCCTGTATTCTGCAAGGTAAAATTACATTTTTTATAAAAGTCTGATGGCTTTGGAGAGATTGACCTGGCTGCTTCATGTTCCCATCAGATAGGACTGTCTTACAGCAAGGTGAAATAAATGTAGCATACTCTTAGACTGATATAGATTTTTTAGGTGGTTAAAATATGTTTTCTTGCTGCCCCTGTCCACAGCAGTGCATCAATAATAATCCGTGCTGGTCCTCCTGTCAGCTTCTCCAAACTGGGGGTGTGTCAACCAAGGACACACTAACTATAGAAAATGATCATAACCCATTGATATTAGGCAACTAAAACTAGCAGCACAGAGATCAAAAATGTATATAAAAAGTTCAAGTCTCTGTTGTAACACTGTATGTCAGGTCCTACTTATGAAAGAGATTTTTCATCTCAAGTGACTAAAGTTATTCGATTCCACAATAAAAGCCCCAACTTCTTTTTTGTTTTGTTTTTTGGACTGACAGCACCGCTTCACCCCTTACTGCTCCAGCGTCCTATGTGTCCTGCCAGCTGTCCGTCACATCAGTTCCCACCGATGACCCTTTCCCATAACCCCTTCCTCCTACACACACACACACACACACACACAGAAAGAGAGAGAGAGAGAGAGAGAGAGAGAGAAAGAGAGAGAGAGATAGCAAGAGGGAAAGAGAAGGAGAGATACTCTTTTACTAGAATGGTGTCAGTGTTAGAAGTATCAATCAAAATGACAGAAAGACAGACAGGAATTACACAAATAACCACACACACACACACAAACACACACATAAATGCACACACAGCTACACACTCTGTCTCTGCCTCTCTCTGTCATGCACCCATGCAGACATATAATCACTCCCACCACCACCAAATACACAAAACACACGCACACACACACACAGAAGCAGCCAGTGTGAGTATGAGTGATGGTTGCAGCTCGTGTCTATCCATTACGGCGGTCTGGCTGCAGACAGGTGAGCAGGCTGATACATGAGCAGGGCTTTATCTGCACTCACCGACTCCCCACGCCGTTTCATTCAGCGGCTCGCAGAGTTAACAGCCTCGACCACCCCCCACCACCCCCACTCTCACACGTACACACACACACACACACACACCCCACCTTCATCTCCACAAAGAAAGGAGATTTTAAAAATGCAGGTACAATTTAAATATAATTTCATAATCAGAATCATATTAATGGTAGCCGAGGGAGAAACATGAGGTGGGTGTTATCTGCACAAATCCACACCGGCCCGATCACTCACTGTTTGCTTTAATTAGTAATCATACACACACAGCAGGTGAACAGCTTGTTTCTCAAAAATATATTTACGTGTGCAGTTTGAGGGGGGAAAAATTAATTAAAAGAAATTAATTAATTACCTAAGTTCATAATTCAAGTTAAAGTATAGAGCGCTTCCAGATACAGTGCTTGCAGGCAGGATGAAAAAGTAGCCATATTTGTTGGGTGTCACCTTTTTAAATGATCTATATGTCATATGCAAACCAGACTTTTCATCATTTTTAATAAACTAGCTTTACTTTCAACTAGTATGGCAAAAATGTCTGCCTCTGTTATCATAGTGCATGAAGAGATTTCATTTGCAGATGATTAAATCGTTTAAAATGTTACTTTTGTGTAAAGAGCTGATGACAAAATGCTTTAGGATTTTAATTTCACAGCAGTCTGATCGTCTGAAGAGGTATCACTTTTTTTAAATGATAAACTGCAACTCCAGCTCGAACTGAAACATTAATATTTGAAAATAATACAACGTGAATTGTTATTGTAAATGAATATGCACAAAAATTAAGTGTTATAGTACCAGACCCAGTCAGGAGAGACAAACCAGTGTGTAGACTGGTGTGGAAGGGTCTGAGGTTTGTTTGGTCCAAAAGCAAACATGGCATCATTCGCCAGCTTTTAGCGACTTTTGGAGCTAATGCTAGCTACTTTATTTGAAAAAAAAGAGTTGGAAACACTGGTAGAGTCAGTGTTAGTGGTGTTAGCTAGCTCCTAAAAGTCTCTCTGTCTTTTTGTTCTTCACTGGGTTGTGTTGTATTCTCTGAGGAATATGTTTGGACTCAGCAGCAACCTCTGTGGCTGTGAAATAAAGTCAACACAGAGGTGCCATAAAACTGAAGTTCCTCGAACGACCACTTGAGTCTGGCTCCAAAGCTAACCTCCATAAGCCCCCATGTTAAAATGGTCAACCTCACGCTTCACATGGCCGCTTTGATTGACAGGTGGGTGCTTTCACAGGGGGCTCTTTTCAGCCCAACTATCCACCTCTTTGCCTATTTTTGGATTAGCTGGGAGCCGGCGGAGACTTCATAAACCTATGGGTGACCTCACAGAGACTATGCCTATGTTTTATGCTGTCTATGGATGCTGCATAATAAGCCAAGCCCACCTAATAAGTTAGCTAGGTAGGTAGCTTTGTTATGTTAAATAAAGAAAATGAGGTTTCTGTGTTTATTTACAGCAGCAGCTAAGTAAAGAATTGTAATTTGGATATTACTTAATATTTATACTCTATAATTAATATTCATATATATAGCAGTGTGGATACAAAAACATACTGTTAAATTAAATGTTAGGCTGTTTGTTTGTCGACATTGTTCTGCCTCGTTCTGCCACATTCTGCTTCATGTTGTTAAGACATTCATTAGTCCAGACACACCTACACGGGTAGAGGCTCATCTACATACAAGGAAAAACATCCGATTTTTCCTGGGCAAGCATGCATTCACACACACGCACGCACACACATAGCGCACACAATACATCTTAAGGATGTGCAGCAGATTGAGATTTAGATCTCTCTTGGACTCTTTCCTGATTTCTCTTCCCTCTGTTTCTCATGCGTGCACACGCAAGCACCAGCATGCATGCATAAAATCGTGTGTACACACACACACACCACTCATGCATGCAAACACACACACACACACAGTGGTCCACTCTTTTCATGTAAATCAAATCTCTGTTGGCCGCCCAGCTTTGTCTTTGTAGCCTTATGCAAATGACCAGTTAATAAATGCTGGCTAATGAATTCATTACATGCTACACACACACTCACCTGATGTGATTTGCATAACAATAGACCAGCTTTGGCTCAATGTTACTCCCCATTTAAGAACATGGATAAATCTGTAATATAATATAAAACAATAAGATATTTAGTCATCTGTGACTGCGTCCGATGTAAAAGCAACCACATAAAATGTCTATTTTTACATTAGATGCAGTTTTTCTCTACACTGTTCTCTTTACTGACATCCAAAAAACACATCTCAGCTCATTATGTATTGCTATTACCTATGTTACACAAATGAATCAGAGATGTTGCACTGTGCTTCAGTAGGCTTTATTTACCTAAAGTAAATCCATTTATGCAATAAAAATCAAACATGTATAGATTTATTATGCATATGTGTATAGGAGAGCAAAATACAACCCACAGGTTCTCATGGACGTCACACTTTTTGCACACCGATTAAAAAAAGAAAAGAAAAGAGAGAGCTGTGTCCTGAGATTTGAAGATATGAACTGTGAGTAACCAACTGTAAGAAAAAACATGGTATTATTATTATTAATCCTTTCAGAAACCAGAATTTAGGCCAAGTGCAGTAATTAAAGCGCTTCGTAAATAACTTTGAGCTTCATGTGGACATTAAAGGTCAAAGGTCACAGCAGCTGACACAAAGACTGATCATAGAGCAGAGAGACGACAGGAGAGACATTAGGATAAATGCAGAGGAGGACCACAAGGAGTGTTTCTGTGTCTGTGGCCTCTCGTGCAGAAGCATAACACTGACAGTGAAAATGTATGAAAATTACCACCATGAATTATTATGGTAATGGAGATTGCCTCGGGCTATATCATGCAGGAATACATTCATGTAGTTTGTCTAGGCAACAATATGGTTTAGGTCAGTGTGTGTGTGTGTGTGTGTGTGTCGTGTGTGTGTGTGTGCTCGTTCCTAATGAATGTGATTTTTCATGCTTTCACTTTATGGTGCAAGTCAGTATGTTGTGTATTGTCAGAAAGAATTAACCCCTTTGTTCCCAGTGTTTCATGCATTTTATTTTCAGTGTGATGTTCTCTGAACAGAAAGACACGGAGCATGTTTTTCTTTTCCTGAAAATCTTTATTTAGTTCTTCTCGATTATGTAAATCTTCTTCTTCACATGCTAATATGATAAAAAAATATCATGAATATTGTAGTTTTAAAAAAAACAAAAACGTCAAATCAACCTAATATTTCTACTTATAGATTTCGAGTTGCTATATTTAATTAGTTAATAATTTAATTCAAGAAATAAGAAATATTTATCCATCCCAGCATGCATTGCATATGGATTAACACTGTATTAATGTCTTTTTTTCACATATATTCTCAATTTGAAGGTTGAATTGCCGTGGAGAAATACTGAATCCTTTACTTATTTACTTAGTACTTATCTGCCTAAAAGAGTATAGAATTCAAATGTAGAACAGAGGACATGACCGGCCTCTGTGGTATTAAGTCCTGAATGTTGAGTTTATATCAAGTGTATTGATCCTTGTACACAGGTGGTAAGTGTTGGGAAGTAATACTGTTATGTCAAAAAAGTAGTATAAATCTGTTCATTTGGAGAAAGAGCTGTCCAAACCTCTGTAACTGCTCCTCATCTCTGCTGCAGGTCAGAAGCTCCAACCTATATTATTTGCGGTTGTATCACAAACCTGAGTGGTCAAGTTGCATTGTGGGTAATGTAGGCGACAGGTTTTGACAAAGAAAAGAAAGACGTGTAATGAAAAAGACAGTTCTCTGGTTCTGCTGCATCAGTTTTGAGCTCTTGTTTTTTAGATTTTGGGTCTGACCATGTTATTAACCTTAAAGGAAGTGCTCTAACTTTTTTGAGTTTTGTTTTTAACTTCCTGTCTACACCAGAAGTCGTGAGATTATATCACAAGCAGATTATTACAAATATATGATCGATAAAATATATATTTGCCTATATATTACATATTGGATGAAAAGATCATTAAAGATAAAAGATCATAAAATCATCAACTCCACACTAACAAAGTGAAAGTCCGTTGGTTTATTGACTCTTTGTGAAGAATATAAGTAACTTAATAAGCTGCACCGTCATACTAATTAATTAGCATCGGAGCTTAACGTCAAAAGTGACTTTGCACCACAGATGTTTTTGTATTTGTAGACGTGGTGGAAGATTTGACCTCATCATAAATATCACTCACTTTCAGAAATATGTAGTAGACTGAGTGAACCAATCAGCAACTATCTACTTATAATCATCATCAGGAACTGGAAGTTAAGGGACAAACGTGGAAATACAAACACAAAAAGGAGCGATGCTGAATCAGCGGACTACTCTTCTCTTTAAATGTCCGGAGCTCTAAACTAACAGGCCTCAACAAGACTGCTCTGTGCTGCTTCATAGTAATAATGTTAAAATATCCACAAGGTGTCTTCCCATGTAGCAGCAGTGTTAGTATTAAAGACGTGAACATTGTAGTTTTAAATATTGTTTCCATATGTAGCGTTTCATTTCTTCTACTTGTGATTTTTAGTCTCACCATTTAACCCCAGTGCATGCTGGTAGCCCACAGGGACTGGCCAATCAGGAAACAGGCAGGCCATGGGCACTTCCTGTCAGCAATCAGGACCATTCAGGTGTGATGGATGAATATGACACACACACACACACACACACACACACACACACACACAAACATGTAGCCTCACCAAATTTTCATAAATCTTCAAACACACACACCAGCAAAGCAATTTAAACACACTCTTGCTGTTGAAGTTAAACAGTGCTTGGTGTGTGTGACACCGCTATTCATTACACTTAAACATGTGTGTGTGTGCCAAAACTTGACACTGCACAGACCTTCTGCGTGACCTTGCGTGTGTGTTTGTGTCATATGTGTATTAACATTTGATTTCAGTTCACTTTACTCTCTCTCCACCTCACTCTCACTCCTTCATTCCCCTTTCACTTTCAGATCCTTGGTTTCCCTCCCTTCTTCTGTCACACTCTTTCATCCCTCACCTTTTATAGATTCTGTCCTCTCACTGTGGGCCGCCACATCGGTGGGCCGGCTCTCTCTGTGTGTGCCCATTCGGGGTGTGCATGAGAGCGTGAAGCATCACTGTCGTTATGTGCTTATATCATCCAGGAGTGAATTTCTTTCCCAGTACACCCCCGTCACGAAGTCATTTTGGACCGGGGCAAAACAAGAATTATTATTTATTAATAAGAGCGCTTCAACTCTGATAATATATTAGAATGACTTCCAAATGTTTTAAAAATCATGTATATTAATTCTCTTAAACTACCTAGAGAGAGCGTGTTTAAAGGAATGAGAAGTGAGATACTTTCCACCTGTGGAATTCACTCAAACAGTGCAACATATCACATATTAACTTCACTGAATCTGAGTCCAAACTAGGCAGCAGAACTGGAGCCAGGCGAGCTGGTAACAGAACCAGGTTCAGCAGCATCCAGTGTACACAGTCCAAATGAAACCAAACTCATCCTCTGTGTACGGACAAGACACGGCGGATTCAGGAAGAGACGGGAGAGGCGTCGCATAGGAGAGGAGTGAGATGGATGTCTGTTGGAGAGGCAGCAACAGAGCAGAGACCTGACCTCAGACTGTCGCCTCATGATGTACAAAGTGGTATAAGGAGACAGGGCAGGCCGTCGCTACTAGGTTAGCATGTTCTTAACTCTTAATTATCGCACCTTTAAAGCAGCATATTGAAACGCTTTCATGAACTGCTATCTTGGATGACAACAACAAATTGTAAATAGGCATTAACTGTGGGGGAAAAAAAAACATTAAATGAATAGTTTTGTGAAATATTCTTATTCAGCTTTTTTGCCAAGAGTTTGATGAGAAAGTTGATACCACTGCGTACAGTAAATATGAAGCCACTGCCAGTTAGCTTAGCATAAAAACTGGAAATGTACCTACAGACATCTCTAACTAGTCAACATGTTATGTCTTGTGTGTTTAAAGGTTTATGTGACGACTATTTTGTTTTATTTTGTAGTATTTTATATTTTAGTAGCACACACATAAACTCCTGTACAACGCTGTAATCTTTGTGCACCTAATTAAGTTTTGAAAAACAACAGAATCCAGTTTCACACCTGTAGTTTTTTGGTCCAGACCAAGAAAAAAAAAGTTACTCCTTGTTTCCTATTCTGGTCCTGTACATTTTCACACTGACTTATTACAAACAAGAGCTGTAAATTTGAAGTTATACATTATACAAACTGACATTAAAACTCATTGGCTGGACAGTTTTGGTGATGTCATCCTGCATCATTGTAACTACGCATGGGCCCAGAGAGGAAAATCTAGTTCTGGTGGCAGACAGCATGTTACATGCAGAACATTACTGCACCTTATGTGTATATTTATCTTCTCTGGTGGTCATAAAGACCTCAACGTGGAAGAACTGGTGATGAATATAATGTATGAATGAATGCTATGAATAAATAGATTAAACAACAGAGATGTAATTATTATTTCTGATTGCGCTGCTTAAAGCATTGATAAATTACATCTAAAATAAACTACAAAACAATGTGGAAAACTACAAAAATCAAAATAAAGTTCTGAGACTTCGTTGCTTTGTCCTCTGATATCCACATGATATCATGTCTTCTAACCAGCGACTCTGAAACAAAGCACCAAAAGACAAGAGGATGCATCGGATGGTGACTTGATGAGAATGAATGAGATGCTCGAAAACTGATCATAGGAACGATACATCACAGCAGCAGTAAAAGAGTCACATGAAACAGATGGGAAATGAACAATTGTGCATCTCACAATGTCAGAGTGAGCTGCGAGGACACGTCTCTGTTCTTCAGGAGTTTCTTCACAGGTTTCTTGGATGATGGTTATCTCAGCCTCGGGCAAGACAATGAGCAGTGAGTGACAAGTGCCAGGACCATGAGTATTACAAAACCAAAACCTGCCTAACTTAAATTAACTGCCTCAAGAGCGCCCTCTGGAGGAGAAGGTGCAGAAAGTCTTGCAGAAAAGAAAATACAGCACTACACTGTGTACGTAATATATAATATAATGCTAGCAGCTCTGTGATATAACAAACATATATACAAAATACCACATTATTCATTAAAATGTATTAATTAGTACAATAGATGTCAAATGTACAAAACAGAGCTACACTGACCTCTATGTAATGCACAGGTAACATAGGTTGAAACCTGTGTTGTGAGCTTCTAGGATTCATGCATCACCAGGGTTTGTTCATCAACACATACATAAAGATACACGTATAAATCTGTATTGTATTTGTATTTAATACTTGGATGGCAGTGTCAGATCCACCTCTTTTCTCCAGACAAAAGTCTCTCAACAGCAATTGGACAGATTGTCAGAAAATTTGATGCAGACATTCATGGTCCCCAGAATCTTCTGGTTTACTGTAGTAAGACATGAGGCTGACATTTGTGCTCTTTGTGTGAAATGCCAAATATAAACTGACTTGACCTCCTGACTTTTTTTCTTATCTCAAACTTTCAATTCGTCATTGCTTGAGTTTATGACCCAGAAAGTCTGAAACAAATAACATCAGCCTTAGCTGTACTTTATGTTTAGTGCTAATTAGCAACATGCTAACTTGCTAAAATAAGAAGGTAAACATGGTGGCCTATCAACTCAAAGTAACACTGTGCCTAAAGCTTCTGTAGGTGCATTCAGATTGAAAGCTAATCGCATTGTTGCGTATTTACTTGTATTTGACTGCTGGACTCCTGGCTGCCACCATGTTGGATGTACTGCTTCTTCCGCCTCCCGGCTAATCTAAATATCGGCAAAGACGTGGATCATCGGTGGACTCGAGGTGGGCTGAATGACACCTGGATGCTCAAATAAGCCACCTGTAGCGGCACCTACCTGTCAATCAAAGCAGCCTGCATCCTTTCTTGTTCTGACAACCAAGATATTTAGCAAATGCGATGGCCTGTTAGCAGCTGGTAAAGCCATGAGGCGTAGTGGTAATGAATCTCTACAGATTGAACAACAAATCATTGTACCAGCACTACCTGTGCACTGACCTTGTATAGGCCGGTGTTCTGTTTGTGTGCAACTTCTGACTTTTAATAACTTAAAAAGTTATTTTCCTCCAGTTCATGAAAGTATCAAAATGAAGATAAAAATGAGGGAGACTGAGAATTACCCCTGGAACCCACCAGGCATGGCAATGTCACGTCGCAGCTGCTGGTGTTTTGGTCTGTTCTCGGCACGGTTTCATATACTGTACGTTTTTCCATTTGGAGTCAGCACGGGGTGCATTAGTTTGAAAATTGACTGAATTCTCTATGCCATTTCGCGGCCAGCTCAATCTGCTCTGTGCTGCTTGAGGCCACGTATTGGGACACTTCTGAAACACGCTACGGTGCTTCTGGTGGAATCACAACCATTGTCTAGAACGGGTCGCCCAGTGGGATTGAGTCATGAGACTTCAACTACTTCAACTAAAGCATTTTCAACTCACATGAACATATCTTGGCCTCAGATTTTGCCACCCAGACAGAATTTGCATCTCTTGTCAGTCTTTCACAGTGAAATTTGTCGCTATGCTGTGTACAGTTAGCTACACTGACTTACAACAAAGCTTTTTGAACTTGTTGAAACATTTTGGATCTTTCTTTCTTTTTTGTTTGACCTGAGATCTTCTAAGCGTCTTTTTCTAGAGTGCTTGAAGCGAGCTGAGATCTCTTAGTCCAACACAGAGGGGGTGGAAAGGGTTAAGCCGAACAGGCAGACTTCACTTTAATCTTCATAATGGAAGCTAAAGAGGACTAATGATACCTTCTCTATCCTCCTCCCATGTCTCCCTCCATCCCTTTCTCCTTCCCTATTTCCACACCTCCATCCTTAACCCCCTGACCCTCCCTTCCTTACTGCTTCTCTGACTCCCTCTCTCTACTCACCGTTCTCTTTCTTCCATAGTTTCTTCTTCCTTTACTCCTTCATCCCTCTCTTTCTGTCCTTCATCACTCCACCCTTCCCTCCATGCTTACCTCGGTTCTCTCCTTTCTCCACCTTTCCATTAGCATCCCTCTATCCCTTCTCTCCCCGGACACAGCCAGGCGTTACCACAGTGACAAATGATCCTCGCAAGCCGCATTGTTGCTTTGTGTGTGTGCATGTGTGTGTGTGTGTGTGCACTGGATGTGGATTTCTAGCTAAGCATTGTGGGTACATGTGTGGTACTCATTTGTTTGGGTATCTA
The DNA here is from genome assembly GCA_946959425.1 of Argyrosomus regius. Lineage (NCBI taxonomy): Eukaryota > Metazoa > Chordata > Actinopteri > Sciaenidae > Argyrosomus > Argyrosomus regius. The sequence goes on along the minus strand of OX336897.1, from coordinate 19,916,716 downwards.
TATCTATCTAGGCATGCGTGTGCACGAGAACATGTATGGTCTTGGTGTGTGTGTGTGTGTGTGTGTGTGTGTATGTGTGTGTGTGTGCGTGTGTGAGGGCTGTAGCTCTGTGACAGTGACTGATAGCCAGTCGTGGTAAACGATGCAGAACTTTCTTTAATAGGAGATACAAGAGGTGGTTAAAAATCCTGCCTAATGGAGAAATATGACATAGAGGGAGGGGGAGGGTGGAGGGGGTGGAAGATGATGGGGGTGTAGATAGAGGCGAGAGAGAGAGAGAGAGAGAGAGATGGAAAGATGTAGCAAAGGAAAAGAGTGGAGAGAGGAGAAAGGGAGGATGGAAAGAGATGGAGGTCAAGTGTTCTTGAATCAAATTTGTGTTTGATGCCAGGGTATCTCTAAAGTGTAATTGTGTATGTTATGGATGAAAACATATGTACTGTATTAGAAAAGTTAAAGTAAAAATATAAATTTACATGGAAGCCCTAAGCGGTCAGGCATTCGTACATTTTATTTCCTCTGTTTTCTCATCATAACTCTCTCATCATTCTCAGTTCATTTCATCGTGTTCTCGAGATATTTATATCATTTTCAAATAACAAATGTTATCCCGAGATAACAGGATAATTTTCTCAAAATCTTGAGATAACGAAACGTTGTTTTCTCGAGATAATGACATAATTAATACGAGATCTCAAGAAAACAAAAGGATAGACTAGTATATTAAATCACTGAAGGAAACATGATTCACTGTAGCAATGTCAGAGGAGAATGTTGCAGTCACAATAGATAGAACTTGTCTTAAATCTCAAGTCTCAATCGCTAGTTTCAAATCTTTCACACAGCAACACTCCAATTTAGAGTAAAATAGATGATAAAGCAGGGTATGGCTACTTTATGATTGACAATTCATTCTCAGAGCAACACACCGGCCTAACAAAACTCAGACTAAGCAGTGCTGATCAAATATGAATCAAGTTTCTTGCCTACGTCTCACCTCAAGTGTTTTCAGAAACATATTGTTTAGCTGTAATACATGAACATTTGTGACCAGGCAAGACGGCGTCAAAACCAAGCGCAGCCCAGCTCACAGTACATCACCCACCAGCTCCAAACTTCCGTCTTAACACGGTCACTTCTGGCTCCGAAAAACCAAGATGGCAACATCCATAATGCCAAACTCGAGGCTCCAGTCGTCCACAAACCAGCACGACATGCAAAGACAAGGCAAATAGCATACCTTCATAGCCTCCACATAGCACTTTGCTTTATCAACATCTCATGCTTCACACCTGCTGGCATCAGCTTCACTCAGCCCTGCACTGATACATTACACTAGACACCACAGTGCCACACGTGCCTCTGCATGTAACAAATGTTCTGTTTTCAAAGTGTTAGGTGTAGTATCAGACACTGTGTGTCAGCTCACCTGATCATTGTAGCTTCACTCCACACCACATCTGCTCCTACTGGGTTAATTAGTTTGACTAGGTTAACCAGGTTAGGTGGAGTGCAAGTTAGCCAGGCAGGTATACATGTGAGGTACTGGTGCGCACGATTATTGATGCTTCACCCCATACACATTACATTATGTGTGAACCTGTTTCTCTTTGTGGGAGTCTACCAGTGTGTGTGTGTGTGTTTGTATGTTGATGGATAGCCCTCATCACTGGCCCCCTCCCCTTGTTACTGAAGGTGGCGAGGGATGCACAAGCACAAGAGTGGAGGGACGGTGGAGTGATAGGAGAGGAAGACACAGAGGGGAGGCCACGAGTCATACACTGTGAACGTCATCAAACACTTCGAGGTCAGTACTTTAACCTCACAATCACAGTTCAAATCCTCTGTGATCAGATTCACACTGTCTGACTTACAACATTCAGTTTTAAAATATTGTGTAAAGCTGCAGTAGTATATATTTTTGGCCACTTGGGGGCAGTGGAAACACAAAAAGAACAGTGTTTTCACCTTAAAAGTCAATATGGCAAATTTATTATCGAACAGTCATCTATTAACACAATATGGAGCAAAATTATAAAATTCTAAATTTAATTTTAAGTCATCTTTGTGTCCACCTGATTGGTGATTTTGGTCCCCACTGACTCCTGAGACAATTTTTGATTATGGTTTCATCACTGTGAGCGACAGCTTTCACATACAATGTGATGTATTGTAACAGATATGTTGATGATAGCCTCTATGTATCCTACAATGAGTTGATTTGTCCTTTCATTGAAACGTGATGACTTTGTGCTTTTTATTCATTACATGAAAATATGAAATATATATACAGGAGCAAACTCATATGGGGGCGTCTTGCCTTGTCTTGTTATAAATATTGGATTAGCAGAGTGTTGCCCTGTGTCTGTCTTAGACATCAATAAATTGCCTTTTTGTATAGAGGGTGGAAATGCACTTCACCAAATTCTCCACAAGATGGCGATGCTTGATCAAAGTGCACAACACATCCCATTGCTCTACTGACCTGATCAGCTGAATGTCTTTCTTTCTTTCTTTTTACTATCAAAGTGTTCTTTTTCTATCTCTGTGCGTCAGCATTATCAGAGGAAGTTGGGTTGATTTGAATAAAGATTTGACTCCTGCGGTGTGTAGTTTGCAGCAGAGATGGAGGGTTACCTAACTGATACCTTCAGGTGATGTGCTTCAGTATGCCGCAGAGGTTGGAATACGCCTAAACTCTTTAATATTAAAATTCTCTAACTGTTCAGCGTGGGTGACACACTATCTGTCATCGCGTGTTTCTTTGTGGGGATATCTTGTGTACATCTGTGAATCCTTGCCCAGCCACATTTTAATACAGGAAATCAAAGACAAAAGAGCAAAGAGCAGCCTATTCTCTCTCATGAAAAACATTTTAAAGAGATGAGGGCGTGTGGATTAGGATCACAACAGTGCTATTGTTCCTGATTTGCATGAAGCACTGCTGACCGAAACTGACACCACACATCAGCATGTTCATCAGTTTTACCTTTAGCCAACCAAACAGTGCTGAGTTTAAACAGGTCCTGTGGTGATTTAGTCCATAAAGCTGGCAAGAGAGGCTGACATATCCTGACGTTTATCTCCTACTAGCTCCAAAAAATGGATCAAACACTTCACAATTTGCAACAAATGGCATGTTTGCATTGTCCATGTCTTTTTAGGGAGGACTTTCTGGTATAAGGTCAATTTGAGATAATCCAGATGACATTTCATGAAGCTTCACAAACCCCCTCTTCAGAGCCACAGAAGACATTATACAAGTGATCTTAAAAGTTGAGTAGTGTATCTGTTTCTCTTCAATTTTTTAGAGCCTTTTCACTGAAAAGAGAGCACTGAGAATGAACAGGAACGCTAAAGTTGCAGACCAGTCAGCTAAACTAAAGCTGAGCTTTAAAACTCCGTAAAGCAGATTCAGGTGATAATTCTCATAATTCACATTGTCATATTGTTTTCACATCATCATTTTATTTTGTTGGTATAAAAATGAAGTAAACATTTGAATCACAAGTACTTTTTCATGACTGTTTTGCTACTTTTTGTTGCAGGGAGTGAATCTTTAGAGCAGTGACAGATTTTCACACGCCATGCTGTGCCAAGAGTCTGCAGGTTTATGAAGTTCCTCCTCCACAAATCACTATAAAGCTGCAGACTCTCCATGTCTCATGGTCAACTCCCACTGAGTGCACAACATTAAACAGTGCACTTGTTTTTGTTCCAAGGCAGACTTAAACATTACAACTTAGTTGGTTTAAGAACCTTTTAATCGTGTGTTGATGAAAACAAGTCATGAATGCAAATGTCAGAGGTCAGTCAGAGGTCTACCTCTGATAAGTTTCTACATCAAATTTTCCTGTTTGACATGAATATAATCTCAAAAACACAAGTAACTCACCTGTCTGTGCATGGATGTGTGTGTGTGTGTGTGTGTGTTTTGTCACAATGCGGAGGATTATAACTTGGTTACTGATTAACTTCTGTCCTACTTCCTGAAGCAGTCAGCAGATATGAATACATACAGTACAGAGGGCAGTTTATTCAGCAGAACAGTCATTCATTTACAGCTGGAAAATCCCAAGTGGAATCTATATAGCAAAAATGATCAATGTGAAGCCAAAAGAGAGTTTTACAATATGCCCAAATGCCTTTGAACTGCTGTTTGAACTATCTTGATAATCCAAGATAAAGAAGATAGTGGTTTAATTGTGGCGTGAGATACCTGTGAGGTTTTAGTGTTGGGTGTGGATTACCTTTTATGCCAAATTGCCTCTATTCAACATGAGAATGTCTGAGAGTTCAAGTTTAGAGTTAGCACTTGTGCTTGTGGTTAATGTTAAAAATTAGCACTACATGTAAGGTAGATACATTTTAAAATCTAAATTTAAAAAAAAGATCTACATTTTCAGTTGAATTGTGTAGAGACACAAGACAACAATGGCTACATGTCTTCTCATTCAGTCCAGTTTTAGCTTTATTGGTCATCTGTATAGTGCAATGATCTGTGCTGGACGAGAAAACAGGTCAGCTCAGCATGAGTAATGACAGAAACTACAGACATGATCAGGTGGTGCAGGTGTTGTAGACCCTGACAGCGGCCGGGATGAAGGACCTGCGGAACCTCTCCTTCTTACACCATGGGTGTATCAGTCTGCTGCTGAAGGAGCTGCTCAGGGACCCCACAGTGTCATGTAGGGGGTGAGAAGTGGTGTCCATGATGGATTTCAGCTCGGCTAACATCCTCCTCTCACCCACTTCCTCTATGGAGTCCAGAGGACAGTCCAGGACAGAGCTCGCTCTCCTGATCAGTCTATTGAGCCTGCTCCTGTCCCTGTCCATGCTGCCCCCTCTCCAGCAGACCACAGCATAAAAGATGGCTGAGGCCACCACACAGTCCACAAATGTCCTGAGGAGAGCCCTGCACACTCCAAAGGACCTCAGCCTCCTCAGCAGGTGGAGGTGACTCTGGCCCTTCTTGTAGAGAGCATGGGTGTTATCAGTCCAGTCCAGTTTATTGTTTAGGTGAACACCCAGGAATTTGTAGCTCTCCACCACCTCTATGTCCGATCCCTGGATGTTCACCAGTGTGAAGTGAGATGTTTTCCTTCTGAAGTTAAAATCATCTCCTTCGTCTTGCTGGTGTTGAGCCGAAGCTGGCTGAGCTCACTCCAGCTGACAAAGTCCCTGATGACCCTGTATTCCAGGTTGTTCCCCTCAGAAACACATCCAACAACGGCTGTGTCATCTGAGAACTTCTGGATGTGGCAGTGGGTGTTGTTGTGAGTAAAGTCCGAGGTGTAAAGGGTGAAGAGGAAGGGAGAGAGCACCGTACCCTGAGGGGCACCTGTGCTGCAGAGCACAACGTCAGACACACAGTGATGGAGCCTCACATACTGTGGTCTGTTGGTGAGATAGTCTGTTGTCCATGCAGCCAGGTGTTGGTCAACTCCCACATTCTCCATCTTCACTCTGAGCAGTGATGGCTGGATGGTGTTAAAGGCGCTGGAGAAGTCAAAAAACATGACCCTCACAGTGCTCCCGCTGTCCTCCAGATGTAGCAGCGATTCTGTGCAGCAGGTAGATCACTGCGTTGTTCACCCCGATACCAGGCCGATAAGCAAACTGCAGGGGGTCCAGCTGTGTGCCCACCAGCGGTCGCAGGTGTCGCAGGATGATCCTCTCCATGGTCTTCATCAGGTGAGAAGTCAAGGCAACAGGCCTGAAGTGGTTAGGCTCCTTGGGGCGCGGTGTCTTTGGTACACACAGGAGGTCTGCCACAGGGCTGGGACTTTCTCCAGGCTCAGGCTCAGGTTGAATAAGTGCCTGACCACACCACAGAGCTGGTCAGCACAGTCCTTGAGGAGTCTTGGGCTGATGCCGTCCGGGCCCGGGGCCTTCCTTGCCTTGATCTTCTTAAGTTGACTTCTCACCTGATCATCTGTTATGGAGAGGGGGGTGGAGGATGACTGGGGTGGGGATGTGGGGGTGGTGGGTGGTGAGAGTCTCGGGGGGAAGAAATGTGAAGAAAAGGGTTGTGTGTGACAGTAAAAGTGTATACAGAAGTATTGCACAGTTCATCAGTCCTGGTATTTTTCAGGTGGCCAATGACAATGTCTTCACTATCCATTCATCCATTTTCCACAACCACGTATCCTTATCAGGGTCGCGGGGGCTGAAGCCAATCCCAGCAGGTACTGAGCGAGAGGGGGGCAAAAACAAAAAAAAAAAAAAAAAAAAAAAAAAAAAAAAAAAAAATAAAAAAAAAAAAAAAAAAAAAAAAAAAAAAAAAAAAAATGACCATCCCAAATGTTTTTACGTCTCTTCAAAAAAAAAAAAAAAAAAAAAAATAAACCTTTTTTTTATTTCCCCCAAAAAAAAAAAAAAAACAGTCTGGCATCTAACCACATAGAGAATATGTATAAAATAAATATATAAAAATAACAGCTCCTAAACATGAAATCTAGAGAGATGCCAGGCCACACATTGTACACGTGCTGCATAAGTTGCACAGTTTTTATTATTTAGCTCACCGTAAGTTGTAAAAAACATTGTGCAGAGTTTTGGCTTTTGATAAGTCACATGAATCTGTTACTCCAACTGGACTTCCTGGACTAGATTACATTGTCGACCTGAAGCAACCTGCCAACGGCCATCTTGAGCCACCTTAGCAACTGTCTATTGACACCTCTACAAACTACCCTGACCACCTTAGCAACCAGCTGCTGGTTATTTTAAAAATGTGAGCGTGCAGCTATAGTAACGTCTGCTGAGTCAGCAAGAAAACACGTCTTTCAGAAAATTGAGGCTTTTCTAGTGCAAAACATTTCGCTTTGCGTCTGGTGCACTGTGTGACGTCTGTGGCATGGACTCAAACTAAGGTGAAATATGCCAAGAGTACTTTGATAGACTGATGAATCAGCTCGGGTATGCTTGAGTTATTTTGGCCTGACTTAACATTTACCCTGACTGTTGTTGAAATCATCAAAATACCTCAGCTTGGTGGTAATCAAGTGCAAATTAACATGTCTGCAAGTCAAAAAAAACCATCATCAGATTTGGATCATCATATCCGACCTGCAGCAGTACTTTCAACAACCAGGTTTAGATTAGATTAAGTCTGGGTTGGAGTCAGGGTTAGGAAATGAATTGTGAGTTCAGCCAAAGTCCTCACAAGTATAGTAAGGCTTGTATGTGTGTGTGTGTGTGTGTGTGTGTGTGTGTGTGTGTGTGTGTGTGTTTGTGTGTATCAGTGGGAGGGGCCAAACACAGCACCTGTAACTCAGCACCTACACTAGGAAAGGACAGACAGAGGATTGAATGTGGACAGGACAGAGGGAGGAGGTAGTAAGGAGATGTAAGGATGCACCACGATAAATGACAAAGCAGAGAGACAGTAACCACGCTGTGGACTACCAACAACTCATCTAAGCTCTCAACTCTAGTGTTTTATGAGTTGTTATTTCCATCTTAAGGAGAGGCTTTTAAACCCTTCTACAGGGTGGACAACACCGTTTTCAATAACATGTTTTTTGGCCTGATTCTCCTCCAAACATACTCACCTCAGTGCACCCTGAAAGTGCCAGACGTATGCTCACTTCCACTTGTGGTTTTAGTGTAGTTGTGGATGAAGACAATGGATTATGGACTCTCCTCTGTGATAAAACAGGGATTAAAAACTGTCAGGTGAGACTTAACTTTCAGTTTCCTGCCACTTTTCACAGACAGTTTATTATTAACTGGTCCCATGTAAAAGCAAAGAGCTCTCCAAGTGCTACTCAAGCATATAAACACAGAAGTTAAACAGAGGGCAATGACACAGTGAAGGCTGAATGCCGTTTCACAGAGCGGGTTTGTTGCTACTAGAAGAAGAAGGATTCGGGAGTTCAACAAGTTTTGGAGTGAAGAGGCTGAACAGTGATCCTGAAGTCTGCTGAGGTCAACCACAGCCGGAAAGAGACAACATCCGATTCAGACAGGTGAGTGTAAAGCACTGCAAATCCACTGCCGGAAAGTAACTAAGTACATTTATATACAATTTTAAGTTACCTGTTATTTAACTGACTATTTACATTTTATACTTCTATTCTGCTATTCATCTGACCACTGTAGATACCAGTTTCTTTTCAGATAAAGTGTTCACACACACACACACACATACTATATATAATGTATATATACAGCATATATCTGTGTATATTTATAAGATATTAACAAAATATAATGCTACAAATTGGATTGTAATGCAAAGATTACACCAGCGAATGTCTACGAGTTGTTAGCAGTTCCATCAAAGTGTCATTTTCTTGTCTAAACTCTTGGTTTTTCCACAATCCAAAATTGTGAATTGGAACCACGTCTTTTCTTTCTCATTAATCATTGCACAACCCTTCAGAGTGATCTGGTGAGCCTTTAGAGGGATCCGACCCCTTGGCCTAAACTAGTTAGCTGTATTAGTGAGTAGTTGAAACCAGCTCCACCTCGGGCAGCTACAACAGTAAAATGCTGCTCTAACATTTATGTTTATATTATATTGACTCAAACTGTCAAATATAATAAATCAGTCACAGGTTCTTCTTTTGTGAGGTCAAACATGTTCGATACTTTAAGTACATTGACGCTCGTACTTTTACTTCAGTTGAACTTTGAATGCAGGACCTTACTTTGTACTTTTACTTAAGTAACTGTTCAGAATACTTCTTCTAGCATTAATCAGCATTAATCTATGTTTTGGTTATTTGGCACAAAACAACCTCAATGTGTCATCCATCCATTTATCAGTGCAGTGTGGTAGATTCAGGTGTCGTATCAGGTTGGCTGTACAATAGAGGACTTATAACTGCTCTTTATCTGCAACATATCAAATGCTTCATTCACTGAGATGTTATTGTCTCTGTTTCCAACACATAAAATCAGTTTCTCAATAAATCTAAAAAAGAGTGGCCATAAAGTTACACAGTCTTTAATTATGCTTCATAAACAGTCAGTGATTTGAATAGATGTCCATGCAGACAGTAAACCATGTCCTCATTTGAACCTCTCCCAATTGTTCTCTAACTGATCCACGATCAGCAGATGAGCACTTTGGTGACCTGATTTGTATCTTTGAGGCCACCAGCATCTTACTCCCCACAAAAACGCTGTTTGTTGTTTTGTGGTCAGAAATAGTCTCACTGCTTCAGCCTGCTTACTTGGTTAGTTTCTCATCAACAGTCAATCCTTGTCTCTCCCAGATCACAGATCAGAGATTCACCATCGCCTCTGACCTCGCTGTGAGCATGGAAGATGAAACAGGAAACGATTCAATGCAGCACCTTTCTTCTCCTGAATAAATTTAATTAAGTTTTTATTAAATGAAATGATGTACTATCCCGAGAACAAAACATACACAACCCAGTACAGAGAGAAGCCATCATGGCTGACTGTTCAGGCTGGCTTGTGTGTTAGCTGCTAACTCTCCAGCTACAAGTCATTCATCAACATACCCTGCAAGTAGTCCTAGTGTGACAGGAGTACACTTGCTGTACACTTGCTGTATACTGTCCAACACATCTCATGCAGGAATATCTTGTCCTCCAGAGCACATTAGCAGACTTTAGAGGATTTCTCTCTGCATGTAGGTAGAGGACAGGAGACAGCAGTCAGTGTTTCATCGCTGAATAAAAGCTCACATTAACGTTTAAAGTCAGTGACGAATTCAAACTGCTGGCTGTGACTGTGCCGATGATGGGAGGGTTTGCTGTTGAGCGGGAATGCAGTGTGGCTGCGTGTAACAGTTTTAATGCACCACGTATATATCCATGTTGACTGCTGTTGCACAACATGATGAATGTTTAACATGTGAGCGAGCGGACACAAATGGCCTGTTTCATTTTAATGTACTGGATGCAACACGTTTCGTCCAGCACAGTACCTGCCAGGCATAACAACCTTTGAACACTCCCTCCCATGTTTGATCTCACTCTCTCTCTCTCTCTCTCTCTTACACACACACAGAGTAAACATGGTGGTTGGTAACACAGTGACTACACCCAGACAAGTGAACCTGCAGTGACCACAGACTGTTTTGAAATTGAAATATATTGATTATTAGTTTTAAAGCACAGCTGCCTCAGTTTTCACACTTTTCACCTTTCTGCTGTAGCAGTAACTCTGCTGGATTACAGTTAGAATCAAATATAACACTAGTGTGACTCAAGCTCCATTTAGTTCATTAAATCTGTTTTATTTCCTGATGTAGGCATTCAGACTCTTTCCTGGGAATGTCCTGTGATGTAGAAGAAGTGTTTTATGTTAACCATCTACTTAGCATTTAACTAGACTCAAGCAACATAGTAAGTGTGAGTCTACAGCATGCTGACAGCACTGTCAGTCAAGTCAAGTCAACTTTATTGTCAACACTGCCATACATACAGGACATACAGAGAATTGAAATATCGTTTCCGTCATATCCCTGGTGCAAACAAGCAGTAAACAGTAAATATAAAATATATACAAGTGTAAATATATATATTTTTTTTAAATATGGCAATATAAAAACATATACACAGTATGAACAGTGTAAACAGTGTGAATGTAGATGGCATACAGCAATACACTGTACGTAGTGCAAAGCACTACTGTGAAGCTGTAGCATCATTTTGAGCTAAATGCTAATATACTCACCAGTGACAATGTTAACAAGCTGACATTTTGCAGGTATGACTGTTAACCATGTTCACCATCATACTTTAGCGTGTTAGCATGCTACAATGTGAAATGTTCTTGAATAATAACAATAATAATAATAATAAAGTCATTCTGTGTCATCATCTTGGCTTCATGGATATCTGTACCAAATTCATGACAATATATTCATTATTGGTTGAGATATTTCATTGAAGGACAGCCTCATGTTGAAGCTAGAGGAAAAGTCTAATATCACTAATCTTGTGAGGACTGTGAATGTTTTCAGTGATCTGTTCCAGTCACCTGGAAATGATGCAATCATGTCAGACTGTTCAACTTTGGCCATACTGAAGACTGATGTGATGTGAAATGATTAGCAGACATTACAGCATGCAGCCATCCTGACAGTTTATTCTCACTCTGCAGGTGCACTAAGCCCACAAAACACCACAAACTGACTCTTGTTATTTTCAAAATGTTCTTTTCACTTGGCGATTCGGATTGTTTTCTGCAGCGCAAGCAACAAAATGGCTGCTCCCCCACACTCCCTCCTACTGAATGGGAGTCAAACACAGAGCTTCTAGGAAGTCGATACTCGCCGTCACTTCAAAGTTGTATAGAATCTACATGAAAAGGGACAAAGGGAGCCAAACAATAATCAGTTAGCTGAGCGTATCACGTCTTCATGAAATAGAGAAAGAGAGAGAGAGAGAGAAGAAAAGAAACAATAAAACAATGTGGTTTAGTTTCTGTTTGCTCAGCTGCTATAAAAACTTGCCCCAGGCCAGAAGGCAATCAGGAGCTGACCTGCAGCCAGTTTGCATGCCAGCTGGGAGAGATAACTGAAGTTGATCTTTTTTAAGGCCCAAATAATGGAACAGTTGATCTCATAATGGTTGACAAGGGGTCATATCTTAGTGTTGGTGGATTATTTTCATCATTTTGACTGTTTTCCTTGTTGTTGGTTACTTATGGAGTTAATGGCCTAGTAGTAAATCTGCAAATACAAACATATAGCAGGAACTCAAGTACACAAATAATAGTTTGTGACATTATTACAGCTCTGGCAGTTTTAACAAGGAGCTAACTGTTAAAATCTGCTTTGTGCTGTCAAGTTTCTTGAGGGTTGTACCTTAATTGAGAATGCAGTTAAAGTAGAGAAAGTATTTTAAATGCAAATGCAGAGAAAGTTTTTTAGTTCTGCAATTTCCTTTTAATGTACTTCAGGTGATAGTACAGTACAGTGGAGTCAAGGTAAAGTGTTGAAAATAGGTGGAGAAATAAATGAAATTGTCAAAACTGAGAAGATTGTAGTGAAATCTGAGTGGTTTCTTGTCCAGAATGTTGGCAGTCCATCGGCTGTATGTTTGACAGTCCTGTTGTAGAAGGATGTTAGTGGTTTAATGGCAGAGACGGCAGCCTGAGACCAAGAGGTTATGAGAGATGAGAAAAAATCATAGCATGCGTAAATGTTTGAGCTGTATTACATGGCAGGCAGTGATTTGCCTAAATGTTTGTAGATTGGCTGCAACAGTTCTACCTAACTTTTTCGTCAGACCGTAACTGGGAGTCCAAAACAATTCCAAGATACTCGAAATCCTGTAGAGTCTCTAATTCTTTGTCTTTTATCTTTTATTATTTTAACATGTCTGTGATTGAGAGCTTTCTGATTGAGAAACACCGTTTTTTAGATATATTTAATGTTAGACAGAAAGTGTCTAGTGCTCCTGTTAGTTTGGCTGCAGCAGTAGTAGGTATTTTTTCCATCACAAATTAAACAGTATCGTCAGCATACCTTTGTAGCCCAACTCCTGTGCAACACTTATCATTTATATATAAGCTAAACAACAAAGGCCCAAGCACTGATCCTCTGGGTATGTCCATTTTAATATCACTGCATTCAGATTTAGAATGACCAATGGCGACTCATGTTTCATAAATTTGAATAATACCACAGCAATAAGGGCAATAAGAACCACGGTGCCAACGGTGGTTCAACAGTGGGCGCCACTCTGAAACCACAAGGCTCTGTGACTCTGTTTATTTTGAGCTAAATGCTAACGTCAGTGTGCTAACATGCTTACAGTTACAATGTTAAAACACACACACACTAGTCAAGAAATATCTATGCCGGTTTTCAAATTAAAATTGCGAACCTATTCCCCAGTGAGGCACAGTCCATCTTTAGTGTTGCCATTGACAACAAATTTATTCCATTTGCTTCCAAATTTTTCTCATCTTTAAAAAAAATATGCTGTCTCAGGTTGTCAGTGTATTTGTGTGGGCAGAAGAGGAACACATTTTAGAGAAAAGATTTTCAACTTTGAGCCAACATAATAACAACAATCTGTGCCCAAATCCATATAGCTCCATAAAGAAACGGTATTCCCAGTTTGTTGTGGAAGAGCCATGAGTCTATGAGCCAGACCTGATCATCTGACATAAGGACCTCACTGGTGCTTTTTTTGTGTTTGCAAATCTCAGCAGCCTTGTTCTAACGCCTGCTGGACAGACTGAAACTACAGAGGTTGATGTAACAGCACGTTGCTTATGGTGCCACAATCACATCAGGCTGCAATAATGGATGTCGACATAAATTTGGCCATGTAGTTTTGTGTATTTTTGCATTGCTGTCATTGTCAATATGATCCCTCTGGATAAGATTATCAGATAGATGATAGGATGTCTTTTTTATTGGCTGATCATCCCACAGAAGATGAATAAACAGCCAAGAAAGACCAGCTCTGTAAAATGTAATGTACACTCACACTCACATATCCATTAGACTGACCTCCTATATGTTTCTCTCCCCACACACACACACACACACATGCCCTCTGATGTGACACACTGACACACCGTAACCTGAGCATCCAGGTGTGCATCTACAGCATATGGAGACGATTGAATTACACTGAAATATTAACAGTGCCATGGGTGGATAGACACACTCATACTATAACAAACACATAGAAACTCATATAAGACAGGTGCATACTTAAACTCAACATCATTTCTATTTTCTGTTACCCAGTCTTCTTTTTTAACCCTCTTTTTTCTATGTCTTTAGCCCTCCATCCACCCCACCATTTACCCATCATGGCAGAGCCAGGCTGGTGGAAGCTGACTTTCCTGAGGAGGAAAAAATCCCAGCCCAAGGTTCTGTATGAAATCCCAGCAGAGTGTATTTCCAACTCCACCACTGGCCAGCACGGATCTGCCACAGTCACCGGAGCTGCTGCCCACCCAGAGGACACGGCGCGTGACTCTCAGCTGGAAGCCCGACTAGAGAGGATTGTGGATAAAACAACAGCCAGCAAGGGGCGCCATGTTAAGGTGTCTCACTCTGGGAGGTTTAAGGAGAAGAAGAAAGTGCGCGCCACCCTGGCTGAGAATCCGGAGATGTTTCCGGGAGGTGACCAAACACGGGATGAGAACCAGAGGGCTGGGAAGTGACAGGACACATAAATATTCTCAAAGTAAATAGTAATATACACGCAGAAAGACATAAGTACATAAAAACATAAAAACTTAAACATAAAATTTGGGTTGGCTCTCTGTCCTTGTTGTCAGCTGATGGAGCCATAATATCCAAATGTGGGCAACTCTGAGAAAAACAAAATTACCACTGAGGAGACACTCATCAGAATAAATGAAATTTATATTTGACTTATGTCTTCATCCATGACAGATTAAAGAGATTGAGCCTAGAATTATTCCAGTACAAGATCCTCAACAACTAATCCACTGTATTGTGTAGATGCACTGGGATCAAACCTTGGACTTTTCTGTTTCTGGATGGTTTATCTAATTAGTCTCTACAAACAGATATCTGCATATGAATGTAGACTCTGTAGGCGAAGGACCAAGACTTCAGCACTGGAAGTGTTCTTGTTTCCGTTTGTAGTCCGAGTAGTGTTGATCAGTCATGTTTGAATGGACTTTGCAACAGTCCGTGTGGGGAGCAAAAGAGGCAGACACATTGGCTGAAATGCAATATTCAGAACCCATCGACTATTGTCTGATGATGATTTCACTTCATCTGCATTCATATGCAGATATCTTGATTAGAAGAAATGTGTCCTTCTCATCATCCTCGCCTTTCAAGTTGGTACCTGGAGAGGAAGTTTTAGCCCAGATATCTGTAAAACAGACAATAGCTATCCGAGCCAAGACTTCCCGGCCACACCGGAAGCCCAGAAACATTGGCTGTTGGCCACAGACAAAACCTGATAGATTCTGAGATTGCCACAGTCACACATCTAGTGGTCACTGGACATTGGACTCATGTGAGAGTGTGGCAGCGATGAACACTCAAATCAGAGTCGGGATCCAACAATATGCTTTGGAAGGTTTAGTATAATTTACAAAGAATCAAGATGAAGATATCAAAATAAGACAGCAAAAATATGTGAAACAAATCACAAAGGTGGCAGGTAACCTCTTAAGTCTAGATTGGACACAGTAGTAATAATAAAGTTGTTAACATATACCTTTAACCAATCAGATTGGTTCATTGATTGGCTGTAAATGTGCGATATTGTTTTCTTTTTGTTTTTTACTGTGGATGTTAATGTTTGTGATGAAACTGATGTGAAGAAAAGTCATTTTGTTGTGTGTCATTAAATCATTACTGGACAAGCACATTACCAGCAACACTCCCTCAAATAACTCACTACTTTGTATTTCCTGATTTATTTCTGAAAAGGTCCAATCACCCAACTCAAAGTATAAGATATTTTCTCATTTACCCTTCCTGGTATATTTTAGAAATATCTACCACTGAAATTTCTCCTGCAACTACAATACAGAAGTTCTCGAAGAATCTGATCGCAGTAACATTTAAAATAACATTTCATAGTGAAATAAATTCCAATTAAACTGTGGAACTAGTGGAAAACCCAAGCAATGAGTTTAACTTCAGGGAACTTTAACACATATTATCAATGCAGGAAAAGCAAGGGTGGAACTGATATAGTTAATGATGATTGCATTCTATTTAGATGAGACAGATCCAGGGCTCTGACGTGGTTTACTGGGATACTTAAGGCAATGGAACCATGTCATTATTTCCACCTGTGCTGTTCCTGCTAAGTCATAATGTCGGCCATGAAAAGTCGATTGAGGGAACCTCTGGTCCACTATTAGAAGCTCCAGATTTAATGTGCGTCAACTGTTTTGTAGTAAGAACATGCAACACTAAAGCTTTTATCATCTTGGTGTCTCATAGAGGGTCCCAGGGTCATGATTTAGTTTTAAGACCTTTATTATTGCAGTTTATAGATTATATGTCACATATTCCTAAATGAATTTGTCTTCATTCATATTGCCACAAAGCAATCCTGGAGAGAAAGATAAGATTCTGTCCCTCTGACATGTTAGTTAGAATATTGGACAAAGGTGGTTTACCTTTTTTTTAAATCAGGGCAATGTCCATGGTTTGTAATAATACTTGATATAGATCTATGAATATCTGGCGAAATGTGCAATTTAACCTGAACTTGAACTTAGTTCAACCAGGGGGGGGGGCAGCTGTGTGGATTTTTAACAAAGTGTTTACAGAAAGTGACTTGTAGCCTGGTTTGGCTGAATCAACATATCAGCAGTACACACCCTCTACACTTGTTGTAGAAGACAATAACACTGCATAGCTAGAATATAACCACATTAAAACTAAGCTGCACATGATGTCGCCAGTAAAACCCATTAGAGGACAGCACTGTTCAACACAGATTCATATTCAACAGTTATTCAAACACTCCTCTAGTCTGCTCTGGTGTGGATGAAATACATGTCAGAATGTTGTAGATACTCTGTTCTTCTTCTCCAGTGCAAGTGCTCACACAGTTGCTGTAACCACTTCAGCTTGATATGTCATTGCTGCAAAATTTGGGATATGTATTATAAATATTTTTTTTGTATGAATAAAAATAGTCTGATTACAAAAATAAATGTTTTTTTTTTCTTGAAATTATATTTTAGACTTGTATCAATGTCAAGTGTAAAAGATGTGAAAATATTTTTTTACAGATTACATAATATTAACTGTATAAAACTATATACAGGATATAACTACGTATATATACACAGTTGGTATATGGTATTGTTAGTTCCTACCACACAGGGGCGTCTTATCTCCATCTAAAAACCTGATGAAGAGCCCTACACCTGTCGTCACAACGAATGTTTGGATGCCCTCTAGTGGTTAGAGGCAAAATGACATATTACATATAAAGAGAGTTGACATTGACAGCCTACTACAAAATAATATACTGTATTGTATACTGCAATATAGTGTGCATAATAGTATGTATAATAGTATGTCTAAGGTACTGTATGATTGTTTATTTTAAGTAAATATTCTTTAGACTAACATTTAAGCTTAAACTGTTTACTGAAGGTACAAAACATCACTCAGAGATCTGAAACACAATGAAACCAAAGTCATACTACATACAAGATAGTCATATAGATATTTAAGTATTTTAATGTTTAAAAAAAATGTAACAAACTCTCAATATTAACAAAAATTGAATCAAATTCCATCTTGTGTAAAAACTAGTCCCAATATTTGTTGGTACATTTTGACAATATTTGATTTTGAACATCAGTAACTACTGTATCAATGTTTTACTTGATATATACATACATATCATTTATATATTTCATTATAATAGTAATAATATTTAGGGTGACAATACAATAAATCGACATTAAACAGAATATCCAATAAAAATAAAAAACAACTTTCCTATGTAAAATGAGGATAAATGAAGATATAATTTTAGGTATAGACAACAAACAGTAGATAAAGATTGATGTGGCTGAGTGGACTTAACAGAAATTACACTATAAATCTGTTTGCTTGCCTCACAGTTGCCCAACACACTCTACTTTATTGAGTGGTTTAGAAAATAAAGTGAATTTTAAAATATCAACCCAATTTTTTGTGTTGATGTGACTGCACAGACTGTGTCTGTGTTGTTGTCTAACATCTGTACAGTAGCCTGTCCAGCTGTTCAGTAAAAAAAGAATCAATCTGTCTATAGTAAATCTAAAGGGGGGCAATAAGCAATAAAGTTCCCCAGCCAGATTCATACAATAAGGTGGTTGCATTTCACTGTCGGCATCTTGACCCCTAACCCTACATTTGACCATTTTGATCTGCTAAACCTATAGTATATTGAAATATGTTAAGATTACTTGGTTTAAGGTAGGAATCAATGGTGGTCATGGTTAAAATAAATCAATATAGATGGTTGGAAGAAAACTGGATGCAGACAGTGGTCTCCTGTGTCAGTGCTTTCTTAACCCTTCATTACACCTTGACACCCCTCTCTAGGTTTTGTGGCCTCGGCCTCTATGCTCACATAGTAGATATTATTTAAAATGAATAGAAAGAGGTAACAAGGTTAACTGATTAGTATTGGGCAGTACTGGGATTAGTAACCGCAATGTAATTACTGAACTTTACATTCCATTTTATACGACTCATTTCTGAAAAAACTTCAAAACATAATCACATCCTTATGGATGTCACTGTCGTTAAAGACTGTGTAACCTTTGGTAGGGGTTGGTTAAGAGGCACATAGGATATTGGTTCATTATCTTGCACTCAGTTGCTTTACACATCATCATTACACAACATGATTGGGAGGTCAAATGGACCAGAAACAGGATCTTAATTTCAGTTCTTAATTTCTTGTTTCACTTTTTTTGATAAAAGCAAATTTACATATGTGACGTGCATAACAGCAACACAAGTAGAGAAAAGCCACAAAATCAATGAACAACTTATGCAATGTCATTTAGTGGTCACATTAGACAACATAGTCTCACTTCAGTATAGGTTGTTGACGCTACACACCTGGGAAATGGCAGGACAAAGATGCAGAGTTGTGCCACACCGAGACAATCCAAAAAGGATAAATTGTTTGACATGTTTTTTTTTTTTTTGGACTGCAAAACAATGTGACTACAGGTGACAAAGCTGGTGTCAGACCTATTGCCCCTAGGTCAGGAAAACAGGACGCACCAAAATCAGCTACAACGTGCACGGCCAGGCTCTCTGGTTGGAGGCACTTTAGTTGAACGATCAGTACTTGTGCTCAGTTTCAGAAGCACTGTGGAGCTTTCTCTACACTGTAACTGATTCTATCTCCTCAAACTGACACAAAGACACATAAGAACCAGGCACAGACTGTGACTTGAACCTGAACACAGGATAGAGAGGTTCAGTGAATGTGCAGTTGAAGGTGTGGAGGTGTATCAATGTATCAGAGGAGACCCCGTAGAAAGACAGAGTGCCAGCTGGCCAGTCCAGATACACTGCTACTTTGCCACAGTCAGAGGGGAGGACACCACGTATATCTGTTGTTCTCTTATTGTGACAGGCAGAGTAACCAGTACCAGAACAGAAGAGACCCCAGGACCTGTTGTTTTCTCCAAGACAACATTCATCGTACTCTCCTTTTCTTTTGATTCCTCTGTATGTCATCCCTACATTAACCCATCCTTTCCACTCCACCTCCCAGTAACAGCTGCTGCTCAGACCCTCCCTACAGAGAACCTGCTTCCGGGGGTGAAATCTCTCTGGGTTGTCAGGGTAAGGCTGCTCTTTTTTCACTTCTGTCACCCTTCTGTTGTCCTCAGACAGAAGCAGCATTCTGTTTGCTGTGTTTGGGTCCAGTGTGACTTCACGGGCATCTGATGGAGAGAATGAGCAACAGCGGAGACATATTTTAGCTCAATTAATTGAAGATGAGATATGCCAAATAGGTTGAGTCTGTTAGCAGGATATTTTTAAAAATGTGGTCCCTCACATATGCTGGAAAGTTACGCCATGTTGAGCTTTTGACGCTTATCTAGACTGAACTATGCAATGTGGCCATTTCTAATGTTTAGGTTTAAAAAAAACTGTGAAGCATCATGACTTCTTTAATGCCATCCAACTTCACATAATTTGGCAAGCATGGTTTGGCAGTTAGGCTGTTAAATATATCTAAATGTAGAAGATAATGACTATAAGAATACAACAGAAAAGCTCAACTTACACATGAAGGGTTTCAAGCAGTGCCTTCCACCATGGTCAACACTAAGGCAGAAGTGACACGAGAAATAACGTGAAAAAATACATATGAACAAATCAATAAGCTGTAACTAATACTAACATAACCAACCAGAGAGTGTCCAGTCCCCACTGTGGATCCTCCAGGCCAGCAGAGAGCAGCTTCACCCCAGAGTCTCCAGGGTGATTGTAGCTCAGGTCCAGCTCTTTCAGATGGGAGGGGTTGGAGCTCAGAGCTGAGGCCAAAGAAACACAGCCTTCTTCTGTGACCAAACATCTTGACAACCTGTATATATTTTGGACATATACATATGTATTACAGACATATACTGTATGTCTTACATGTTAGATTTTCTCACGAGTGGCCATATCTTCAGTTAGTTGGTAGTTAGATAATTAATAGAAAATAAAGTAACAAACTGGTAATGGACACATTTGCTCCAATACAAACAATTGATTTACTGATAGGATTTGATCAAACTGATGAACGTCATTGTTTTTTGTAAATGTACACAAGTTTTGAAAAGTCAGGACAGTAGCAACAAAAATGCGATGTTTGGGACATTCCACAGGTAAACAGGTTCACTGGTAACAGATGACAGTATTATTATTACAAGTAATAAAATATCAGGTGTCTTTTGTTGCCCCTTTTTTGAAACAAGTTGCAGGCATTAAATTCAGAAGAATGTACAGTATATTCACAAAAAACAATATCATATGGTTAACATAAGGTTTAACCATTAAATATCTTGTCTTTGTACTGTATTCAATTGTATATAGACTGAAAATAATTTGCAAATCATTGTATTCTGCTTTGATTTACATTTTATACAGCGTCCCAACTTTTTTGGAATCAGGAATCAAAGCAAACATTTCTAAACCATCAGTTTCAAGGACAGCATTTTGGGAAGTCAGATGTATGATATATACCGTTCTCATGTCTGTATGGTAAATATGAAGCAACCCCAAGCAGCATTCTACCTTAACTTAGCACATGCCTATCCACCACCCCCACCTTCACTCCCTCACTTCTTGCATCACTACAAAAAGGGAACAGTACTTCCTGTATTGGCACTGCACAAAAATGACCAAACTCATCTGTGGAAAGTTAGAAGTGTGAACGTCTCAACGTTTGTCATTTGTACATCATGTCATTTGTACATTTTCTCTAAAAATGAATTGTGTTTATGAAATCAAATCAACCACCAACCATCTTCATTAATGGCAGCTTTTCTTGAATTTCAATTTCTATAGCATCTACACATGGCAACCACAGTATTGTTAAGATTTGACAAAAAATCATTCTTATGGCAAACAACCTAAGATTATGTTTAAGCTGAAGTTTTCCAACTAAAACACTTGGTTAAGGTTAAAGAAAAATCATGGTAATTTAAAAAAAAGAAAGTGAAAGTGCCTGTAGCCCAACTGGAGAGCAGGTCATCCACTAATTGCAGAGTTGACAGTTTAAGCAAGTCAGACATTAACATGCCTATCCACCACCCAAACCTCCGCTCTTCTGCATCACTACATAAAATGTACACTACTTTCTATACTGGTACTGAATGTTTGCACTGGACGTAATTTGTGGCCTAAGAATTATCCAATGTGAACTCAAATGAGTCAAACACATTTGTGAAAAGCTGTGAAGGCCTAAATGCTTGCCTGAAAGATCCTGCATTATTGATTTTGTTTTGAATTGGTTCTTGACTACTTACCGTAGAGTTTTCAGCCTACAGTGTGGACTGGCCACTCCAGCAGAGAGCAGCCTCACTCCTGAATCCTGCAGGTCATTGTTACTGAGGTCCAGCTCTCTCAGATTGGAGGTCTGGGAGCTGAGAACTGCGGCCAGAGCTTCACAGCTTCTTTCTGATAAGTTACAGCCACTCAACCTGATGAGAAAAATACTAATGAGATGTAAAAGAAGTACATAATGCTTCTTTAATCTGTCTTTGATCTAATTTATTTAACCAGTTATAAATCATCACATATTACTAGAGGCTGCAACTCCTGGCCACAAAAATACATTTTCTCTGAAAATCAAACAACCAACATCACGAGACAAGAATGTCAATATTGGAATATTCAGTGAAACATTAAATTACACACTGTGAATGCCTAAACACTTGCCCAAAAGATCATGTACTGAACTGGTTCATGGCAACTGACCGTAGAGTCTCCAGTCTACAGTTTGGACTTGCCACTGCAGCAGATAGAAGCCACACTCCTGAGTCCTGCAGGTCATTGTTACTGAGGTCCAGCTCTCTCATATTGGAGGACTTGTACATAAGAACACTGGCCAGAGCTTCACAGCTCCTTTCTGACAGCTTACAGTCTCTCAGGCTGAAGTAGAATGAGTGACATAAAAAAATAAAACTTTGAAAATGCTTTAATTTATCACAAAAAGATAAGATTTAATGTAATAGGTCTGCCCATCTATTAGTGTACCTACCACGATATTCTCGAAGCTTTGACCACTTGCAGCAGCCTCAGGAGACCTTCCTCTGTCGCAGAGTACTTCCTGAGGTCAAACACTTCCAGGTCTTTTTCTGATGACAGTAAGATGAAGACCAGAGCTGACCACTGAGCAGGAGAGAGTTTGTCTGTGGAGAGACCTTCTGAACTCAAGTACTGCTGGATCTCCTCCACTAGAGAATGATCATCCAGTTCATTCAGACAGTGGAACAGGTTGATACATCTCTCTGGAGGTGGATTCTTCCTGATTTTCCTCTGGATGTATTTGACTGTTTCCTGATAGTTCTGTAAGCTTCTGGATGGTGTCAGCAGTTCCTGTAAATGGGTCTGATTGGTCTCCAGCGATAAACCAACAAGGAAGCGAAGAAACAGGTCCAGGTGTCCATTTGGACTCTGTAAGGCCTTGTCAACAGCAGTTTGGTAGAGATTTACCTTTTTAGATTTGTCCCTCAACAGCGGAGACCGCTTGGATATTGACCTTGGTTCTGCCAGGAGGTTGACACGATTGTTGGTGAATGTCACAAACACATACAAAGCAGCCAGAAACTCTTGAATGCTCTGATGGACAAAACAGAACACCTTGTCCTGGTACAGTCCACAATCTTCTTTAAAGATCTGTGTGAACACTCCTGAGTAGACTGAAGCTGCCCTGATATCGATGCCACATTCTATCAGGTCTGATTCATAGAAGATCAAGTTGCCTTTCTGCAGATGCTCAAAGGCCAGTTTTCCCAGAGACATGATGATCTGGGTGTTCCAGAGTGGATCTGTCTCTGCTCCTCCATGATACTTGACATTTCCTACTTTGGACTGAACCACCAGGAAGTGGACGTACATCTCAGTCAGGGTCTTCGGTAACTGCTTATTTTCATCTGCTCTCAACACATGTTCAAGAACTGAAGCAGTGATCCAGCAGAAGACCGGGATGTGGCACATCAAGTGGAGGCTTCGTGATGTCTTGATGTGGGAGATGATTGAGCTGGCCTGCTCCTCATCTCTGAATCTCTTCTCGAAGTACTCTTTCTTTTGGGTATCAGTGAACCCTCTGACCTCTGTTACAATGTCAACACATTCAGGAGGGACCTGATTGGCTGCTGCAGGTCTTGTGGTTATCCAGAGGTGAGCAGAAGGTAGCAGTTTCCCAGTGATGAGGTTTGTCAGCAGCACATCCACTGAGGCTGGCTTTGTAACATCAGTCAGGATCTCATTGTTGTGGAAGTCCAGGGGAAGTCGACACTCATCCAGACCGTCAAAGATGAACACAACCTTGCACTTGTCAAATCTGGTAATTTCTGCTTCTTTGATCTCAGTAAAGAAGAGATGAAGAAGCTCCACTAAGCTGTACGTCTTTCCATCCAGCAGATTCAACTCTCTGAAAGTGAATGGAAATGTGAACTGTATGTTGTGGTTTGCTTTTCCTTCGGCCCAGTCCAAGGTGAACTTCTGTGTTAAGACTGTTTTCCCAATGCCAGCTTCTCCATTTGTTATCACTGTTCTTATTGGTTGATGATTGCTGCCAGGTATGGGTTTGAAGATGTCTTCACATTTGATCATAGTTTCTCGTTTTGGTGGTTTCCTGGGTGTTGTTTCAATCTGCCTGAACTCATGTCCATCACTGACCCCTCTGCTCCCTCCTTCTGTGATGTAGAGCTCTGTGTAGATCTCATTCAGAAGTGTGGGGTTTCCTGCTTTAGCAATTCCCTCAAAAAAACACTGGAACCTCCCCTTCAGATTACTTTTGAGCTTATTTTGGCACACTTCAGTTCCAAAGGTTCCTAAAAGGAAAATAAACAAATTAAACTTCATGAACAATGTAGTCATTTTGGGGTGAATTAACACAACAACAACTAACTCTGGGACTGTAATGGTAGCCATATTTTTTCGATTCTGTATGCAAGTGGGGATGTTTACTTTTAGTGCAAACCACGCCATTCACAGTGACATCTGCACCAGATTGCCATAGTACCACTGAGATTGTACCGGTCAAAAACTTACTGCTCTGCAGAGAGTCAGCCAGCGCCTCTTGCTTTATTGTCCTCAAGAAGTGCAGTGTGATCTTCAAAAGTGCCTGTCTGTTGTTTTTTCTCTGTTCTTCTTCACCAGCATCCACCACGTTCTCATCCTTCGTCTGTCTCTCTAAGCACTCTGGGTAGTCTGTACTAAGAACTTCCTGGAACTTCTTCAGCTCAGTCCTCACAAATGTGATGATGTTCTCCTCTAGAGCCTGGAATAATATGTAAAACATAAAATTACATTTGGAATTAACGGGATATAGTTAAAGCCTCAGTGTGCTTCAAACAAAGTCATAGAACCTGTAGTCTTACAATGTCTAAAGGCAAAGGCACTTATTCTGAATGGCAACACTCAAAGGCGTGCCTAAACGCCTGGCATCATAGTCTTCTCCTGGCTATATCCTGCACATCTTGACGCAATGAACCAAATAAATGGATTCTCCTCCAAGGGATTCATGGTGTTGCACTTGGTTATACACACAAACGTGATAGAGGTAGTTTTGTGTGTCTGACTCAAGTGTGTGTGAAAGGGGTAATTGGTGGTGATGAACCCACAGAGAATTATCACCTGACTCTGCAGTTTCCCTCAGCAGTTAGTCAGACATGCCAAGATTTACAACTTACATTAGAGCACTTGTGAGTTGTTGAGTTGTTTTTCAGTTATTTAGACTATTTACACACCATGAATATGGAGGCTAGATCTGCTGCTTCATTGTGCTCATTGTGACCAGTAGCAATCTTTGATCCCTCCTGGCGGACTCTGTGGAAAAAACATGAAATAGAAATTAATCAACAGATATCAGCACATACACACCTGCCATTTACCCAACAAAATTGACAAGCTACCCTAACCAAACAGATGAATATTTGCCCTCAAATGTGGCACACACACACACACACACACACACAATAGAAGAAGTGAATGATGATGTTCTGTGAGAGTAAATTCAGTTGTAAAATGAAGTCATCTGAGCATGAGTACAAACTCATGTAACTTAAAGTCTTGCCTTTGTTGAAGACAAATGAAGTCATCTGAGCATGAGTACAATAGACATAGAAGTAGGTGGGGGGTTTTTTTTTACTCTGATAAAAAGAAAATACAGAAAAAAGGTCATAATACATTTCATATGTTTACTTTGTGTTATTTAATATATTTTCACCTCTGCTTTGTAGAGTGAATTCTATCTCTAAAGTTTAAGGGTGGACCAATGGATTGGTTACTCGTTCATATACACACAGAAGTGGGTACAGAGGGGTCTGGTTTCTTCTGGACTCTGATAAAAAGAAAATACAGAAAGGATCATCATTTAAAAGTTGTTGTTTTTTAGGTTTTTTGTTCATATTGTGTTATTTAATATATTTTCCTCTGTTTGTGAATTCACCAAGTTTAGGTGACCAAGGATTGACCCTGAGTGGGCGGTGGTTGGTTTCTTCTGGACTCTGATAAAAATACAGAAAGGATCATCATTTAAAAGTTGTTGTTTTCATTTAGGTTATTTCATGTTCATACTTAGTGTTATTTAATATATTTTCACCTCTGCTTTGTAGAGTGAATTCTATCTCTAAAGTTTAAGGGTGGACCAATGGATTGGTTACTCTTCATAGACACACAGCTGGGTTCAGGTTGGTCTGGTTTCTTCTGGACTCTGATAAAAATACAGAAAGGATCATCATTTAAAAGTTGTTGTTTTCATTTAGGTTATTTCATGTTCATACTTAGTGTTATTTAATATATTTTCACCTCTGCTTTGTAGAGTGAATTCTATCTCTAAAGGTTAAGGGTGCATCAATGGATTGTTTACTCTTCATAGACACACAGCTGGGTTTAGGGGGGGCTGGTCTCTCCTGCTGGACTGGGCTTTAGCAGAAAAGAGGAATACTTTTTGACTGATAACTGGTGACGTTTAATGATTTCACATCTTAGCTCTGACATGGAATCCGGTCTCACCTCTTAGCTTTGGTTGGGCTTCCATGTTGGATTTTAGGAGGTGGGGCGTCATCGTCTCTCTCTCTCTCCTCACACAGATCCATACTGTGTTACGCTTCTTATGGCAACACACTGGACTTTACAATAAAGTAGCTGCAATCATTCCTATGAGTAAAATGCAAAACACAGTATATAATACATGATGAAATATAAAGAAATTACATAAACACTCAAAACTCTGACATACTCATGAAGCTGATTTGTCAAAGCTGTCATCAAATCAAAACATAAAACATATTTTGCTTTTACATTTTTTCTTGTCTCCCACATTATTCCACGTGTGTTATTTCAGTTATTTGATTTGATGAAAAAACAGTGAATGAGAATGTGTTTCCATAGTTACGAACGGTACTGTAACTAACTATGTAACTAATTAACTAAGTATTTCACATAGCATAACTGTCTTCAGTTCAGTCACTTATTCAAGTTCAGTCTCTTTCTAGTTTGAGTTGTTTTGTTCAGTTCAGGACAAAACTAGGCCTGTACGCAGGGCTAACCACCTCAAGTCATTGGCCAATCCACCAAGTGTCCACTAGGTGGTGCAAAATAACTGTGTCAACTACTCAGCAGCAGACTCAGGCACAGAGAGCTGAATTTGTGTTGCTCTCTAATTAAATTACATAGTTAGAACTGGAGCATAATTATAAACCAAAACAAGCTCATTAACACCAACTAGTATATCCATATTTTCAACCTGTACAGCCACAAAGTCCATGTTGTATTTTTCAGACCTATAGCATTTTTTACATGACGGTTACAGCAACAACATAAAGTCATCGTCTACAGCAACAAACAGGCAAAAAGCCTCGTACTTCATCAAGTAAATCAACATAAGCAAAAATAAGAGATTGAAATAGTACAAATATGACAGGAATGGAATAAAAGAAAATAAATTCATTCGTTGTGATCAAAATAAGACAGTGAAACAGGATTAATGAAAGACTTACTTTGTCAGCCTGAGTTTCTCCAGTGTCTCTGACTGACTATACAAAAAGAGAACTATGAAGAGAATGCTGCCACTCTCATTTCCTCTTTATGTATGCAAATGCGCTTCCGTACGTACCACACGGACATCCGACTAAAAAAGAAAAAAAGAAAGAAAGTGAAAATCTTTCAACTTTACAGTATACTTCACACAAACAGCAGGCATGTCACGCTATATTCTGCAATGGAAACATACTCAGTTACAAGTTAAGGTCCCAGATTTAGATTAAAGGTGAAAGACAAAATGTATTCAAAAGTAAAAATACCCATTTTAATTCAATTTAATTTATTTATATAGCGCCGAATCATAACAGAAGTTATCTCATGATACTTTATAGAAAAGATAGAAAGATATAATATTCTTTACAGAGACAACACTGTTCATTAAATTAAGCAGAAAAGAAGAAAAGAAAAGAATTATGCTTAATATGTTTCACAAGAAGTTGTCCTCCCAGGATGTAAGGGTCCATTAGGTAGAACTAACTAATAGATTTTCACGTGTGATCATGTGAGTCACTAAAGCTAAAAAGGAAATTGTGGTTGGATGTTGCAACAAGTAACTTTTGAGCCCATGATTCAGAAGGAACTGTGGTGAGCACGTGCCTGTACATTTAAAATGTCAGGTTAGGTGGAAACAGAAAGAGAAGATAGAAAGGAGGAAACTCCAAAAGGATCTGAACTCTTTTTATCAGCTTTATGAACTATAAAATGCAGCTGTCATACTCAGACATGAAGATAAAAGCAGTTTATTTTTTAACATGTACATGTGATCATGCGCTGTCACTGTCAATATAAATCCTGCTTGCTATTTAAATGCATTTAACATGTGTACATAATAGTCCTGTCTGTTCTTTACCTTTATGTAAATTATTATGTAAATAATAATAATAATAATAATAATAATAACTTGTATGTATGTATGTATGTGTTCACAGGCCAATGAAGCTGATTCTGGTAGCTATTAGACATACTGTGTACAGCTTTACAACATTCACAGCAGTGGACACTTTTGCTGATACTTGGTTTCTTTGTCTCCTTTCATGCTGTCTCTAAAAGCATTTTATTTAAGTTCCATTGCTACATATTGACACAGCATATAGTGTGTAAAGACATATCTCTTCACAGTAGAGAAATAACCTCAGCACTAATGTGATATTTAACAGTCTACAAGATGAAGAACATTTTCATCAAGTCCAATTTGATCTCATATATGTACGTATAAGGTCAGTATACCAGTCGCTGCATTCATTTTCACGAGCACAACAGAGCTAAACAGTATTTGATTTGTCTATAATTTCCCATCCATATTAGCAGATAACAGTGTGCACAACAGTGACGTCTTGTGGATGGTACAGGTCAAACCTCAGAGTTTCAGTTTGCAGGCCTCGAGTGTTGGGATGTAAACTCACTTCATGCATCAACTAAAAGCAGCCTCTCTGGTTCGAAACTGACATGTAGTGTAATGGTTGCACCTGAGCAGGTATGTGCTGGGGGGGAAATCCACCAGAAATATTAAATTATGTACAAACAAGAGGCTGCCTGAGGCCAACTTCATGCTGCAGATCCATCAATCCTTCACCCTCAATCGACCTTAATGTCAGTGCAGTTTTGGAACAGGAACACTGTTTACACAAAACAACTACTTTGGATTGTTCTTTGTGTCTGACCCAGTTTGCACCGTAGCTGTTGATGAATTATGCATCCGTGTGCCAAGGCGGCTATCCTGCACTAATGGTGAGACACAACCATCCTCTGGGGTGGACACATTTCAAGCCCTTAGGAAACACTAAGCAGGCTCTAGATCTAAAAGTGTTTCCTCAAGTGCAGAGTTTCCCTGAGAAGACCAAAACACATCTTTTGAAACATTCCTGGACAAATGTTGCTTTTAAGGTCACAGTTTGCAGCAGGTTTCCACAGTGCTGTGATTGTAGTAATATTTATATGGAGCTTTTGTCCTGCATTGTCCACTCAGACGTGTTGTAGTGAGACAAATCAAACTGATTGAAATACTCTAACAGGTTTATGTATGATTTTATAAGCCTTACATTATTGGTGATAAATCAAACATCAAAAGCAGATCATAGCAGCCACAAGGCTGCTTATCCATCAACATTAACAGGCTTTGTTGCTGGTCCAGGGTTTTTATCTTCTAAGCATCAATCAGTCTGGTTGAACAAATACTATTAGTCTGACCAAAATAATTATTTTATTTATCTCTTTTACCAGAACTGATTCCCTGTTAGGTTACACGTTGACTATAAAACTTGACTGGCCTTGCCTTAAATATACTATGGATCTGAGTATTTCTTCCCTGTGGGGCACATTTTCAGTGCCTGCTTATGGTGACATTTTCAAAGTGAATGTGGTGTCAAAGGGCTGACTGAACAGAATGACGTCACTGAAGTGTGAACTGTGACAGTGTAATGATTTCCAACATGTTCAAGTTGATGGAGACGTCTATTCTTAGTGAAGCCACTGTGTTAACTGAGCACAAAGTTTTCTGATTAGAAACTGTTGTCACAATAATAAATCTGATATTATTCCATTCTATATTTGTTGAAATCACCATGTCATTATAATATTATCATGATAGATAAGGATATTTTTTGACAATACAGTAATAATGAGGAGATCCAGGGTGATCCTGCTA
The DNA here is from genome assembly GCA_946959425.1 of Argyrosomus regius. Taxonomy (NCBI): domain Eukaryota; kingdom Metazoa; phylum Chordata; class Actinopteri; family Sciaenidae; genus Argyrosomus; species Argyrosomus regius. The sequence continues at coordinate 19,886,882 of OX336897.1, read as the reverse complement.
ATAATGATTGAGCAAGTGTAAGAACAAGAACAGTTGTGACAAACCTCACTCTGCTGACACTTCTGCATGAATTTATTCAGTTTATTTTACTTTTATTTAGTCAGCTGAGTCAGATGGAAGTAGAAAATGCTCGAATTGTGGTTCTGAAAGACTGAACTGCATGTTATCTGACCTCATGTTAGTGACAAATAGTTCTTTTTTTATTCATCTTTAAAATGTTTTGTGTATATTCTATGTTTTATTGATCATGTTTCACATGTGATGAGATGTCTTATTTCGCTTTTACTGTAAAAATACATCTCAGTTTACTGTGTGATCAGTTTTGTCAGTCTTGTTCATGACCAAAAAAATAATTAAGTGATAAAAACAATATTTTTACATTGCTTTTTTTCATAGGATCATTATTCACTCACATATATACTTATGTTTTGAGGCCTATACTCTACAGATAATCTATATATGTGTGTGTTTTTTTTACAGTTCAAGAGAGAGGTGAAGTCTGTAGTTTGGCCACCTGATGGTTCATCAGATTCAGAGGAACGGGCGAGTGAGGAAGATGAGCTGTACCTACAGGAACAGTGTGAGGATTTGAATGGTAGCTCTGGTGATGAGGCAGAGGAAGGAGCAAACCAGAGTACTGTAAATTATTATGAAGATCTAAAGGTTTGGCTGTACACGTTGCCTTCTGTAATAATACAAAATGTGTAGTATAGTTCCTAATATCTTATCGCTGATAGGATATTGCTAGGGTAGGGGCACCACAGGGAATCGGGATCAGCTCCAGGCCCTCACACATTTACAAAGCATTAATAGATGATGCATGGAAGGATGGAAATAGCTTGTTTGTTCAAAAACTGGTAAGTGTAATTTTGGCCTAGATACATTCAAAAAATAGTAATTCATTTCCCAAAATATGGATATATGCTTGCTATTTAAAGGGTTAAAGACACTTCATTATTATGAACAAAGACCAAGAGGAGGCGAGAGGGTCCGTTTTCTCATCTTTTAATAACACATTCATATCTATGCTCTGTTTTGTTTACAAGGAGTTTAAAACAAGTGTTGATGAGGACTAAAGGAATCAGGCAGGCAGAGGGTGAAAGTCCATATACTGTAAAGACCAAAGGCGCCGTCTGGTGGAAGGAGGAAGACTCCACACCTTCTCACACTCATCTCAGCAGCTGTGTCGTCATGGCCGCACGATCAAAGCACATGGAGATCTTAATTTTCAGATTTGGAAGCTGAGCCCAGATCAGATTAGTCTCGTTTTATCCAGCTGAGAGCGGCATGAGAAAGACAGAAGAAAAAAAAAAAAAAAGCGATCCGGGGGCCTCCCTCCTTCCACCTGCAGCTACACAGTCGGCTAAAACAACAGGTCCTTTTTGCTTTTTCAAACGACTCATTAGAAGTGAAAATAGATCATGGATCAGTGTAGAAGGTCCTCGCAGGGCGCTCTAACTCATGTAGGCTTTTCACAGAGAGAAAGAAAATGCTAAATGCACCCAAACACAAGAGATACAATCTGCTGTCATAAAAAAAAGAGAGAAAAAAAATTAGAAGTCAACCAAAATAAAACATGAAGAATATTTTGAAGTTAAAAAAAAAAAAAAGTGTAAGTTTAACGAAATGAACGAAAGAGAATGCTAATTGGATAAAGAAATCTCATTTATGTTGGGTTGTTTTAAAGAAGAAAATTAAAAACAGGTGGTAAGTTTTTGTCTCCCCCTTTAAGATTATTTCAATTTCATAATCCTTTGAAAAAGAACTAAAATGGAGAAAGAAAACAAAATCATCTTTGGAAGAAGTAAAAGTTTTTTCCTTTAATAGACTATCCACTACAGTATATGGAGATGCCGCTACCCAGTTATTCATTTACCTATATTTCTTTCGAGCAACTTATTTTTATTTTTTTTGTTATTTTTGTGTCCTTTTTCAAAAAGAAAAAAAAAATTTTACCATTTACCTATTTTTTTCCCAAGAGGTAGATCAACAAAACAATTACATGGTTACAGGTGTCGTGCCCCTTGATTCAGGAGGTGAAATCACAGGGAGGGGAAGTGGAGCAGCACGGCGGAGCTGATGGAGGATCGTGGGCAATGTTAGCGGTCGGAGGCAGGTGAATTTTAAGAAAAAAAAAACAAACAAAAAAACTACGTTCAGATTTAAAAGTGAGTGACTGACTAGAAGCAGCTTGAACTTTGTGAAATAGAAACTGTTCCCAGAGCGAAAGTTAACACCTCGTTATGATTGGGCCACAATACGTGGACCAATCAGGTTACTCAACCTGACAGGTGAATTAAATCCTCGTCCCGGCTGCCCACGCCACCCCCGCACCACAATGTGTCCATATTGGGGTTTATTTGTCTTTTTTTGTTTTTTGTTTTTTTTTTCTTTTCTTATTTACTCATTTATTTTTACAGTCCCATCTCTAAGCTGGAAGGTAAAATTTCAAAAACCGAAAAATAAATTAAAGTCGTAGAGTGGAAAACAAAAACAAAACGGTGACTGTAACATAGACCGTCCGTCCTTTCTGTCTTGCATGTCCGTCCGACTGACTGACTGACTGTTTGCTCTTGTCTGTTTGTAATAAAAGAAACTAAAAGAAACAATCTTCCGGCTGAGTTTGCTTATGTTTTGAGGTAGCGTTCCTAGTTATGTGTCAAGAGGTTTGTTTGTTTCGTCTCATATGGTGTCCCTCTGCTGGCTCTCTGTTTTGCTTCAAATTTGTCGAGACTCGGAGCCTGTCTCTGCTGAGGGACGAGGGGTTTCACGACAAAGGAGGAGGTTTGCGCCATTTTATTGCAAACTGTCCTCGCAAGAGCTCGGAGTCTGTCTGTCTGTCTGTCATGTCTGTCTGTTTTGTTTTTTTTAACTGTCTGTCAGGGTTGAGCTACATGTTGTGAGGTCTATAAAGCAAAGATGTACTCTGCTGCCACAAACAAGAAGCTGGGCAAGATAGTTTGCACAAAACTCTGAATTTCAAAGCTTCCAATCTTTAAAAAGACGACACCAGTGAGTCTTTAGCCCAACATGTGATTTATATTAGTGCTGAACATTTTCTAAAGCATGCAGGAGCATTTTAGATACATGGGCCTTTCCATGACTGTCAATGTGTTTCATGACACTGTGCTAGTCAAGATGGAAAGACCTCAATCATTATTTTTATATTAACAATGATTATATGTGATGAGAATCATGAACCGATCCAGTTCTATTTTAGCGTCTTTCAGCTCACTGTTTTGTTTTTATAGGCTGCAGCTTTAATGTTTTAGTTCAGTCTCACGGCTCTTATAAACCGACTGTAAGTCATAGTGGACATTTAGCAGCTAAAGAGATGGGCTAAACGCGTAACTGCAACTCTGAATAAATGACGATGTTGCTCTGTGTAAACAGACAAATGTTTGCTAATGAACTTTCTTCTGTGAAAAAAATGTCCCACATGGTACCTTTAATTGTACATTTGTTCGGTAATTTACATCACTAACGTATCAACTAAGGCAGGTTTTTGAAGAGAGGGTGCCCAGTAGGGCCTCAACAGCATTTCTTCCCCCCACAGGGCCTGCTAACAGGTTAATCCGAACATGATCTAACCCCTCTAGTGATGTTTTAGAAAAGGTCAGCATTAATTTATAGAATTGGGACAAAACATGCACTGACATGGTCCTTTAAACAGTCTTGGAATAAGCTTGATACAACAAAATCATTTCAGCGTGATGCTTATATTTTAGTGTCTGGCACCTATAATGATTTGTTTCCACTGGGTGGCACCTCACACCGCCAAACTCTGTCCTAGCTGATCAATACATCACTCAACTTGCATAAAAAAAAAGGACAGAGTGTTCACTTTTGGGCCTAGAAGTGACCCAGATCTGATGAAAACCAGATGAAACATAAGGTCTGATGATTTTTTTGTCCCAGTCGGGCTGCAGGCTTAGGTTTGTGTGAGCCGGTCTTACTGCCACAGAGCAGGAGTAGTATGAATGGTGTGCGTCTCCGAGACGCAACGACCATAACGTGTATCGCCTCTACTGTACATACAAAAACAAGAAGAGAAGAGTTCAGTTCCAAGATGAGATATCACCATTTGAATGTAGTAATCTTCACTCTGAGTACTACTCATGTTATCTAAGACCTTTTCTGTGTTTACAGGTTATTTGCTCAAAATGGCTCCCTACTGCATTTTGGACTGAGCACCTTCCTGTGTGTTTGGCACAGTTACTGTCATGTACTGAGCTACATGTTAGTAGTTCATTCCTATTTAGTAGCTGTTGTGTTAATAGATTTGTGCATTCAAAAACAAAAGAACAAAAACATGATCAATTCAACTATTTTTCGTTTTTTTTTCTCAGAACATCGATTGTAGAAAAAAAAAAAAAGAAGGTGGTTAAAGTAAGAAAAAGGTCTTGAACAGAAGTGAGCAAAACGAACACGATGGAGACCAGCGCAAGAGAGGGCGAGGGACCCTTATGTTCCCGCCCGCTCCAAAAATGAAATGATTTTTTTTTTATAATAAAAAGAAATAAAAACATCTCACTCTTCTCCTGGAGTACAGAAAAACCAAAAAGGAGAAGGAATTACATTGTTTTGTGTGAGGACAGAGGGAGGACAGTAAGAAAGGAGGTGTTTTTATTTCTAACATTTCATCCCAGAACATCCTACCACCTCCCTTCTCCTTCCTCCCTTCCTTTCCTTCTCCTTCCTTCACTCTCCACCTTTTTCTTTAAAGAATTGCATCAGGCGGTTTTTACAGGAGGTTCTCAGTCGTTTTGATAAGTTTGACGTTGTCGACATATTTCATCAATTAGTGCAACAGTACGTCCCCAGATGTCACGTCCAAATAAAGCTTGCTGTATTGTCATAAACTAAATAAAACAAAAGAAATGAATCCTAACCAATCCAAATGGCTGCAGGCTGAATAATGAATCCTAAAATAGCGTGTCTTGGTGGTTGTGAACAGAGCTCTATGGTTTGGAAAGAGGTGGAAACTTAACACGGGACAACCATGTTGAAGTGTGAAGTTACCCCCTCTGGACAAAAATGGAAGCATAGACTCGATAGAATAGATTTTTCCCTGTCTGATGGTGAGCTGGTGGGTTTTGCCGTTTGATGAAGATTGGCGGTGTATGACGCCGAGTGCAGGTCAGACATTAAAAAGAGTTATCTGGCAGTGTCCTTCAGTGACTTGGCTTAGCGCAATCTTACCTGTCTACACGGCTTTTCCCATTCTGATTTTTTTTTTTTATTTCTCCAAAAATACAAAAAGTATTGTGATCACCTTTTTTTAACATCTTATGTACAGGTTTTTAATCTATCACTCAGCTGTGTTAATGTTGTTTTTAAACTCTCTTGCTTTTCTTTTTTTTTTTTTTGCTCCCATTTTTTTTCAAAGGTTCTTGGATTTCTCCCTCCTCGGTCAGTTGGAACGCAGACGGAGGGCCATAGGTTCTCGTCCTACTTTTTTTTCTGCTTTTTCTAAAGTTTCACCCAACCACATCCCCTGACAAAAATGAACATTTAAAACCAGTGAACACAAACGCACATACACACCGCTGCATTCGCTTTCTCTCTCTCTCTCTCTCTCTCTCTCTCTCTCTCGCATGCGCGCGCACACATTCATCAAGCACACATGTAGCCAACAGGGAGCATCTGAGGTGTCGTGGTCAGTGCACAGGTAATAAATATTCACATTCAGAGAAGTCAGAGCTAGTTCAGGCTTTTGGATATGTGTGTGTGTGTGTGTGTGTGTGTGTGTGTGTGTGTGCGTGTGCGTGTGTGTGTGTGTGTGTGTTTGTGTGTGTGGGTGTAGGTAGAATGCCCTCTGCTGCTGCGTTCAACACAACTCTGATCTGACAAGTTCCCCACCTCCAGCTGAGAAAGGCAAAGGGTGAAAAACTGGCTTCAAAGCTCGCTCTCATGTGTCTTCTTTGTGGCTGAGAAACTTAACCTCTTGAACACTTAAAGCCCTCTCATAATGTTTGGCTTCATGATGATGTCATCACAATAAGGCAGGAGAGGGCGGTCCTTCGGGGCACAAGGTGAGCCGGTAGCCACGAGAATGGGCAGTCGCACGCGACCCGAGGAGGATGGGTTATTAGTGTCGCCCCCTCGGAGTTTGGTCACCGTGTGCACTTTAGGACCGCCCTCTCCAGTTAACACCACTCCCCATTGGCCAATATTTCCGTTTCAGACAACGGCTGCTCCAATCACACTTTCAGGAAGACAGAGAGCATGTTTCCTCACCTAAAAAAAGGCAAAATGGCACTCGACCCATTTCCTCTCTAGACCAGCATTTTATCTCTCTCTGCTTTGGGAAAGAACACAGCCTCCTCGTCATCCTGAGCTCATTCAACCATCATCACACCAAAAAACAAAAAAAAAACAGAAAAAAATAACCAAAGCAACAAGACAATACCTAAAAAAAAATACTTTTTTTCTTTAAAAAAATAAAAAATATTCAGGACTATCAGCTCTTCTTTTCTTTTTTTCTTCTTATATAAAACACCAGCAAGCAAAAAAAAGTTAGGAATACTGAGGTAACTTTACCCTGAGGTAGGTTTTTTCTTTTTCATTTCTTCTCTAATCTGTTCTAATCTTGGCGAGAGCGTCCAGGCGTAGACCCCGCCCCTCATTATCATACGCAGGCAGGGTCTGGAGGCTCCGCCCACAGGCCTTTGGCAGATTGGGAGAGAGAACGAGGAAGCCGCTCCCCTTCGGACTGATTTTACCCTCTCTGAGCTCAAGGCAAGGAGCTTTGGAAGACTTCGCCTTTTTTGGTTCCCGCGCTCGGCCAAGGCCAGTCCTAAACATTTTAGTAATACACGCATCAGAGGCCATGTTTGTGAACAAAGATGGCTTCAATGCAGGGATGGTCTTAAGGACCCCCAGCTCCTCTGAGGAGAAGACTGGCCTTGAGTATCGAGCGCTGGAGGAAGGCAATGAGCAGAAAGTCTCAGACACACCTTGTCTGTCTGTCATTGCAGGACTTATTCATACAGGTGTAGACTCGCTGCCTTCAATACATTCACCCGAGGGGCCGGGCTAACTCACATATCATATATATATAATATATATAAAATATGCCGTTTAAGGTGCGGGCCGCTAGCCACCTAGCATAGCTGCTGGCTGTTTGTATAAAGTTGTTTTTTTTAAATGGTTTAACGTACGTGAGCTAAGCCACTGCAATAGAACTGCAGGACCAGCTGCGACCTCCGCGCCCCTTACTGTCTCTTGCTGCGCCTTCCGCCACACGGCTAAACGTGGAAGGGGGAGCTCAGTGCCTCCCCAGCCCCCAGCCTCGCTGTAGGCTACATTATGCTACATATCATAGACAAGGGGACTGGGAAATTTACAGAAGACCCCTTTAAGAAGAAAGGCAAGGCGGCCAGACACAGCATTTCTTAACATTTACATGAAGATTATATATTTACAACCTCATATTTTCTCCTTTTTTTCTTCTTTTTTTTTTTTCTTCTAATCTCTCCGCTATTCGGAGAGAGTCTTTTAAGAGCAGTGTTAACATCTGCGGCCCCTCTTCTAAACTCTCATTGGCTGGGAGGTTAGGTGTGGGTGGGGCTAACGCCAGACCCGTGACCTATCCGCCCCGTGCCGCTGCAGCAGTTTCCCTGCTCCCTCTCCCGGCTCTGCCTCACTGCATTCTATCAATAATAGCTCTGAATAAAACATTTCTATACATATATCTCTATGTTTAAAAAAACCACCCTTAAAATATAGGACTGACTGCAGATGGCTGGAGAGGTCCGTAGAGGGCGACAGAGGAACGAGTGTGTGTGTGCGCTAGTGTCTCTCAGGAAACAAAGATTTGTCCGGCCAGCCCCTCCCCTCTGCAGTCGACCTGTGGACAGGTGTAAACAACAGCGGTAAGGCTCCATCCTTACAAGGTGAGTAACGTCGGCCATGTTGTTTAAACCTGTCTGATCAGGATCTGTATCATGCTGCAGCAGAGGAGGAGCTGACTGCAGCCCTACCAAGGCACACTAGGACGACACAGCTCCTCCCTCTCTCTGTCCCTCCTTTCCTTCATCCCTCCATCCTCATTCAGTCTCTCTTCTGGCCTGGCATCTGGTTTCTGTTCTCTGTTCTCAGGTTTCTTTTTTTTATCTTAATCCTCTTTTTTTATTCATTTCATCTTTTGATTTTATTCATCTTCTCTCTTTCTCTCTAAACGCCGATCTTTCTCTCTGGCTATCGGGCGTACTCCCTCCCTCTTTATATCTCTCCCTGTCTATCGCTGGGTCCGTGTGTCGCTCTCCTGTATCCGTCCGTCCGTCCGTCTATCCGTCCGTGCATGTGTCTGTCTGTCTGTCCGTCAGGCGTGGGGGTGGGGGGGTGGGGTGGTGGCCACGGCATGTGAGGAGGGTGCGGGGACCCTCACTTCCTGCGTGGCTGGTGGTCCTGAGTCAGTCCCTGTGTAGGGCTGCCCATCTCTGTGAAGCCCTGGGGGTTAGAGCCAGAGCCAGAGCCAGAGCCAGAGCCAGAGCCAGAGCCAGAGCCAGAGCCCATCCCGCCTTTCTGTGGCTGTTTGACCTGGGTCAGGATGTCCCGGATCTTCCTCTGAGCCAACTGGAGGAGAGAGGAAAATAATTTGTGGTAGTCATGATATGTAAGTAAGACAACATTACAAGAATCGTGAATCGTTTAGAAGCTAAAGAGACTTCTCGTGAGTTGGTGGAGACCAAACCAGAGCTAAACTAGAGTGAATATTGGGCAGAAACCTTAAACGATCTGTAAATGAACCACTGGACAGCATATAACTTTATGAATTTATAATAATTCTAGTGGTGTATTTACAGCTTGTAACAAGTGGCCAAAAGCATCAATTAATGCAAGTTTAAGTTGGAGTATAAGTATAAGGAAGGTTGACAGATATAATGGAGTATCATCTGCATACAAATAGATACTCTAATAAATGAAGATATTCTATGACTACTAATTCTCTGATGAAGGGGAAGCATGTAAATATAGAAAAGAATGGGGCCCATGATCGACACTTGAGGGATGCCACCATCAGTTGTGTTGACAAAGAAATAAACTATGAAGTACTACAAAGAAATAACTTTCGAGAGGCAAAGCAAGAAAGATAGATATAATTGAGTATCATCTGAGTAAAAATGTAAAGATACTCTTTGACTACTAATTGTGTGATGAAGGGGAGGCATGGAAATATAGAAAAGAATGGGGCCCATGATCAACACTTAAGGGACACCACAAGTCAGTTCTATAGACAAGGAAATTAAACTAAGTACAACTACATTGAGGCTAAGTACACGGCTACACGGTTGGATCTAATCTAGCACGGCTAAGAATAATTACAGATTAGCCCTATTTGGCTAGCACAGGGAGCATATTCTGTTTGCCAAAGTATAAGTGACAAACCCATAGAATTGTTAAACTGTATTTTGGATGAATTACCTTTATATCGTTGTATTTGTTGTATGTTACAGTGAGCAGCTGCAGTGTTAACTGTGCAACATGTCTAACCATTAATGCTAACTAGATGTTAACTGGCATGTCAAATGTCCAGAAAGGTATTAAGAAGTGGTAACTGGTAACTTATGGTGGCAATTTAAAAACTTACTTTTTCTACTAAGATATGGTTATGCATTTTATATGTTTTTGATAAAAAATAATTTATGCCACTAGTTACATGCTCTGATTGACAAAGCAACAGGGCAGCAGGAGTACCTGGCTGGCGTAGAAATGTCCATTGATCTTGACGATGACCTGGTCATTTTCATCAGGTGTCTGTTCCCTGGGGACCACCACCTCAGCTGCTGTCAGGTTCTGCAGCTCATTCACCTGGAGACAGACATTTTGGTTACTTCATGACAAAGTAGTGCTTTTATGGTAAACCGTTGTAGGTTTGATGGCAAAAAGGTGAGTTTACAAAATTGCTGTGGCAATGAATGTATGCCACACAGAAAGGGACTCAAGTGTGGCCCACGTGGCTTACCGTCTTGCCTCCCTTGCCAATGACCCGTCCTGCAGCAGCAGCGGCCATCTTGATGTGAGTCTCCAGTTTGACCTCCTCCTTCGGCCCAAAGAAGTTCTCCTCCTTCAGTTTGCCATAGATTCTGCCCTGAGCCTGCAGGACGGAGCCAAAAGGGTTAATAATTCATTTTAACATTGTCTCACAGCAGTTTGTGACACCAATCAGGCACCAATAAAGATACTATGCAAAATACACGGGACACATGTTAGCTGGCAAAGTCTTGTCAGTGTTTACCTTAAACTGAGCCTCAGGGGGTCCTGTCACAATCACCATCCTCATTTTAGAGTCTGGAGTTTCAGCTGGGGCGATCTGGAAGAGAAAAAACATTCAATACTGACCTACAAGGATGTAGGCGTCATGGGTTCTTTAACTAACAAGTATTATTGGGCTTTTCATAGCGCTGATAGTCAAATACAAGAATTTACTTGCTTTATTCTTTTACTTTAGCCAAGAAATCAAAAGTGTAAATGTGGGTGGAGCAACAATAGGATTTTGAAATGATTGTGACATGTTTCTCTATTCTGATAATATTGTAAAGTAAAGACCTTGATGGAGGCCCCTGCGAAGCGGCTCAGCTGTTTGATGTGCTGTCCTTTCTTTCCAATGATAGCTCCCACTGCCTGTGCTGGGATGTATACATGGACTGTCTCCTGCTCTGGAGCCTGAACACACACAAAGCAAACATTTCATTACTATCAACTGAAGAGAGAAATCACATCAGACACAAGCTATTGTCTAAGTATTACATTGAGAGTATTATATATGTCTTAAACGTATCTGGAGGAGAATCATTGAGAAAATACTAAATAATCAGTCCTATGTCAGCCAGCATTACAGCTGATCTGTGACCAAAATTACAGAAAGACTGGATGATAGTTTTAGAGTTTCTGATTGAGAAGCATAAAACAGTTGTCATTTTCTGTCTCCTCGGTATTCATTCAAAAAATTGATTAATTTGTGAGTTATTACATTTCAAAGGACAAAAGCAATACATTAAAGACCACCATCATTGACGTCTCTCTCAGAACGGGTATTCTTACCCCAAAGCAACCATAGGGGGCGCCAGCAGATGCGTTCCCAGGCGGGGGTGGGGGCATGTTGGAGGAAGAGGGGAAGAGACCCAGAGCTCCCAGGTTGAGGCCAGGAATCAGGTGAGTCTGTTGCTGTAGAGAAGGAGGCTGCAGGTTAGAAATCATCTGGAAGTTCACAAAAGAGTGTGTGTGTGTGTGTGTGTGTGTGTATGTATGTAGGTGTGCAGACTCACATTCATAGCAGCGATGTCGTTCTCATAGGCCTCTCTGACCTTCTTCATGACCTCGACCTCGGCCAGAGCGCAGGCTTCAATAGAGCCTTTGACTGTGATGGTTCTCTCTGGGTTGTACAGGGTCAGGTCCTGAAGACTGCACACAATCAAAGAGGAGTGGTTACTGTTACTTAAAGCTGATCCGTGATCAGTTTATTTGAAAGTGATCAGCTGCTGTAAAGTGTCTTTGAGTATCCTGATGCATGTATATATTTTTCTACCTATGCATCATCCATAAAGTTGCCTTGTGATGCTGATTCACTATGTTGAATTAGGTCTTTGAAACTTGTTGTCTGTGTACGTGTGTGTCTTACGGGGAGATGGTGATCTTGGTGTCTGTGTCCTGTTCGACTTTTTTCAGGTTGCGTCCCTCCTTTCCGATCAGGCGTCCGACAAAGTTGTTGTGAGCCAGAATCTTTAGAGGAACCTCATCAGCCCTGCAAACGAAGGAACCAAAAAAAAAAAAAAAAACGGTGATCATTTGGAACAAAAATATTCAAAATATGACTTCTGCACTGTCATGCTGCCTTATTTGAAAACGTACGTCTTGGTGTCTTTAGCCTCCTGGTGCATGATGTCCAGGATCATGCGGCAGGCGGCTGAGCAGCCCTCAGGGGTGGAGTGGATGCTGATCGGCTTCTCAGCAGCGCCTGCATTCTCCTTGCGGTGCACGTCAATCCTGCAGCAATGGAAACAGAGCAGAATCATTAGCCTCGGTACTAACAGGGTGCAGGAGTTAACATGGTCAAACACATGAATCTGTGACTGTGACTGTCAGTCAGACAAATTAAGCAAATAACTTCAGTTAAAATTAAAATGTGTCATTTTGAAGTGGTAAAGTGGGTTGACAGCTAAACTTAGCTATAAATGTATTTTTGGGCGTTTTAGTTTGCATTAATATGTTTGGACTTTTCTAAAAGCCCCAACATAATGAGCATTTTCACTTAAACATACTGTTTATAATGTTTTGATCCATAAATAAAGAAATAAAGAAATCATCTCTCAGATTAAAAGGATCAAAGAGGAGTGGCAGAGAATGAGTAACAAGGCAGCTTGTTCTGTGACTAATTATTGACATTTGATTTGTTTTACAGATGGTGTAAGTTCATGTGAGATGAAGCTTTTTTCCAGACATCAGTGCCCTGTGTGTCAAATCCCTCCTGACTGACCAAAAAAATAAATTCAACCAAATTCAGAGATCTCAACTTCATTATAAAAGCACAAATTATATTAATGTTTTTAGCGTATTTCCATGCATTATTTCATGCAACTGAGACAAAATGATATATTATTTTAATTTGATGCACAATTTTTCTGATGTCTACGGTGTAATTCATTTATTGAGAAATAATCTATGACCTTAAGATATGTATTAATGTGGGCATCATACTTTTACATATATAACCTTGGTGGTGACATGCTATTTAAAGCAAGCATGTACACTCTATTAACATCTAGAAGTATTGTTGATTGCAACCTCCTGGCTTCACCCTCTTCTTCCTGGCTAAAGGAGAAACTACAGTGGACGTCAATCAGAGCAAAAAGCCTCATCTACTTTGTCTGTGCAGAGCCAGATAACAGTGTCTGTAGATATAAAGTCTCATTTTAAGGTAACAAAAACATAATGATTCTTATTTTCAGGTGATTTTACACTACTGAAAACATAATTTGTAAGAGCCCCCCAAATCTGACACACCGGACCTTTAAATAATTTGTTTTTACAAATGAAAATGTTCCAACTTCTTTTTTTAATATTTAAATATTTATTTTTATTCAATATTTGGAACTACAACATGTCATAATTTCTACTCTCAGTGGCTCAAACTTCATAAATATTCTGGAGTTCATTTTCAGCATCACGTCCAGAATGTTTAGTCGCTGGTTTTTAACAGTGTTATGCATATTAGTGGAATTGGAAGTGTGTCAAATGAGTGGTTTTATTATCTCCTCAGCAGTTTTTCCACAATCAAGGTGGATCACTCTGCTTTATTGAACTGTGAGTGTGTCTATACATACTGTATGTTAGTGAAAATGATACATTATAGTTGTTTTCATTCTGAAACAAACACCACAAGAGGAACAGCATGGACTGCAGAGTTAAACACACAAACAGGTAAAGACGGCACTCACTTGCTCTGTGTCTGCTTGGTGATGTTGCGGATGGTGGCCCCCTCCTTGCCGATGATGGCTCCGACATACTGCGTGGGTACCAGCAGTCTCAGAGGGATGTCGGCGTGTGGAGGTTTGAAGGGCATCCCAGAACTCGGGGAGCCACCGCGGGGTCCGCCTCGGGGTCCATAGCCAGGGCGCCGGCCGTTATCGGGCCCCCGCTGGCCTCCCTCTAGCTCGGAGTTCTCATCGGGGATGTAGGAGACACGCAGGGCGTTGTTCTCAAACTGGTATCCATTCAGCTTCTGGATGGCTCTGAGAGCGAGATGAGCAGAGGGTCATGAACTGCACAGGTAGAATCACTATGAAATCTGTTTTGTTTAGTTATAGTGATAGTAATGATCACAGTTATGATTTAAATCAAACTAACGTTAAGAAACGGGTGTATGCAGCAAATACAAGAACAATACAGGATGAGCGACGCTGCTGTACTGATCAATTCAGTTTGATTTATATAGCACCAAATCATGACAAAAGTTATCTCGTAACACGAATAGAGCAGATCTAGACTGTCCTCTTTATCATATTAGTTACAGCGACTCAACAATTCACACCATGAGCAAGCACCTGGCGACAGTGGCAAGGACAAACATGGTCGTCTGTCGCGACCAGTTGAGTTTTGACAATTCCCACTTTATTATCTAAATCATCTTTAACTGTATAATATTATTTATGAATTATTCATCTTTCTCTGAGTGCAAACTAATTAAACAACTCAAGTACTGCAAAACTTTGAAATATTTTTATACTGCTTTATACTTTTACTGCACTTATCTCCAAACAAATAATAACAGCTCTAGTTACTTTGAAGAGAAAATGTTTTTATAAAATACATAGTATATTTAAATAAAGGTATGGTGTATTCAAAACTTGTTAGAGAAGTGATTTGTTGTCAGTCTAATTTATGTACATACAATTAATGAGATTACGTCAAGTCACTTGTCTTTGTTATTTTTCCAGATAAAGTATTGATAGAGATTAAACTACCCAATGATGAGTGTGTATATAAAATATATGAATGTATATGCATGCATACAATTAGGTTGACCACAAGCTCCAGCTGTGAAATGCTATTTACATCTTCATGCCTCAGTATTAATAATTATGGAATATAACACTGCGATTTTGTTGCCTAATGAGTACTTATACTTTAATATTATGCTGCTGTTAAGACTCAAGTGTGAGGCTCAAGTTTGAAGTCATAGTTCTTTTAAATGACCACTAGGTGTCACAAGTGGAGCGTACATACAAACAAACAAGCGCCTCTCTGAAAAACTCACAGGAAAACTATTTTTGTATTTTGATTAAGCTGATGAAACTTATAGAAATAAAATAAATGACATTTCTAGGCATCTATATTTTTACATAGGAGGATTGGTTAAATACATAAAACAATATCCGTGACACACTTCATCATTTTGTTTAAAAAAACAAAACAATGAAACAACTTTTAGACTTTTAGAGAGACAACAGTGAAAGAAACAGATTGTTTAAGACACAGAGAGAGAGAGAGAGAGACAGATTAAAGAGGGTTAGAGGGACTTACTGCCTGGCGTGCTCCCGGGATGCATATGTGACATTAACCACTGCAGTCTCACTGTCTGTGTTCACTGAGAGAAAGAGAGTAAAGACACTCTTAGATTCAGGTATTAACATATATTAATGTGTCAAAAACATTTGGATTGCTCTGACTTCTTTACTCCAGCAGTACCAAACAAATATCAGAAGATATGCAGAATCGCAGCTGGCTTTGTTTGATTTGTGAATCTGAATCATTCTAAATGGAGGTTCAGACAGGTAAACAAACACACTCCCATTTCATAATCTAGGAATTATGTTTGCATAGAGGTGTATCATGGAGTGAGTCAATCAAACTTTATTTAGAGAACACCTTTCAAACAAATCAAATGTGATTCAAAGAGCTTTTAAAGCGTCTGACAAGATGTAGACTGTTTTTGCGTGCAGTAATCTCTAGATCCTCTTTTTAAAAACAAAGAATACATTTAAGGAAATAACATTAAAGATGAGAAGTTAAGAGAATAAAAATATCAATAAAATTTAAATAAAACTGGCTACACAAAATGAAGTGATTACAGTAAAACAGTGAAAACATTGCTTAAACAAAATAAGTAAAAATAATAATAATAATAATAATGATCATAAATGAAATAAGTATAAATATTGAAACAATAAAATTACACAACACTACATAAAAACAGATTGAATGGATGAGTTTTTAAATGTAAAACATTCATATGTTCAGCTCCTGAAGTTGTTGTAAGAGAGAATCACGACTAAAGAAATTCAAACGAGCATCTGAGGTGAAGGCCAGGAAGACTTCAGAAAATGAAATGTTTCTTCAGGAAATGTTATTTAAATAAAATAATAATAATAATAAAGGAAGCTTGAAGCTGAAGGACTAGATCTGTCATCTTAACACTGAATCTTTTAGAAATCCTGCATAGTGTTAAAACTAGCTTCATACAGTATGTGTCATTTCATGGGAATATAAATTGGTAAAGTGGCCGTTCATTACAGGCCAAGTCAATAAAAACAATGAAAAACAAAACTTAATGTGCATATTTTCAGATATTTTAAGCTCGGCCTGAGACAGTCTGTTTATATAGATGAATGTTTTAATTCTGACAATATTAATGAGGATGAAAGGGAGTCAATTTCGTGTCATTATATACATTTGACCGACCTATTAGTAAATGTACAGTTTTAATTATTGTTGTCTGTTGAAGCCTTTTAAAATGAATGATTTTAATAAGCTTTGCATTCAGTTAATAAAGGTGTGTGTTTACATTTTCTAACACAGCCAGGCCTTTATGATTTGTGTGTACTCATGGTCTAAGAATTTTAATTACACAACACTACATAATCAAGTACAAACAAATTCAGGTAAGAATGTTCCCAGATGTGGCCCATTAAAATATTAAATTCTGATGGAAATCTTTTGACAGGACATGATGCATCAAACACAGAGTGAAATCAGATCTCAGTAAACAGAAGCTCAAACTTGTAGCAGTAAGATATGAATACAATAAATCATTAGACATTGAGCTTTAGTTTCACCCTCATTTAATTTATTATACTGTGATATTGCTCATGGCCATGAGTATGATTAATGACTACAGGTTTCATGGTTGTTGAAAGGTTAGATCCTGATACAGGTCTTGAGGCCCAGAGCTCGCCTTTAACTTTGAATACTTTGGACCAACGGCCTTTTATCCAGTCCAACTCCATTTAAATTGTTTTATTCAACCTCAATTTGAACACAAACGCACACAAACATTCATTCATACGCAAGCAAAAACCAGAAAGAACTTTAAGACTCAAAAGACTGCAGATAAAACCAAAAAGTAAAAAAGTCACACGATGTCTGAAAGTTTGTTTTCCATGCAGGAAATCTCTCCTGATGGCACTGGATTTATAAAAGTGTGTGTGCTCACACACCTCTTCAAACAGAGAGCACACTCTCACATTCTTTCAGTTACAAACTAAAGCTCATGGCTTGAGAGATAAATTTAATCAACTGCTGTCAGGCCGTCCTCCTCACATGTACAGTTCCTGCTCTTCAGTTTTAATGTAAAAGAAAAAAGAAAAAAGTCTTACCTTGTTCACAGTTCTCTACGGTTCCACACTGGGCCAACAGACCATCCAGCACCTGACACAAAGACAGAAGGATATCATAAAACAACTGCAAATTAACCACTTAAAAATACCAAAAGAAGTGTTGATGGTTTCATGCTACAGGCCAGAGATCCAGAGTGGAGCTGTGGTCAGATTCTAGCCCGTGTTCATCAAAGCATGAGGACATTTTCATCAAGTGACTTGCTGCCCTCTTTACAGTGACGTGTGAGAGGAAAATTTTAAAAGCAGCTCTCACATGATTCATCACATGTAGCAGGAGCAGCCAATCAGAGGCGAGGATTTGGCCAACATCCGTTCCATTGTTCATTCTTTCAAACATGTGTGATTTTAATTGGCATGAAATGGAAATAAAAGGAAACCTAACGGAAGCAGGAAATAAAGTCTGCAGCTGGAACGCCAGAGAACAGCGGATCCATATTTTAACGCTGATAATCAGATGAAAATAACAGACTTCAGACACCTCTGGAGTCTTTTTGATTTGAGCTTTTATGTTTATGAGTAAAATTTTCACTTTTACCTTATCAACAGTGAACTGTTAGCAGCTGACAAACAAAGACTACAGTTCTCATTCCAACTTTAATACTGCGTATACAGTTTGACACAGTTACATGTAAACAATAAATATTGCTGTGCATTAAAGCTGCATTTTGCCTTCACAAAGAGCAGACATCTCTTTGTTTTTCCTCTGGAGTATTGTGTCTAAAAGAAAGCCTGCAAAAATATGCAATGTTGTACTAACGGTAAATAACACATACAGTGTGTGTATATATAGAAATTCATGATATACAGTATTACGACCTTTGCTTCTTCTACCTAACCTACATGCTTTTATTTTGAAGTAAGGAATGTTTCCTGTGTCCGTTCTCAGGCTGGGCTCTTTAATCTGATGTGATTATTCATGTATTATCTGGATGCTGAGACTCATTAAGGTTCAGCGGCATGTAAATGACATATTTCATTCAGTTTTGCGGAGAGACGTCGCCCTCGTGTGGACACAGCGGGCAGGATCTGAGCAGCGGAGAGACAATCTGGCACATATTCAAATGGCACACACTCACTCAAACACACACACACACACACACAGCCACTCCCACAGGCACCAGCTTGCCAGAGGAGGCAGGCAGTGTGCCACACCCTCACAAAATACAATAACGGTGCACTCAAACATACACCCAGAGATTTGCCGGTGTCTTTAAGTTTGATGTGAGGAAAAACAGAGTTTTGGGGGGTTTTTTTGTTCAAATGTGGCATGGATTTGTTCAAAGCGCTTGTGTAGCTTTCACAGCCTTCAGAAATGATATATCTGCAGACGTTTTGACAGTATCACAGTATTTATGGCGCTTTTTGTGTTTTAGTTTTTGATCCTCCCGCCCTGTGGAAACCATTAGAGCTATGGCAGTGTTTCTCGAACTTCTTACACCACATACTGCCTTCTGAATATTACCAGAATAGGTTCGGCCTACTTCTGTTAAAATACAGTAGGCCAAACCAATTCAGCTACAGACAGTTCACACAGGGGGCAGGTTTGGAGTACTTGCATTAACGTGACATGACTATGGAGCACGATGATATTAAAACAAAAGTCATTCAAATAGAATTGTTGGTATAAAATATTTATTTATTTATTTAATTAAAAAATATATATTTCAGAGATTCCTCTGTGTACCACCCAAGGGAGGCCGCGTACCACCGGTGTTACTCGTACCACAGTTTGAAAACCCAGTGCTCTGTTATTCATAGAACATTCATAGTTTTAACACTGCTGTCTGAACCTTTCACACAGCCTCAGAGTCTCTCTGATAAGATGGGATTTCATTTGATTTTGTTTAAAAAAAAACAACAAACATTTTATTTGAATTTACTTCATTAAAACTTTGTGATGTGGTCTGGTTTAAATACTAAAATCACAATACCTTACAACTGATATAAAAATGTTTAAATGTGTGTCATGAATTCTGTCTAAAAACACAAGAAAACAGGTGATATGATCTGTGATATGATGTCACGATGCAAAGTGAACTGAAGTTCAATCATGTTGGTGCTACATTGACATGTAATCAGGTAAATGTAGTCCGTACTGTTTTCTGGACTATGTAACTTTCTGCTCCGGGTACGATCAACGCTTTACGGCACTAAGTCACACACCACCAACTATTTGACTGATTTTGGTGAAACTGGATCATATTTTATGGAGAAAATGTTTTCTGGTTTTCCCTCTGATGTCCTCCGGCTGCTCCGCCTCAACTCTCTGATTTACAGAGTTTTCCAATGGACACTAAAGTAAACTGCTGCCAACTGTAGTTGCTGTTAGCTAATGTTAACTCAGTTTGTTAGGCGGGCTGCTCGGACTGTGAGCTCAGAGCACAGTGTTTGTACCACAGATGTTTTGGACCACAAGGAAGAGGCCAGAACCGGAGCTTGGCAAGCAGACAATGTAACCAGGCTCAGCAGCCTTTATAATGGTAAACATAACCATTAAACATAACATAAACATTAAACATAATGGTAGAGGCAAAGAGGCTAAGAAGAGAAAACAAGAGTGTGACCGAGTGAGAAGCCATCATCACAAGAGTAAATCTGGGACTGACTTTTAGTCGTTGGCGAGAGCTTGGTGAGATAAAAGGCTGAAAGACAGACGCCGAGCTGGGTTGACTGCTGTTGGACTAGTAAGTAATATTAGCTGGCTGCTATGTCTTTTCACTTGCTTGATGTTTGGCTGTTAGCAAAGTTGTCAACTTGCTCATTTTTGACTATAAATCACGTAATCATAACAAATACACATGCACAGCTGTCCACAGTGGTATTCACACTCTGAAACTAAATTGCAAAAATATGCAATGTTGCTTTAAATTTCACCATCAAGTACTCAGAAGTAGTTCAATTACTTTGCTTCCATCTCTGCAGTGCTGTGGTAATGGCTGTGCATAATGCTGTATTATGTATGGCTATATTGTGTGCACAGAGGGCATGTTTGCAGGCTCAGATGTTCATGTTTTGTGAGGGAGTGGTTGGTGCACACACACATCAATACCCCAATCAGCTTCTTGCGGATGTTAAATGTTACCGTACTTGGTATTAGACATCCAGCTGAAGTGACAACATAACTGCAGCAATTAGCGACCAACAATCGATAGGTTAGAGCTTACAACAGTTAGCCCATAAGTTGATCAATACATGACTTTTAGTTAATGTCCGATTCTAATCACCGGGCTCCCATTAGAATCATCTTTCAGCTGCAGCTCCAGCTCGAAGTCATTCTTTTACACACAAAGCAACAGACTGAATACATCCACGCAGTCGGCCAACAGGGGTAAAAGCAAATATGACCCCTAAACATCCAAACCTCCCAGTACCAGAGACACTGGACCAGATTCTCAGAGTGGAGGAGGCAGCTGGTGATCTATCTGAGCCAGTTCAGAGCAACATGGCTGCCAAGGTTATCACTTCTTTAACAGATGATTCATGAACATCTCACATCATCCTGACACTGATGCCACTGCTTCATGCTGTGAGTCAGACCCAGTAAGGCTTTTATTGCTTCCTTCATTCCTCTCCCTCAACTTCACAAAGACAGATATTGACCATCATGTGAACATCTCGAGTCACACACTGAGATGTTTTGTTCTTGATTCTATCTTGAGTGGGACTAAGACGCAAATTACAACTTTTTTAAAATGGATGAACTACACATTCAAGCTGCTAAGAACATGTGGGGCTTCTGGGGGGATTTTCGGGGAAATTTTATAAGCTACAACTACTGTCCTACCACAAAATAGTTGGGTAAAGAATGAAAAAAGAGCTCCACAGCTGACTACTACACTGCAGGAAGTGGCTCTGAATGTCAGATTGGTGACTGCAGAGTTAATTAAAGTTAAAGAAATTGTCAGACAAATCCTTAATGCTACGTTGAAAAGATATTCAAACTAGGGCTGGGCGAATGGCCTAAAAATAAAATCTCTTCTTTTCACAACACATCCGATTTACGATTTTAAATCGATTTTTTTTTCTTCTTAAAAACTAGAAACGACAAGGAAGTCAATCAAATAAGCTTTGTTTTTATTTGACACAAAAAAAATTATGCCGCTATTAGCCGCTCATGTTACCTGCGTTCTAGCTGTTTTTTTTAAGGCTGTCGTCATCTTGTGCAGCTCGCAGTGGCACACACTGCTCCCACTCAGCTGCGTGCTTTTGTTTCAGGTGCTGCTGCATTTAGTTGCCACTGACTTCCGACAAACTTTACAGCGGACAGTGGTTTGATCGGTGCACTTCCATATCACTGAGGAGACGGAGCCTTTTTTGGGGACGAAGTTTTCCCAAAAAAGGCAACATGTTGACGTTTTGCCGGTCTCAGAGGAGAAGACGTCGTCTCGCGCAGGGGAGGGGCCGGCGTTACTGGAGGGAGCTGTACCGTAATTACTCTAGTTAAAGTGAAAATCGATTTTCATTTTTGAACATCGTCCTAAATCATGAATTCGAATTAATTGATAAAATCGATTTATCGCCCAGCCCTAATTCAAACACCTGACAAGCAGTTCTGACAAAGTATACTGGCCCCTTAATGCTCGCTCCAAGACACTTCAGTCCAAAAACGATACCCAAAATTAAATGGTCATTGTTCTGAAAACCTTTTGAATACATATATGAACCTGGTCTCTTCTTAGAGGTCATTCTTTTGGGTTTACTACTGAAAAGTCTGAATTAATCTAAATCAGTGTTTCTCAGTCCTGGTCCTCGGGGACCACTGCCCTGCATGTTTTAGATGTTTCCTCCTCCACCACACCTGATTCAAATGATCAGCTCGTCATCAAGCTCTGCAGTGGCCTGATAACGAGCCACTCATTTGAATCAGGTGTGTTTCAAATCCCCGAGGACCAGGGTTGAGAAACACTGATCTAAATGATGCTACCACATTTGCAGAGGTAAAATGCTGATAATATGTAAGCCAATTATTTTTTGGGACATGGAAATATCTACCTGTATTTGTTCTTGGTCAGTTTAGAAACACATAGAAGTGTTTCGGATAGGTTGTTTAAAGGGTACATGAATTATATACTGTATATAATTATTATTATTATTATATTTATAACTTTCCTTGCTGTACATAGTTAAACTTGTAATGTTATTGCCTAAAATGCTCACTCATCACTACCACAGCTTGTGACTGGCTGGCTACAGTGAGAAGTTGTTAGTTGTTAGCTTTACCGACCGTAGTCACAGATGCTAACATCAGTTTTTTTGTTGTTTCTTTTGGGGTTTTTTTGTTGAAAGCAACTAATTTCACAAAACATTAAAAGTTCTATGTTGTAAGTTGTAGAAAATGTGATGTGGTGGGAAAAAAATAGAGGAAATAGGAACTAACCTCCCACTGCAGGTGAGGTGGAATGTTTCTGATCTGCAGTTTCCTGGTCCTGTGGAGAGAAAAAGAAGAAGAGGATATTAGCAAGTTGCCAAGTCTGTGCAGAGAAAGAGAAACATTTAGGACTCAGAGAAAGAACTAAAGCTTGTCACATGAAGAATGAAGAAAAACAGCATGGCAGCGGAGTAAGATGAGGAATGTGTGTGCACCGATGATAGGTCCAACTCTTTCCCGGCTGTGTTAGGCTGAGGGTGCGGGGATGAAAGCGAGTGAAAGGAAGAAGAGGCCGCTGAATGATGCCAGAACGTGTCTTGAGAGACAAACAGGTGGAGATTTGAAGAGAGTCTGTTGATACGAACACTAAATCAACTCCATCTCCACACTCCATCCATCAACTCTTACACACAGGCCCTGTGTATGACACGGGGCGCTGAACACGCGTCCAACTACGTTTGACCCAGTTGCCACCGTTCACACAGTCAGCTGTAGCATTACGCTGTGTCAAACATGTGTTGGCATCATTAATATGGGTTGCTGAAAGGTTGTTTTCACACCTCATGAAAAGATAAAAAATACAACCAGGTATGAGCTTATTTGTCTTTTCAGAGTTGGACTGGACTGGTTAATCCATACTGGACCGGGGCTGTCTGAGATGGGGTTTGAATTCTCTGATGAAGTCTCAGTCCTGGGCGTAGCCCAAACTCAGCCTTGTCGTGTTGTGTAGGCGTGCAAGTGCAACTCGACACATGGCTATGTTCATTTGTGGCATGACTGTAGTAAAAGCGCCATCGCTTTTACTTTTATTTCGATCACTGTATAAAGGGTTCAGCACATACCAGCAATGTCTTGACACGCTTCTTTGCGGGCCGATGCATGTCAGTGTGTCAGGATACAGCAATATCCTTTTCCCCCAGTGTCGATGCATGGCCATGCTCCAGAAAAGCAGCACAGCAGCTGCAGTGTGAGCTACAGGCGTTACTGAAGCCTTTTCTTTTCTACTGAAACTAAACACTCCTTTTTACATCTCAGCACAAAGAAAGAGCTACTTGCATCAACAAAAACACAATTGTTGCCAACAAAAGACCATGGGCAAAAATAGTACCCCTTATACTTATTGCACCTATGACTTAAAATGAGTTTTATGGAATTCCAGCCAATAAATGTACATGTTTCACCAGAAGACATCAGGTGAAGCTCAACCAGGCTTTGCTGCTCCATTCTGGTAGTGCCAACACTGACGGTTTGTCATTCTACACCAATGACTCAATGTTAACTTGGCTGCTGGGATTTAAAACTCAATTTGAGGCCCAATGCTTCTTTTGAAACAAACCTTTTTCCATCTCAACTGCTCACAGATGGAGCAGTTGAGTATGAGCAAACGGGGTTGGGATTCTGTGTTTTGAATCATCGTGATGTGTTGCCCATGAGGTCCTGCTATCCCTCCACCATCTGTACCACTATCTCTCTAAACCCAGATCAACTGCTAGAAACGTCTTGTTCTTGGCTGCTTTGCGGATTCCGATTCTGACATGACCACCGAAAGATCTCTGCAGGTAGGTGGATGCGCAGGAGGGCCCCACGATCCAGCAGGCTTTTCGTATCTACTTCCCCAACGCCCCTCACCCTACATCCCCATTTGCTTTAGTCCACCATTGTGGGGCTTGAGTTCCAGTTGTTGGAGAAAACCACTGAATCAACAGCAAGTAGTGAGACAGCTTCCTGCTCAACCACCCACGCACACAGTGGGGGAAGGGTAGTCCGCTGAATAGAAGGGTGGCAGTCATGTATGTGTGCAAGTGCATCTTAAAACTGTATTTTTGCCAGTTAACATGCTCGTATCAGTTTTCATGTCCGTGTGTGAGCAGGTTTGGTTATGCAGCTCGCTGTTATCACCATATCCATGCAGATGCATGTGTTTTCTTGGCTGCGATTCACTGTTGCATATGGACGTCCACAATAACGACCCTCCTCCACCTTTAGCATTCAATACATTAGCAACACAAAGCCACGCTTCATTTTCTTGTGAGCTTGTTGGGTTTCGATTCTTGTGATCACATGAGAACTGTCAGACTTGGATATTTTACAGTGACAATGTTTATAAATTGTGTTTTTTCCAATCAGATTCTGTAGCTTTGTCCTGATCAGTCCCAGTTTGGTGAATCAGATTTTAATTGTTTAATCTCTGTAGTACAAATCTAAGTTATCTTAATGAAAGTATCACATATAAACAAAACCAGAACAACTTGCTTTTCATTTGTGTCATGGCTCAAGTGCCACATATCAAACAGGGCATCTAGGTGATGGGTAAAAGGTTGCAGCTAAATGATTCCCAAAAAATCAATGTGAATAATGTGTCCAGTTCTTGAAACACAAGACCAGTTTGCCATTTGTTGCGTTTGCGCTGCACCTTTGACCCTCGCCCTTTTGGCTGAAGCTGCTTGCATTGAAATGTAGAAATGTGAACCAGTGCAGCGTTCCATCTTTACCACCCATTACCATCTTTAACCGCTCCTTATCCAACCCCGCACCCCACCCAACTGAGCATCAATGGCCCTAGACCCCAACAACAACCAACCCCCCATCACCACCTCACATTCTAAACCCCACCCAAACCCCCAGGAGGCTCCAGCACACATGAATAGGCTTTTGTGCATCCGAAATACCTGACATCCCCCATTTAAAAAAATGGAAGAGCCCTTTGATCCTCGATCAATACTCGGCTATAATCACCAACTCCACCTCTCAACCTGCCAGACCTACATAAAACAGGACTCTTCTACAGATCTCTACTTGCATAAGTTCCACCAAACACGGCAAAACCTTCATGACCCCCAACACACATACACACACACAGTTCCACCTTATCAACACATCAACTCCCCATTATCCTCTCCAATACCCCGTCCACCCCACACACACACACACGCGCATCCCAACCCCCATCAAGCCACCAACAGTGAACTTGTTTGACCCCTACCGCCACCGCCTGCCAACCCATGGCCTACCCCATTGGCTGAAACCATGGCAACAGGTCAGAAATGGGCGGGCAAAGAAGATGGATGGGCGGGCGGACGGACAACAAAACAACATGCTTCACATTAGCTTACGCGCTCACTCACTCATCTGTTATCTTTTTTTCATTTAAACCATCTAACATGGGGGTGACCTGCCTCATTAGACCCCCCACCCTCAGCTTGAGCCTAAGAATACAAGAGTACACCGTAAAAATTCTACAATTTTGAATTACCATCAAGAAATCAACGCAACATCATTAACATCAGGTGTATTCGTATATAATGTTGACTATCAATATGTTGCGTCAAGTCATATCCCTGGAAAATTACAACATGGGTGAATAGAATTAGAAATGAATAATGTAAAATAAAATTGCACCACCAAAACAAGAAAGAATTCTGCTCCGAGAGCCTCAACCCTGACGCATTGTTGATATGCAAAGATGGAAACACATTGTCAATGGAGCTTGAAAATGTCTTAAGTCGAACGTAAAAACTGGAGCTGTTGAGGTTCCCTCAGCTGTGAAGGCATTAAATCCATGCTCAGCACCAGCCTCCAGCAGAACAAAGGACCGAAGAGAAAGAGCAGAAGAAAGAAAAGAAGCGAAGAGAATGAAAAGAGTGTGGTCCTCAAGGAGGAGGTGGAGGACAGGAGAGAAAGGCTTTGCTTCTAGGGAGGGTCAAAGGCCAAGGGTTGGAGCCCTTCAGACCAGAGAGAAGGGGCCCCGGGACCACAGCGAGGCGTGTCAGTGTGTGTGAGGGCAGTCTCCTCACACTTTCATAGCAATGAAATACAACAATACAATATGTAAAACATATCAGTATGATCATTTCATGATATCAGCGTCACCTTCCTTTCAGCTCTTTATGAAGCTAAATGCTTCCTTTAACGTCTACACCTGAATTTAGTCCTGACCACACCAACAGGTTCCAGCTCACTCTTTTACCTAATGATCTGCACAGTGATACACACTCATAACGACAGTGACACAGGGATATGGAGCTAATTGCTAATTCCACACTCGGTGCTGCTGAAAGACTAATTGCACCAGCAACTGTAACCGACACAAGACATCCAACAATCGAGAGCCTTGCTCTCCCAAATATTAATACCTGACAGCAACAATCAAAAGGGGTCGGCATGTTAACAGGGCCTTCACGCTGCATTTGATGCAGTTGATATGTTGTCCTGCAGAACTGTATCCGGGTGGAACCAGTCAGCTCATAAAGTCCTAAGTATGCTTCAACCGTAGCCCCTGTCAGGTGGTCAACTCAAACAATGGCGCTCACTTCAGGCAAGGTGTACGGAGATTCAGATTTGATGAGCTCTTGTTTTGTTTTTCACACAATTACCTTCACCACTTTGTGTCTGTAGCGCAACACCACAAATGCAGTTTTGTCTTGGATGAAACGTTATGCAACATAGTCCATTTAAGCATAATGAGGCCTCTAAATTCCCAAGTACAACCAAAGAAATACTTAAAAAAGGTCCAAATACTAAGTCCATTTATCAGCCAGTGGGGTAAAGAGCCTACAGGGAAACAATGAACAACATATTCAGATAGCAGCCAGAATGCCTAAATCCTAAGATTTTAAAATGTGAGATATTACATGTAAAAAAAGGAAAAGTAAATTGATCACATCTACAAATAAAGTTTTTACATGTGAAATAATTCACATAATACAGGCACATGTGCTTTGTACATTTCACATGTGAATTTAAGAATTATTAGAACATATATTATATATTAATTTGACGTTTTATGTGTAACAAATCAGCTATGTCCCGTGAAAATCATGTATCTATGAAAACATAAACTACACTGTTTTCATAAGATTTCAGCCCATAAATGAACACCTAATTTTTCAGGTTATTTAATTTTAAAATCTCAACGGAAAGCAACAAAATCCATGTTTGCTTAGATCTATCATTGTCATAACTAATGACAGTTAAAAGTGGAGTATTTCTTTAGGCCGTGAATGGACCTTTGGTGACTTATTGATCATCATGTCGCTCACTATAAATGCACAGTAAGGCACCGGCAACTGGTTCACTGGCTCTCCTATAAAGCTCTGCATCCATCCGCTCGGTGTTGTGAAGCTTAATGAGTACAACACTAACATGAAAGTTTCTGGGAAACGTGAAGCGTGTGTGTGTTACAGTATGGTTAGCAGTAGTGCTTGTTTTAAGCTGATTAAATCTGAGAGTCAGACAGAGACAGATTACGAGCTGAAAGGTCAATGAAAACTGTTCCCAGCAGACACACATTCATATAATAACACACACATGCGCACACACACACACACACACACACACACACACACAGAGTAACATGGGCATGAAGCCACACATAATGTGGTCCAAAGTCTTAGATCAAATAAGACGATGAAATGGAGGGATAATGTGTGACTGTGTGTGTGGTAGTATCTTACCACTCCCTGTGGGAATTTTCAAAGCCACAAAAAAGCACATTTGACGGGTATGACTGACATCTTTTCCAGCCGAGCGTGTGCAACCCAGATGGCAGGTGTTGACTACTATTTCCAGGTGCTAAATCAGGTAAATATTCAGACATACTGATGAGACATATTTGGAAAGTCCTTAGTGTACAAGGGAAAGAAGGGACCCTGTGAAGCACTTTTGGGTTGCCTTTAGATATGAGACACGCTATATAAATAAATTTGCCGTGCCTTGCCTTATGCATCCATAATTGTCAAATAGGGTGAGAATCTGCTGCGTCAAAACAAACTCATAAAGAGGGCAACAAGAAGCCACACTGTGTTCTTCAGGTCTCCAGCAGATAACAGGCTGCATATTCAGTGAAACAGACCGTCAGGGTGATGCAGCTGGACGAGCCTGACTCCCTGACACCGAGACAAACGCTCTCCCAGTAAAAAAGGAAAAACAAAGTGCACACAAACTGCTCCAACTGACGGCTGCACAAGTGCTCATCGATACATCGCAAAGCCTTTTATCCACAGTTTCACTGCGCCGAGCATTAGCCGCCGTCTGCTAGGGTCTCAAGTGACCTCACCAACAAGCAGCATGATAAACCACAGCGCCTCCGGTCCACGCTAAACAAATCAGCATAACAGACTCAATAAACAAAGTGAAAGGACGCTGCATAAATTCAAGGCTGTGCACAATTTCAAGGCGGCCCTCTTCGGTGAATGAAGACACTCTCTCTTTAAAGTTGCAAGTTTATTGTCCATGCACGACGTCATCAGTGAGTCAGTCTGGATCGATAGAAATGACCAAACAACACAATATCTGATCACTCAGGCTAATTTCATAGGCCGCCTGCACCACAAGAAACGTTCTAAACGCTCTTGGTTAGCTGATGCCAAACAACTCTGGTAATGTTTAGAAGAGGATAAGGTACCACAGTCGTCTTCCCCGGAACAACCGAGCACTAACACACGTTACTGTTCAGCTGCAGTTGCCCTACAGACAATCAGAAGTGCGCAATGGGGTAAAAACCCAGTGAGAAAGAGCACGCTACATGTTTGGTGACGATGATGAAATGATTTAACTCAGAAGAATGGGAAGAATTTCCACCTCAAGTTAAACACCACATATGAGCAGTTCAACATTTTGAAATTTGGGAAATTACACTGAGTCACTTCCATGAAACCACTGTCACGTCTCTGAAGCTAGAGCCAGCAGCCATTAGCTTAGCTTAGCACAAAGACTGGAAACAAGGGGGAACAGCTAGCCTGGCTCTGTCCAAAGATTTAAGGTAACAACCTTTAAAACTATACAGGCATGGTGGAAGGCAGTTAAAAGAAACATGACTGGAACTGCTCAGATTTCATCTGTCTAGAAACACAGTCCAGTATGACCATTTCCTGCAAACCCCCTACAACACAGCTTGCTCTCAAATGTCCCCTAGTTTGAAGCAAAAGCTGGCTGCAGGCTAAAGGAAGTACAGGGGGTTAATATTTTATAAGAGCTATAGCCAGCATAAAATCACAGATGAATTTTTTATTGCTAATGGTGAGGAATGAGTGGGTTGAGGCAACCAAACAAAATCATCCAGCATGCACACTTAACCTGGTTATCCTATCATCTAATCCCACCACCACCCCCACCCGTCTTCCCACCAGCTAAAACACCTTCAGAGCTCCACTCACTGACCACCATCGCTGGTCTCTGCACTGCAGAGCTGCTAAATTAGATGCTGCTTGAATGAATATTGGTGCAGGGAGGAGAGAGTTGAGGTCAGGTAAAGAAAAAAACCTCTGTTTGATTGTACTACAGGTGACACAGGTGCAAGACATATATCAAGAGGTTTATTAAGTCACTTTTCATACAAGTGTTTAGAGGAAAACCTCTGAAATAGCTATGATACACCGCCAAGAGGCACAGCGGAGACTTGTTGGCTCACTTCTTATTAGGTTATGGTCTAGTGTCCCCTCCTGAATACTCATAGTAGTTAAAAGGAAACATGTTTTCTTTTTTAGTTATCTTTATTCTCGATCACACTCGTAAATTTCTGTTTTCTTAAATGCAAAATTCCCCCAAAAACAGAATAAATCACACAAAGCCAAATGCCATGTAAAACTTAATAAAATGCAGGAGAGTGTTAAACAAGTAATTGGTTTAAAGAGTAACAAGAACAAGTTATGAATTTATTTTAGATTTATGATCGGACGTCAAGTAGAGTAAATTTGTCACATTTTTGAAACACTAGATCCCTCGGCCACATCCAAAGGATTCCCTACGTGCCATAAAGGTTGAAATGTGTTCATCGTTTAAAGTTTGATCTTCTGAACACCAAAGATACACATCAATTATAATAAATTAATATTTTATTTTATTTTATTTCTATGATTTAGATGGAGGAACTCTTAAACTTAAACTCTTAAACTTTAAATATTGTTTTGTTGCGGTGCAGAACCAGAACATGTGTTTACAATCTTCTGCAGTTACCGTGTACATTTTGGACTGCAGGCGATGCAGTAACTTGAATTGTTAATATATTTAACTGTAAACAAAATTAACTTTTATTGACCATAATTAGGGCCTGGTTCCAAAATGAAACTGGTTTACTCGCATCGAGTTTTTTCACGATCCACTTTAATTTTGACAATATTAGTCCCAGTAATTGAGTTGATAATTTAATATATTTGGGATATGAATTCATTAACCTGTAATGGTGTGTGCAGGATTGCTTCACATACGGGATCTAGTGGTGATTTAGGAAAATTTGGGTTGTTCGTTTTAGCCGCAGAACAGATGGAATGGGTTGTATCTTTCGGATATATAATTAATAGTGGAAATTATATTTTTAAAGCACAGAGAGAACGTAGAATCCAGTCTGGGTTGGGGGAAAAGGTGATTATCATGAACAGGAGTTATAAATCTGTGGTGCCAAATTTTGTGCAGAACCATGCCAGAATTTTTGTGCCAGGGGGACAGCTTAGAGAGAGGATTTGGCTACATTTGAGGGAGATTGATCCAGTATATTATTTTCTGTATATTTGATGCATTTTCTTTTTTTTACTTTTATATGAACACATGAATGTGTCCATCATCATTACTCTCAAACAGCTTATTGTTTTGAATTCTTGTTCTGCCAAGAATTTGATTTTCCTCATGTCCAGAGTGTAAACTCTCTCTCTCATTTCGGCTCTCGTCCAATGTTGCCCATCTTCCCACCCTTTTCTGCATCTCTCCTTTTTCCTTTCTTCTATCCCTTCCTCTCCTGGAATTTTTCCTCAAAGCCTTCCCCTGGTGCTGAAGGCTGGAGGGAAAATTCCAGTGGATGTAACACTGTATGAGGGCTTTAAATAGACAGTACAGGCAGGAGGAGGGAAGAAGGGAGAGGGGGAGGGAGGGAGGAGAAAGAGGAGGTTGTGGGATCAGAGCTGAGGGAGAAGAGAGGAAGAGGAAGAAGTTCAAGGAGGAGGCAGGGATGCTGCGACTGGATGCTGGTCAGTCGGTGAAGGAGAGTGCGTACTACAGGCTGTAAATATGTGGAGAAGACAGCGAGGCAGGAGAGCTAGTGTGTTTTTAAAAGAGACAGAACTGCTGCACTGATGTCTGACAGCTGATGTAAAGAGTAAAGTGTAGTCACGACATCCCAGATGGAGATGCAGGCTGGATGGATGGGTTTTGTCGAAAAAGAGTGAGGAGAGACGCTCATTTCACACCTCTGGGTGACCCTTACGAACAGTAGCAATCCCTGAAATCCCATTGATATGCGCTCCACTTCCTTTGTGACAAATATAAGACAAATCTAATGTATCAGAGCTCTGCTACATCTCTCAGACGGCCATTTCTGAAAGCATTCAGCTCGTGCACCACATCACCTATACATCACAATTAGTATTAAAACTAATGACGCTTCATGTGTTACAACCTGGAATCTTACAGAGAGTAACAGAAGGAGACACACACACACCCCCATCATCGCTGTCATCACTCCCTGATTGGCTCAGATTTATAGAGGAAAGGTCATCTCACTCACTTGCTGCAGTCTCATTGGCCCACTACACCCTACTTAAGGATCAATCTTGTCCAATCAGAATTTAATAATGATGCCAGCATGAGCATTGTGGAGTGGGCTGACAGCTCTGATGCTATCTGCAAAGGCACAATGCAATATGTACCCATGTGTGAGAGAGAATTATGAAAATCTTTGTGTTTTCTATACTTCCTACAGTCAATAAGCAATAAGAATCTCATGTTATGTAAGCTTATGTAAGCTTCAAAACTACCTCACATCTACAGTCTCTTGTAAATCTACTTACTACACAGTCCAGTAACTGGCCCACCTTACATCCCTCATGTACGCACTAATTTTGGCAGAACTGGTTTCAGGTACTTTGGAGTTAATTCCATCTAAAGAAAAAAATAAAAAGCAAACTGACCTCAAACTTGAGTTCTGCATTCCCTTTGGAGACTTAAGTTTTATTATCTGATGGGTTTTTTTTTTGTGATTCTTGTAACTGAATCTGCAGATTATGTTTTGTTAATATTTCTCGCTCTCAGGTCTCTCCTGGAAAAGAGATCTTAATCTGAATGAGACTGTCTGATTAAATAAAGATTAAATAAAATAAAACAACTTATTTTTACTGCATGTCCCCTTTATGAAAAAAAAATATAGTCACAATATATACATTCTGTGATCATTTTTAACAGAATGTTTTATAATGGTAATTATTAGAATTGATGCTCCTACCACCGTATACATAGAAGTATTCTAAATATGCACACGCCGACATACGTAGAAAAGAATATAACACATACGTGTGTAAAGTCTCGTTGTGTGCTCCTCGTTAAATGAGACTTTACTAAAACACACACACGTTCATCGTCCTGCTGTCCAAAAGAAGAGTGTTTAATTTAACGTGGGGTGGGCGACGTGTTGGAGAGGGAGGCCTCAGTTCTGGAATTCATTTAGAGTAAAAGAGAGGGCGGGTAGGGGGTGCAACAGTCCGGGCCAAAGTTCAGGCTCTGTTCTCCACACTGACTCCATTTTGGAGAGGCGACGAGCTCCATTTTGAGGAGAAACTGACTCAGCCTCGGCCGTTGTGTAATTACACCCACTTTACGATTTTACAGGGTGATTAACGCACGGAATCATGTCACGGTTCGTCCTGTGACGTTTTAACCCAGACTGTGACTCAGGTCGTGCTCCGCTCGAGCAGCTCCGTGCTGGTTTCGAACCTCGGTTTACAGGAAGTTGACTTAAATGTCACTTAGAAGACACAGATTGTGTGATTGATCGTGGACTGTATGTCTCCGCCGGTTGGAGCCTGTTAACTGAGATGAGCTGTTGAAGCACTCAACACCTCCACCAGCTCTTCCCTCAGCTGTGCTGCGCCTACTCCCCTCCCTCCCTCCCGCTCCACTCGCCATTTTGTGATGCCTATAGCCATTTCATGTTACGGACACAGTGCTGGGCGGGGGGCGGCGGTACAATGAGTCTATATTGTCTTTAATGAACGGAACTTGTAGAAACTGTAAAACAGCCAAACGGCTTCTTGTAAAGTAGTGTAACGTGACGTGACGAGAATGATGGCCGACATACGCACTTTAAATAAAGCTTTAAGCGGTATTATCAGCCGTGTTCGGCTGTACCGCGAAGCTTAATTACACACCTGAAAACAGCACAATTACGGCTAAGTTAACGTCACTACAGTGAAAGATACGAGAGGACATGATGTGGGTGTTCAGTCTATATGACGAGAGCCTCAAAACAAGCAGTTAAAGTGATAAAAGGTGACTGTTGTTGTCTCTGTAGCTACAGGCCGTTCATTACGTGACCGCTCAGCCCCTAACAGGCGGCTCTTCTTCTTCGTTCATACGGAAAGCTGCGCACAAAGAGCCGGACACAGTGTGGAGGGTTTATATGTCGCTCTGAGGACCGTTTGTATCATATGTGCTGTTTCCAGACTGTGTTTCAGTAACACGCCATCTCTGCCCCCCCTCTTTCTCTCCCTCTCCCTCCCTCACACACGCACACATACATGTGTAGGCGGCCATCTTGACCAACGCCCATTTACTACAATGAGCGTACAGTCACGTGACAGCGGAGAATTGAGCAGAACAGAGCACATAGGAGGAGGAGGAGGAGGAGGAGGAGGGCGGTCACTACACACACACACACGCGCCATTACATGAGCATGGATCATACATGTAGGCGGTATGTTGGTCTGAAGCTCGTCTCAGTCACACCGCTGTGATACACACGTCAAGATATAATTACTACACAGTTGCACTGTATAATGAAGTTGTAGTCCGCCGCCACTCGCCGCGCGGGGACACACCTCCATATGCGTGCGCGCGCACAGACCCGGTACAAACAGCCGGAGGTCCTCCACGGCAGATAGAAGCCATGCTGCATGTTTGATAAAGATCATCACCGCGACACAGCCGGTGTCACAACTCCTCTTTCACTACAACGTCCACCTTAAACTCACGCGCACCTTCCGTCTTTTCTCTCCGTGTGGAGGAGAGAGCAGAGGAGCGCGAGCGCGTCCCCTTCATTCACAAAGTGCGTCCAAACTACTCTGGAGTTACTACAGCGGCGCGAGGGGTGGGAGGGGCTGGAGGTAGCGCACAGCTCTGCGCGAGTGCAGAGAAAGAAAGAGAAGAGGGAGGAAGGGGGGTTATACTATAGGATGTGTGCCATGAAATACAGCATGGAGGAGAAGAAGAAGAGGGGGTGTTAGTATGGCAGCGAGGAGGGGAAAAATATGAGCCTTCCTCTGTAGGTTTGAACACCGGCTCCTGCCCGCGGCACTCTCCGTGCTCGACAGGTAAAGGCGGTGGGATTAATAGATTCCTGTATGAAAACGACGAGCTGAAATCCGGAGCTGTGGGGTTACACTACATTTGTTTCTTATTTCCAGGCTCAACCGACGGGGCTGTGATGTGGCACAGAACCGAAGCGTGTGTGTCGGTTAAAAAGAGATTAAAACAAAGTAGTGCCACGTTCTCAAGCTCACGAGCTGTCTTTGTATCTTAGGAGACATGTCCAAAAAAGACACCAAATACCCCAAACTGCTGTGAACTAATCAGGCAGAGCCGTGCACGTGACATTTTAATAAAGTTAATGACAGAGAGAGGAGCTCACGATTTGGTGACAGCACTAAATAATTTGAAGATACTGGAACATTTCAAAGCGTTTGTCCTCGAAATCAATCTTTCCTAATTAAAGCATCAAGGTTCATTGAGACAGGCCACACCCTGCTGCAACAAGAACTAAACCATCAATGAAGAAGGTCTCAAATCAAGCAGTTGTTTCCAAAAAAGAGATTCTCACCATGTGATAATTAGAAAGGAAATAGATTTATAGTCCTGAGGTGATTAACAGTGATTCTGATTCCCAGAATGGATGAGCTGTATTTTTCAAATAACATGCTAAATATTTGCATCTTATTTGGACTTTTATGAGAGTGAAAAACTGAAGAACATTTTCCTGTTCTGCATCTGTTTTTAAAACAAAGTACAGATTTTAAATTCTGAAGATGTCTAACAATAAAAAATATTACATACAAAATAAACTGATTAACAAAAACGAGAACAAAATTATTTACAGCTTTTCAGTTGAACGAATTATTTTACGTTTATCCAACAAAAGCATTTATTTGTGTGTGTGATTCCCTCACCATCATAAAACAATAATATGACACACACTGCCAATCAATAAATACAAAAAAATTACAAATGTTTAGAAGGCTCATTAATGTGAGGACATTTTTCTAACAGAAGTATTAAGAGTAAGATGTTTTTTTAGATTTTGTTATTTTAAATGAGCTATTTGACTAGCTTGTTGTAAACAATAGATTTGAGTTAAGTTTAACTATTTTAGTTAAGTAACATTTAAGTCTGTTTTCATGAACAGCTGTGAAAATGATAAGTTCATGATCACAATATTTCATTTCTTTTAAGATTCATGAACAGGTACAAATGTGTTTAAAACTAACGTGTGACTGTGTAGAAATTCTTGTTGTGTCATTTCTAACTGTAAAGTGTAATATTCTGGAACGACTTTTTAGAGAGCGATAAGGAATAACAAAACAAAACTCAGTTATTTTAATGAAGTAAGAAGACCTTTACTGTGACATAACATTTGCTACATTAAAGTAACAGTTATTCTAGTTGATATGAATCTTTTTTTCTAAATAAGTATTTTCATAATGTATCTATTAAATCCGTTGATTTTACAGTTAAAAGCTAAAGAGAGTCTTAGAGCTGGACTGAAGATTTAAGATGAAACTATGGAAAAAGCTAAATAAAGCTAATTTGTGTACAAATTAATTCATATAATTCATTTTAAACATATCAACTGACTTTGTGGTGGGGTTAAAGCTGTGCAGTTTGGCTACACTGAAAAGGTTTGTACTCGGATCTCAAAAAATATGCAAGAAAAATGTTTGTTTTTTTCTGGAGTTTGGAACGAGGTATAAAAATGTCATCTGATGTTGTGATTTCAGGCTCTACGTGTTAAAGCTCATCATGTTTGTGTGGTCAGAACTGAACTTTATTTTCACCCAACACAGACAGTCTCAGCCCAGTGCAAACTGTAGAAACATAAACCAATAATTGATCTTTAATTCATTTGCAATCATCAGCTGGACCCACAGAGTCACTTACATTTCATTTTTTAAAGGTTTCCAGCTGGTTGAATAATCTGAATTCTAAAATATGATTATCTTGATTTGATCAACCATTTGATGGCTCCAGAGAAAAGACACACTCCTGCCACTCTCTCACTGTCACTGTCATTCCAGATCAAAACTAGAAGCTTTACATCGAGTTCCTGGACTGAGTGAATGGAAAGCGGACAGGGGCCCGGCCTCCGTGTGCCCCTCTTAAAAAACAAAATGGGGGAGAAGGAGGAAGGCAAGAGAGAGAGAGAGAGAGAGAGAGAGAGAGAGAGAAAGAGGGAGGGAGGGAGTTCCTGCTTTGTCTAAAGGAGAGCCAGTGTGTGTGTGTGTGTGTGAGTGTGTGTGTGTGTGCGTGACGTCAGCCTCAACTTTGTTTTGAATCGGCGAGGAACAGGGCGGGACCAATGGCAGCCAATAGAAAGGCAGCAAGGAAAGGGGCCCGTCTCCACACACACACACACACACTCGCCTCCTTGGATTTCATCCCCTAGTTTGCTGCTTTGAACAGCAGAGGGCCAACTGAGTCACCGTGCTCCTCTGTGCTGCTGCGACTCAGGCAAAGCAGCTCACTGCAGAACCACTGAAGACATGTTGATTTATGAGGAAATTCATAGAAACTTTATTTTGAAAGTCTTCTTCTGTTTGTTTACCTGGACAGGACACTGGCAGAAGATTACTACTAAACTGCTAAACTGCTACTACTGTTAGTTATACAGCGATAATAACACTACAATCAAACATAACACCACAGTTTAGCAGAATAAAGTATCACATATTGTTAAAGTCAGACCAAACACCTTTCCAAATAAAGGTCTGAGTCAGAACATGAAGTGGTTCTTTACGGTGACGCCATAAGGGAACTTTTTTTGTCTCTTTAACTATTGAGTCTTCAAAGAACTATTTATTATCAAGTTCTTCACAGAATTGAGTGTAAATAGTATTTGTCTCCGAGTTCATTCAAGGTGCAATACATAATCATTTGAATTCAAATATTTTATTTAAATGCAACATTGGGTCAAGTGATTCAGTTCAGTTATTTATTGCTTCCTATAAATTATTATCACATTACTAATTGCTCTCTCTAAAAAAGTTGCAGAATATTACACTTTCCTGTTAGAAATGACACTATAACAATCATTTCTACACAGTCACAGGTTAGTCAATAGGTTAGGCATATAGCAGCCATTAGTTAAAACTTTATGTACTTTTCATGTTCATAAAAAAATGCAGTTTAAAAGTGTCCAAACTGTTTCTTTGTTGGTTTTTAATCACAACTAGTCACATAGCTACAAAGGGTCGACTTAAAGAAGCAGTAATCAGTTCTCAATAGAACCTTTAAAAAGGAAAAAGATGCTTCTTGAGGATAAAAAGGTTTTTCTGTGAGCGTAGAGGGCCGCTCCAAACGTCTGAGGCTGTCATCATACATGCTTATGTTGTATAATCATTTATATATATAAAATTGTATTTGTAGTATATAGGCACAGATATGTAGCCACAACAGTCTTAAACATCTCAGCTCAAGGTCTGCCATCTGGCTTTTTTAGAGTTTTTAAGCAGTTGTCTCAGAGTCTGAGCTCATTTGTGTTTGAGTTTTTGTAAAGCCCTTTGTAAAAATGATGGTCTTGTTTTATTTTAGCAAAAACTAAGCTCATTTGTTTATGTGGGTTTATTTATTTTTTCAAGTCAAGTCAGCAAAGTTTGTAAATACTTTTATTACATATTCTCTTATTAATAATCAGATTCAATCCATCAAGACGTATTCAAAATATTTCAACAGCTTTAAAAACTAATTTGTGTCCGATGGGTTTCCTTTTCCACAAACAGGTTCTCAGAGCAGTTAAATTCTTCTTCACACAGAAATCCAGACTGTGGTTATGCAAATTTCTATAACTTCTCAGTGTGTAAACAACACTCTTATGTTAGTGACACGCTGCACCGCGATTGGCTTCTGAACTAGTGAACGAAACATGAAGTGAGAAACTGCACTCTGTCATCAACTTTGAATAAACTTGAAATGTTACACACATTTCTTCGGATCATATTTTACGCACAAGCCTGATTTTACATTCACTTGTGAGAGAATCGCTGCCTTTGTAACGGACAGGTTTTCTCCACTTGTACAAACTGAAGCTATAACTTCAGAGCTTCAATACTGTGACACTGGCAGACAGACAATAGGGGCATTGTGGCGTAGTGAGAAGTAACACGAGGAACCAAACGAAATGCTCAAAAACAATCCATATCAACAGTTTTAAAAGGGACTTTCAAATATGCAAATATGTTGAAATATTACATTAAAAATGATGGGGATTTGTCTTTGATGAACAAACACTCGTTTCAAGAAATGAAAGGGAAATCTGGCATGTAGAGTCTGTTTGTTTCAGGGTTACTCAGTGGACGCTTGGCCCTGAGCAGCAAAACTACACTGTAAATAAAAATCTCTTATCTTTCAATTCAGAACACACGAGTGATTTTTTCATCATCAATGACATTTAAAACCGATGACAGGAAATGCTATTTTGAGCAGCCAGCGGCTCTGAGCAATGAGGAGCATCTAAACCGAGGGTGGCGTTTGATTGCATGGACCGGTGTGTTTAAAACATTTAAATAAAATCATTTCTAAACATGAATTATTCAAAAATACAAAACACCAGTCTGTAAAATCTGCTGTCAGACACTTGGTGACCTAAAAATACATTTGCAAGAGCTGTCAATCATCTTGTCAGATCAGGTGGCATTTTGTTTCTTTCCCTCCCAAAACAATGAATCCTGTTAGAACGAGTCCGTCAAACTGACACACACACACTTTTCTCCAAGGCTCCCACCCAACCTCACAATGTACAACTACTGCGACACCTCCCTCCACACACACTCGCATACCTCCAGACCACGTGAGCGAGTGCAGTGGATGTGATATGGCACACCCCCGGCTTGCACACACCCACTTCAGAGAGGTGGGGGGGAAGACGGAGGGACGGAGGGAGGGAGTGTGTGCTGGGGGGGGAGGGGAGTCTTCTCTCTCTCTCTCCCCCTCGCCCCCATCTTCTTCTCTCCCTCCCTGCAGCACATACATGTCTGCATGTGTGTGCGTGCGCACATGCCTGTGTGTCAGACATGTGACCAGCAGACACAGCCTCCATTTTAACTCTTTGAGAGTCGTCCATGCTGCATACTTGTGGCGGCGCCGCAGCTGCATTACAGCCTGCGTGCTGTTGCATGCTGGGTCATCGCACTGCTCCCATGTTAACGCCGCTGCTTGAACTTTGACCCCGTTGATCGTGCAGCAGTGTGAAGAGTGAGATTATTTTAAAGTAAAAAAAAAAAGGAAAAGTGAGTGAT
The DNA here is from genome assembly GCA_946959425.1 of Argyrosomus regius. Classification (NCBI taxonomy): domain Eukaryota; kingdom Metazoa; phylum Chordata; class Actinopteri; family Sciaenidae; genus Argyrosomus; species Argyrosomus regius. The sequence goes on along the minus strand of OX336897.1, from coordinate 19,846,911 downwards.
TTAGAGCTACTTAACGTTACCATGGAGACACAACAAAATGCCAGTGGAGCTCGTCAGAGACGGAGGTTATATTCCCCACAGAAAAACTACACATTGTTTATAGTTATCGGTCACTATGGAACATACTGTTGGTACTGTGTCTGCACGTGAGCAATCTTTACATTTCATTTGCAAAACTTTCACGTGATCGCGTAGAATCACACGACTGCAGTGCTAATATCATCGCTCATCTGTCGACCGCGATGCATCTTCCCCTGTGCAAAGGACTGTGGGTCAGATCGTGCGAGAAAAGCACGCCGGCCGTGACAGGATGCAGCAGGACACGCAGGTATTTTTGGTATTTTTTGACACACTATATGTTGAGACATACACAACCTTATTCTGGCATACTAAAGAGTATGGCGATTGGAACGCACCCCCAGGAAAGAGAGAAGAGGATCACGGGAGGAAAGCAAACCAGCAGTTACAACAGTAAAGAGGGCGACACTTTAGTTTTACAGCTTGTCAATATTAAAGAAACTGTTTACACTGGCTACATATACAGTGGATTCAATATGGCTGCTCCAGTCTACCCACTAGAACCAGTTTTAAGCCTCCTCCTCTCAGACTACGCCCACACATCCGCTCTGATGGTGGAATCAGGATGTAGGAGCTCTTGCAACTTTCCAAAACAAATCTTGCCGCTTCACGCAGATACATCAGCCATCAGCTACGCTACATGCTACACAGATTTATCATTCAGCTACAATGCTAAGCTAAGTGGAGAAGAGATATTAAGTCATAAAGGATAAATTAGGAAATGATGTGTAGTGTGAAGTGAGTTCTGCTTCACCCATGATGTATAGATTTTGTTGCCTAGGAGATTTCTGAAGTTATAAAATATTTCAGTCCATCTTACGACTCTCGTGTTTGAAAGGTGAATCTTTTGTTAGGCAGGGAGGGTCATCCATGTTGCATTATGGTAAATGTAGGATCTAGCATAATTTCACACTCTGCTGCTTCTATTTCGACCATTACATCCAGTATTCATCCAGTATTATGATCACTGTAGGGACAACTGACATGGACTTAATCGACGTCAGTGTTCGCCTCAGCGGGCTGTGTAACATTATGAGCCACGGACAGATCACGGAAATATGACTAAATATTGAACTTGGCAGTATTTATTATTATAATATTAATATATATTATTACACTACTGTGCTGTGTGCCGGTGATCCAACCTGTCTGTCCCATTACACTAGGAAGTTTGCTGTTTTCACACTGCTCTTTTAACATATTGGACATATAGTTATATCTTTAAATACTTGATTTTTATCCACCTTATATTTTTACATAATGTTTGTTGTGCACTAAAACACCAAGACAAATTCCTTGCATGTGAAAAAACGAGCACAAACTATGGATTCACGCACAGACACGCTGCATTTTAAACTAAAATAATGAGCATCATCTCGGCTCCATTCATCCACTTCTACTTTAGCATTTCTCAGAAAAACGCAAGACTCCTTACATGTGCCATACTGCAGTGCATGCTGGTCTACATCCTGCACCTGTGGGTGCATAGCTGATCTCTTTTTTTCCCCTCCTGTGGCTGTTGTATGTTATTTCTAAATAACTCCACGCGTGTATAGGCGACATGTAAACAAGATTGCAGATAAACTTCCCACAGACTCCATCTTTACAACTCAAACAGCCACACTGAATTTATTTCCTCTTCTCGTACGTCTTGTAAACGTGAAGCTGATGAAGCCTGTGCTCATGCATGCATGCAGACAGACAGGCGGACAGACAGTCATGGTAAAACCATGCTGGAGCAGACAGACTCAGCCAATGAGTCAGGTCTCCATGCCGGAGCCCAAAACGCTTCAAGAACACATCTTCGTGTGTCTACATATAGAGCGTCCAGTCTATCAAAGCAGTTTGGGACGGAGGACACAAGTTACCTCCCTTTTGTCCAAAGAGAGACACACACACACACACACACAAACACACACACAAGCACACACACACAGCTTGCTTCAGTGTCTTGCTCAAGAACACATCAACAAGTAGATAGAAACAAACAAAGACCCAGGCAGTGACTGTTTGGGGAATTCACAGGAGACAAATAAAAAAACAACTTTACGGAAATATTAAATGAATTAACGCTAAAGTGCTGTCAGCTGTCAGGACAAATGTCCTCACGTCCTTGGTCATCGTAGAGTTATAAGTCAAACTGGTGAAAATAAGAACTCTCTCAGGGTAAAAATACAATAAAATAAAATATTTTTTCCGTTTACATAAAATTAAAAAAGATCAAATTAAAAAAAGGTTTCTATTGTAATTTTAGCTGTTGGATCAGAACAAAGCCGTCTTTTTGGACTCGTTTTAGCCATCAGGCAGGAGACCACCACGACATGTGATCCAGAAAAAAAACCAAAAAAAAAACATGAGAAAGTGAATATCTTCGATGAAAAATGAATAGGCGTCTTTATGTCCTGCAGGAGTTCTCCAATCGCACAGATCCTCGAGCTTCAAAGTACCGAAATAAACTTTATTTCACGCGCTGGCTTCACGTTTCTATTCTTCTCAGAACGGCTGTCACGGTCATGTGACTTTTTAAAAAAAAATACTTTCTGATGACTTCATGCCGCACGGTGACGACATGTTTTTATTTACGTTCTACAACCAAAAGAAGTTTGGACAATTTGCAAATTAGTTTCCATCTATATTAAATTAATTTCAACACAAAGATAAAATATTTCATATTTAAACTGATGAACTTTGTTTTGTGTAAATATACATACATTATTTACATTTTGCAGAAGCTAGTTGTATTTAGCCTCCGTTTGATGTGACCTTTACTGGGCTCTAATGAAAATTACGGTCTAATTAAAGACGCTAATGAGCTGCATTGTGGGGATTGTAGGATCTAGCATTTTTACAGCTTCACTAAGTGGCTAAAAGTCAGTATCTCTGTCTACTGCCTCTGTTCTATTTATCTGTTAAATCACTGGTGTGCCCATTTAAATATACAGGCAACATTTTACTGTTCAAACATAAACACACAGCAGGGTTGAAGATTTTTGTTGTCTAAAACTAAACTTCATGTTTTTGCATCCATTTCTGTTCATTTAATGGTTCGTGACTGGACGTGTGAATACTGTCCGAGACAAAGCAAATATCTTTTTTAAAGTAAGAGTGTAAATAATACAGAAATAGTCCACTTTTCTGATTCTTATGTGTAATTTGGTGGAATAAATCGAAGTAGGTTGATTAAGAAATTAAATTTGGTTTGATTGTATCCTAGTTTTTATGTTTTCTTTTGTTTTGTTTGGTTAAAGAACCCAAAGAATCATTGTTTCAATTCTAAAACCACCCATGATCAGAACAATGAAAGTATCAACGAAATAAAAGCCCTACGAACACACACACACACACACACACACACACACACACACACACAAACTCTTTCTTCAGTTACACACAGTGTTTACTGATCAACAGTTTCAAAGTGAAATTAAACTGAAATTGTCCATCGATGGCAGATCAACAAAAGATGAACAAACTGATTCTTTATGCTAAAAATGATTTTTATGGCAGAGAAACTTTGAGCAGGAAGAAAAGTTTCATTTGTTCTAATTAAAGTAAAAAAGTTTCTCTTTGCTTGTTTTGTTGTATTTTTTGATCAGGCTGATGTCATCGCTAGTGAAGGGGGGAAACTAAAAAGATCGAGAGCACGAGAGGAAAAATAAACAAAGACAGTCGAACTGCTGGAAGGCTGACAGTTAACTGCTCACACACACACACACACACACACTCATGCAGAGGAACCAGGAAGAGGACGGGGCAGGAAGTTCTATATGAGAAAGAGCAACTATAGAATGCCTCGCCAGCCAATCAGAGCCGAGCATGGGAAGGCCCCCCCGGCCAATCAGAAGCATGGATTCTCTATAGGCTCCTTAATCTCCAGTTTCTTTCTCATTACTGCTGAAAAAATGTCAAGAATTTCAGTCCAAGGTGCAATGCCCCACCGCGCACATACACACACACACACACACACACACACACACACACACACACACACACACACACAACACACACACACACACACACACACACACACACACACACACACACACACACACACACACACACAGGACCATGCGGGTACTGTTGTGGTGGTCCGACAGAGTAATGGGTGAGAGGTCAGAAAAAAGAATAAAAGACAAAAAAGGAAACGTTGAAGACGGATCAGCATTTCAATTCTGATCAGAGATCAGTTTTCCTGAATCGGAAACCATTTTTCAACAACAAAATAAAATGTTTAAAACTGATTCAAAAAGAAGTTCAAAAATTATTTGAAATGCAGAGCAAAGTTTGAAGCAGCTAGCAAGAGCTCCACATCACAACCAAAGTTTTATCCAATAGTAAATTTCATATTTCTACGTGGTTCACTTTGTGGAAAATCAACTTTAGTGCAGAAAGTGATTAAAAATGTGACCGATTATACAACAGTTAACTCCTGAAAGAAACACTAATGAAACTGCAACTGTGCATTTTAGCAGAAGTCAGTATATAAGAGGAGAAAACACTGATTTCATGTTAAAGTCGAGGTCTTTTTCATCTCGATTATTTTGACAGAGAAGTATTTTTGTTTGACATGAAATTATTTTTTCCTTCCAGGATACAGAAATATAAAATACTACATCCATCCAAATTAAGAGAAAACTGTTATTTCTATTAATTTGGCAGGATTTAAGTCCTTTGTTTACATTATTTATGAATGCAAAAACCTACGCTGACTGAACCTGCAACCACTCACAAATCTATCTTTAATAGTTTGGCTGTTATGAAGCTTCTTTTCAAGAGCAGCTAGAAATGAAGAAGCTCTCCCGTCAAGTTGTTTCTATTTAGTCGATTACTTCTCTTTTTAGCCAATTAACTGCTGTGTGTTCAACTTTGTCCCGTGACCATAACAAAAATGATTAACTTCTCTCGTTTCAATGTGTTTTTTCAGTGTTCTCCCTGTCAGGGATGTGTTGAATGAGTCACATGGCCCTCGGGCTCCCAAAACTTTGACAAAGACGATGACAGAATGCACGACAGCGATTCATCCTTCTTTCGTTTCTCCTCCCAACATTCACGGCAGCTCGACAGAATCGTTTTGTTTGCATATTTCCGCTCAGCGTTCAGTGATACGGATGTGATTCGAAAGTTTTAGCAGCTTTTCTCAAACTGTGTGAACAGATTCCCCCAGCAGCTGATTTTAGAGCTCAAACGCGTTCCGACAAAGACGAGGAGGATCAAGTGAAATGAGCAGCCGGAGTCCGGACGGCTTCCGTCAAATAAACATTTTATCTGGCTGGAATATGTTCAGTTAAAAGTCAAACACAATGAGACAAAGATTATTTACTTTTAAAATATCATTTCTTCATCTTCCTGAAAACACACTGTAGGCATAATTTGAAATGGATTGTACAACAATCCACCCCGTCCAGTCCAATCAAACGGCTTCCTCTTTCTGATATCTGATTATGAACCATTCTTTGGGCTGATTTAGGTTTCCTAGATCACAATGATGCACGGGAATAAATTTACTGGGTACTTATACTTATACTGGGTATTTAGCACACAAAAAAAAGTAGTATGACAAAAATAGAGTACAGAGAAAAGAAAAATCTGTACATGAAGATAACTGCAGCTGAAATTAAAAAAAAAAAAATGCTTTGTTGGTGGGAAGCCAGTGAGGGATCATGCCCATGTCATTTTTCTTACCCACATCTGGTTTCCTAAAATACAATCACGCACAGTAACTACTTATATTTACATTTATACATTCTCTTAAGAGTAAAAATTGTTGTACGTTGTTATAATTTTAAATACAGTACATATTATTTGCAGTTGGGAAGCCAGTGAGGGATCACAACCGAGTACCTTTAACCTAACCACACCTAACGCCACATATGAACTGAAGATAGAACCTTTTGCATGTTTCGAGCAGCGTTAAACCAAAATATAGTGTGACTGTACGAAGAACAGGTTGTTCAAACATCCTTTTTTAGCAGGAAATTCATCAGCTTGAAAGGTCAACTGTTGCCTTGCGATTTTTAAGACTCTTCTTGTTGTACAGATTTGTCTCCGTAACAAAGAGTCGAGTACGGGTACAACACTGCGACAAGAAGGGCTCTACTTGTGGAAGATACAGTCCTTGAAGTCGGAAATCAGGTATTCTTTTTATTGTGACATTAAGTTGAATTTAAGCGTTAGTTTGTTAGCATTGGTGCTCATGATCCTCCTCGCCTTACAGAATGTCCTTTTTATTGCTGCCAACAGCCTGAAAACACGAATATTTCATTTGATTTCACTTCTTTAATTTCATCCTTTATCTAAAAGCAGGAATGCATCGACAGTTTCCTGAACCTCAGAAGCTCATTTTATAATCTCATTGAACAAAAAGTGTTCAAACAAAAGTGTCAGTTCAGATCAAATTATTCTGGTTTAAGTTGCTATGAAATTTTTTATTATTTAAACACAAAAAAACAGTTAAAACCAGACACACAGTGTCAGAAACAATCCCTGTGCAGCAACCTGTCAATTATAAACCATTATTCTGACTGTTTACATTTATTTTTTGTTCTTTTAATATGTAAATATCACTCACAGACAATCTACTCATGCTGTGCATACTGTAATATCTACTACTGCATGTACATGATGTGTGTACACATGCCTGGCCAATGAAAGTCATCAACATAAATCAGCCTTAATGCAGAGTAAAGATCCATGATGGCAGAAATCGTTCTGATATAGAAAGGACTGACAGCCACGTCATTAATGGACTGTGTATGTATATATTCATGCTTTCCTGAACGTGTCATGGATTTGACTGATGACATTGAGGCAATAATATTAATAAAATAATTATATCAGTGAAATATAATGATATGTTTAGAGAAAGGACAAGTAGAAATTAAAGGGTATTTCGTTTTGTCAAAAAATATACAACTTTATATGATGTAGATGTGCTGTGATTAAACTTTGAGAGTTATTCAAAATTTGACTTTACATCATTAAACTATTGTTTCTTTCTAGATTCTTTGGTTTACATCATTAATTTTCAGGATTTCAGGTGTTTTAATTAAAGACTTCAGCAAGCTCCACAAACTGATTTCTCATCTTGAAAACAGAAAAAAGAAAAAACACTAAAGAGTTTGAATCATATGACAAAGTCTGCTCCAAAAGTAGAACACATGATTTAGAAAAAGTTCAGGGGATTGTTGAAATCCAGGGCTGACTAAAACACACACACACACAGAGCAGTGTGACATGACTATATGATGACTGGAGCAGGGCGGCTCTCTCTCATGTACACACACACACACACACACACACACACACACACACATATATATGCGCAAGGGGCCCCATCCACCATGCAGGCCCGACCCCTGGGCCCCAACCCCCCAACCCAACAATCCTCCCTCCCCCGTCCTCCTTTCTTTCTCTCTCTCTCTCTCTCTCTCTCTCTCTCTCTCTCTCTTCATTTCTTGCCCTTTCCTTCTTCCCCGCTCGTCATTCCTCATGTATGTGCCCGTGTGGCATGCATGTGCCCAGATGTGTGTGTGTGTGTGTGTGTGTGTGTGTGTGTGTGTGTGTGTGTGCATCGTGTGTGTGTGTGAGTGTGCGTGCACAATTTATTTTTAGTGAGCGAGAGACGGCCAGAATGAGGGAGAAAAAAAACAAGGGCAAGAGACACAGAGATGGGGAGAGAGAGAGAGAGAGAGAGAGAGAGAGAGAGAGAGAGAGAGAGAGAGAGAGAGAGAGAGAGAGAGGACAGATGGTTTGAACCAGAGAGAAGAAACAATCAGAAAGATGGGGAGGAGGAGGAGAAGGAGGGGGTTGGGAGGGAGGGAGGGGGGTGGGGGTCTTCTTAAAGAGACAGGACTCCCTTACCCCTTCACCTACATAAGGCCTCCGAGTATCTCCTCTATCCCCTCTCCTCCTCTTTCTCCTCTATGTTGTCGTTTCAACTTTTTTTTCACCTTCTCTTTGTCTTTTTTCGCCTCCTTTGTCTTCATCACATTCTTCTTCGCACTATCTGCTGTTTTGCTTTGAGGCTCTCGCTGTGTATGCTGACTACCAGCTCTTTATTTTAGGTTATTCTTTTTAAAAATCCAAACATTTCATTAGCGTATAGTCAATAAAATAACAATAATAAACTACAAGGTGTGGTGTATCTACATCCATCACGCATCTGTCCATGATTAAAGGGTCACTGATGTAATTAATTTCACTTCAAGTTTGGAAACTCAAATTTTTTTAAAAATGATCAAAATGGGAGGCAGCAGAGGTGGAAAGCTGGATCCTACATTTCCCATAATGCAACACAACCGCGTTTGTTCAGCAGATCCCTGCCTTTCCGAGCTCTACGCCCTCACTTTGTCATGCAGGCTTTCTGTCGTAGTCCAAACCCGGATGACATCACCGTGACATGATCAGACCTAACGAAGCGCCAACAGAAATTGGTGTAGCGTTCCTTTAAAGTTAAAGCTCATTTCAGTGTGTTAAAGAATAACCACTTATGATATAAAATATCTGGGAACAATACTCTCTGTGCTGACACCAAATGCTAGCAGGAAGATATATTTATATTAGATTCGATAACTATTCACGCCCAGAGGGGAAACTAGTTTGGATGCCTCGGCACAGTGACCAAAAAATTACACACAAACACACAATGCAGCACGTGGAAGATGAACAGCAACGATCATAACTAAAAACAGAAAAAAACTTGAAAAATAAAAATAAAATATGAAATAAAATCATTTTACAGACAGAATCCAAGGCCGTCAAACCTGACACGACTGCACGGCCAAGAAAAGTCAGCGGTGGAAGAAAAATACTCTTTTACTTCAATAAAAGTATGAGCAACAATATGTTCCAAAGTACGCATCATATAGAGGTTCATATTATTATTTTTGCTATTATTATTATTATTATTATTATTATTATTATTATTATTATTATTATTATTATTATTAGTAGTAGTAGTACTATTGATGCATCTAATTCTATCTGAATTCTGCAGCTGGTTGAACTTGAACAAATACATCTCATCTATAGAAATGCATCATATTCTATGAGATGACACATTTTATATGAAACTTTTGCATCTGTACAATAACTAGTGTTATTATCTAGTGTCACGTAGATATAATAGAGTTGCAGAAGTACAGAAACGTCAAGTAAACAATGAGAAATATAAGTACTTCCATATTTTTTTTGAATAGTACAGCGCAGTATAGTATAGCATTTTACTGCATCAAGACTTTTAACTGTCCATTATTTTCTGAATTAATCATTACTCTGCAAAATGTCCAGAAACTGTGAAAAATCTCCTCCAAGCCAGGGTGATGTGACGTCAAAAATATTCATATTAATATTAAAAGTGACAAAGAAAAGTATAAAATCCTCCTTGTGGACTATATGTTACACTCTGTGTGGGACAGGACGAAGACACACACTTCATTTGACTAAATCAGACGGCTGAACTCTCATCTTGATGTCACCTAAACTTCTGAAAGCACTCAGGACATGGACTGTGGACTGTGGATTGTGTCCCACATTTCCTGCAGAGAAGTCGTGTGAATGATTCCAGTGACCCATAACTCCACGCTGATGTATTTAGAACATCTATTCTTTAAGTTGATCCCACCTCTCCGTCGCACACAAACTGTCCGGGTTAAGCAGTGGAATCGCAGAGATCTAGCCCGTGTCCTTTCCACTAAATCTCAGAACAGAGATAACTGATGGTTTAATGCAAATAGAAGAACCACAGAATGCATCCACTGACCACAGACCAACATGTCTAATCAGATTACAACACTTTGTCCAAGACGCTGGAGAAATGCAGTTCAGCTGACGTCAAATTTAAAACACATGCATCTGTGTTTGAGACACACTCTCTCTCTGTCTGTCTGTCTGTCTGTCTCACTGTCTGTCTGTCTGTCTGTCTCACTGTCTCTGTCTGTCTGTCGCCCACTGGCTCACTCACTCTCGGGTCTCTCGCGAAAACGCTGGAATGGTGCAGAGAACATGGCAACATGCCAAGGGAGGGAGAGAGAAAGGGAGGGAAAACGAGAGAGAGGGAGAGAGAAATGAACATACTGTACCAGAGAGAGAGAGAGAGAGCGAGAGAGAGAGAGAATAAAGTCAGAGCATGCGTGCGGGCGAGGGAGGCAGGCAGCCAGGGAGGGAGGACCTCTGAGCTCCTCCCGTCTCCGAGCCGAGCGGCCGCCTCCCCTCGCTGCTCGCAGGTGCTGCTGCCAGACGATTGGTCGCACCCCCCTTTGCTCCCTCCGCCTACCGACCCCTCCTCCTCCTCGCCAGCCATGAGACTAGAGGAGAGAAGAGTAACCATGGCGTGCTACTTCTCCTCTGAGCCTCTCTCTGTGTAAAACCTGCGCACACACACACACACACACACACAGTTCCTCACATGCATGATACATTTTGAGTGCGTTTAACGTTACGACACTTCACACAACGCTGAGAAATAAGGAACACGGCTGCAGAGGAGAGCAGAACAGTGTTAGTTACAAGAAGGCCACAAAATAAAATAAAAAAAGCTTAAGTTGGGACAAAATCTGATTCAGAGGACAGGAATTCTCCTCAGCATGGAAACATTTTTTAAAAATGTGACTGTTACGACATTACCACAGATGAGTTCTTTTAAGTGGAAGGACGTACAGATTTGTGAACGGCTGACTGAGATTTAGACAAATTTATCGCTTAAATCTATCGCTTTCAGGAAAATACTTTGTGCACCGATGTTGGCGTGAGAAAGGGGCACTGAAGAGCATTTTTCTAGCAGAGTAGACATTATTAATAAGTATATTTATTTTATATAAACAAATCATGTTATGCACGTATGCAGATGGCAACTACAGACAACCCTGGACATCATATTCTAAGTTTCTTCATGGGAGGGGTCTCTCTGCTGAAGTGTCCTTGAGCAACGCACTCGTACCAGCTCCGTGGGGGTGCACACCACTCTGACCTTCCTCCGAACAACAAGAAAAACACGCCGAGTCATGCAAACGAACCAAAAAAACAAAAGAAGAACGAGGGTCTGTCTAATGGACCAAATGAAGGCGGCGGTGTGTGTTAGCAGTGTGTTTACGTTCACACACACACACGAGTCATGTTTAACACGACTGCTACTTATGTCAGTCACAGTGTTTAAACCCTGGTTGCAGGTAAAAGTGAAGCCACCAGGTATAAATCATGGCGTGTCACACAGAGAAGGACGCGTCCTCTAAACGCTCCAGCCAGAGACGATTCTTCTTTTTCAGCAGTTACACTCTTTTGTTGTGCGCGTGACGTATAAAGTGCGGCAAAAGCTACGATCTGCATCTGGATCCGGGCAGAAAAATGTCGTATTGATGGAGGTGGGGACGGGGGGCTACGTCAGAAGGTGCTACAAATTTAGAATTGCTCAATTTTTCTGGGTTGAATTCAATTTCATTCTATTTATAGAGCACCAAATCACAACAGAAGTTATTCCTGTGCACTTTTAGAGCAGGTCTAGATCATACTCTTTATAATATCATGATAATCAAATGTATACTCCTAAAATATATGTCTATCTGCTAACAAAAATATAAAACCAACGCCACATTCAAAAAGAAAGTAGGTCTGAAGTGATTTTGAATAAAAGCTGTGTAACTGCTGATGGTCCGGGGGGACGTGAATAATGGAAACAGAACAGTAACAGTGGGAAAAGACGTCAGGACTGCATTTTCTTTAAAAGTTGGAGGCTGTGTAGATAACATGAAGAGGCCCACATGAAGGTGAAGCTGCTCTGAAGCCAGAAACTTCTTAACAAAAGATCCGATGAGCTCGTTCGGCCATTTTCACAACGCGCTTTTGAGACGGCCCCCCTGGCGTCGGCGTGGGATCCGACTTTAGCCTTCAGAGAGCAGGATATCGTTCGAAGCTTCTCGGAGCGATGGTGAGCAAAAGGCAAATACACTCCTTCAGGGGCGTGTGAACGACAAACAGGAAGCGTTCGGGCTCTCCAGGTGAGGTCAACTTGACCCGAGCCGTCCAATCGGATTAAAGGCAGACCAACAACTCTGACCCTTAAATACAGAGAAACTATCTTATATGCAGACATAACATTAGAATCTAATTGTATATTATAAGAGTGTATATTGTGGTGGACCTCACAGCGAGAGCTGGAGGATGATTAAAGGGACAAGACGTATTGTGTTTCTGACTTTCCTTCAACTTCTACTTTCCTCATGAAATGTTGGGCGCTTGGACCTGTTTGGGGAGGGGGCTCTAGAAATCCTTCAAATGAAGAAAGAAAAGTCCACAATCTACAGGCTCAAAAAGAAAGACATTGCTTCATTTCAGGGGCCAGAAAGGTTGGAATCCACCAGTGTTTTGGCTCGTTGTAATCATAAAAATGAACAGCACATATGACGAGCTTTGAGCAGAGGAAGGCGGGTCTGCAATCTGATGCCAACTGTCTAGGGGAGATTATTAAATCCCAGAAACACAGACGCATCCGGCTTGGAGAATACAAACTTCTCAACAACAGAAAACCATTCAAGCTCGTGCTCGTTTCTTCTTCTACCCTGCTTAAACCAACTGTGGGTTATTCACAGCAGACTCCAATCTAACTTTCCACAACTTGGTTATTTTTTTATTCCAGAGAAGGAGAGGATTTATCAATAGCTATCAAACAGAATGACTGTAAAATGACTAGATACGTAGTGCAACTGTCAAATGACATCTTGCGTCTGAGTATTTCATCCAGTGTAAAAAGCAGAAACTAAATATGTCATATCATCACACAGTCTGACATTTAAAATGATATGTGTGAGAATATGCGGTTCATAGAGGATATTTGTGGCTTGTTAACACTACAAACTGTTATTTGGAAGTGACGTCACAGGCTAGACCATGACCAGCGTCTTTTGCAGTGGCAAGAAAACGGTCCTCCATGATTCTTTTTGTTTTGTTTCATTACAAAAGAAGAAAAAAAAAAAAAATCAGAGGGAGTCTGATGACAGCTGACGCGCCCCACATTTTTCAAGATCCACAACAGCTTTTCATTCTGTCTGTTACTAATTCCACAGAAGCCGAAAAGTGACAATAAAACTATAAAAAAAATTTAAATATAAAAAAAAAAAAAAAAAAAAAAAAAAAAATATGAAATGTCGACACGAATGTGACAGAATCTATCAGCCTAACAGAGGGAACGACTCTACAGAACAGAGTGTTTGTGATGATCCACGGCTGAATTTTCATCTGTACATTATGCGGGCAAATATGGAACACGACGGACCAAGAATGGGACCAAAGGGTCAGGACAGACACACACACACACACACACACACACACAGAGTCATGGTGACATGGTGGCAAGGTGGTCTTGGAATGATAACTAGAACACATGTGAACTGGCTGCAGCAGACAACTTAAGATCTCAAGAACCAAAGTAGAAAATGTTAAATTCAACAATAAATGTCCTTTTTTTCCCTACAATCCAAGATTTTTTAGATTTTACAAGATTATCCATCTTTATTTCTTAAACTAAAAAAATAAATGACATCAGCTTTTTGTAAATTTACTTATAAATCACACATTTTTTTGAACAAAGTCAGTGGCACTTGAATCATCCCTGCTACACTCATGGCGACTAGAGGTCTGTCTTCTACGCCGAAAGGCGCAGTTGAAGAATTGATGCAGCAAATAATCCAAACAATGAAATCCAAAAGTGAAGACGAGACGAGCTCTGGCCGCGCTAAAAAAGTTTCAGCTAACAAACGAGAGGAGGGAAGGTGATTTGAAATGAGCGTGGTACAGCAAAAAAAAATGAAGAGAAAAGGACACGGTGTGTTTATTCTATGAACGCCACATGGAGGCACAGAGAGGTGACGCATGGATGGTCTGATACGTATGGATACACTTTTATATATCTAAAATCTATCTATCATCTATCATATCTTTATATAACAAATGCTGTGTTAGCATGTTGCTAGGAACATGTTGGTGTGTTCTGTGCTGAACACACACGTGTTAGTTTGTTTCCTGTATATGCAAAACTTCATATAAGTTCTTCTTCCCTAACCGTCACCATCTTGACTTCGTCAGACCAAGTCAAAATAATAAGTCTAAATAAATAATAACTGCAAAAACAATTATTTGTTCTCCTTTTGTTCTATTTTTTTGGTCTTTTCTTCTAATGGCCACTATGTTTAGGAGAATATGTGCCAGAAATGTCTATAATATTCATAACTATCTTTTCGTGAGTGTATAACCACCCAAAAAAATAAGAATCATCACGTTTTTGTCACCTTATGTCATGCCATGTTTGTACCGTAGCCCAGAATGGACAAACAACACACTAGATAAGACGTCTTGCGTTTGCACTGTTTCTCCTACACACTATGAACGCGGTGAGGTGAGGGGTATTCAGTTAGTCCAACTAAATCCTTTAAAAACACAGCACACAGAAGTAAGGAGATAACACATAAAGCTTGTTATTACAACAAATAAGTCTTCTATACGTTATACGCGCTAAACATGAACTTTCATTTATTTGGTTTGCTAATAATATACAGCATGTTATCCTGCAGTGATGGTACTTGAAGTCCAGTCTCACAGAATACAAATAGATTTATCTGGGAGGGCACTAACGCTCCGTACTGTCAACACCTACCACACAAAATTGAAAGCTGGGCTCAAAATGTTTTCTCCTTCTAAAGTTAGGAAAAGTCACAACACATCTAGCTGATAAAAGGTTAACTGTGCGTTAAAAGTGGCCACAAACTAATCTGCTCTACCTGAAAGTCCATCCAGTGTTTCTCTGACAGTGTTTTTTGTTAGTGTCCGTCCATTAGGAATCAGGCCATATGACAACATTCCTTACATATTTAGCTAAAAAAAAAAGGTGCACGAGTGGCCTACGGGCACTTATGAAGGAGATGAGAAGGTTAGCATGTTCAGTACACTGCAGTAAACAGTCCTGTACGTGTTTTTTCCACAGTGACACGGATTTATCGCAGCATCATCAGTAACAACATCACCAACACACGATACTCTAAACCTAAACACAACGTATGGACAGTCCTGCACAGAGTTGGACACCACAGCTCTGACATATCAGAGCATGTTTGATTTTTACAATCAAACTGCATAATAACTATTTCATATCACATAATCAACTACTAAATTCCCACCTTGTACACACACACACACCAAAACCACAGAGTAAGTGTGTATTCAGCATACACCCAATATCAGAGTTAAAAGTTTGAGGATTAAAAAGCACAGACTCGAAAATAATGAATTAAATTGAAAATGTTTAAAAATCTTAAATTAAATTGGATTTTTGGTTTGTTGCGCTTCATTTACAATAAAAAAAGATGCAACCAACCCTCTAATATATTAAAATTAATCGTATTTTCACGTTTCTTTGCAGATGTTTTTATTTAATCTGAAATCTGCACACGCTCTTCAGATGGGACCCTCCTCGTGTCATTTAGTCCCTGCCGTTGTAGCTTTGCGTTACACTCACTACAGACATTCTATACATTTTTTCTGCCCAGAGAGGATGGCTTGTTCCCTCTGAACGCCTCCCCCACCCCCACTCGCACACACACACACACACACCAAACACACAATTCAGAGCCCTTCGCCGCCACCCCCACCTCCACCGTCCCCTCACGACTCTTCCCTCTCCTCCTGACCTCAGCCTGACACACATTTCAATCAGCTCTCCTGACGAATATTACGACTGTCTCCAAAATTTAAATCTTACAGCAGTCAGTTTGAACACACGCCACACGCACACACACACACACACACACACACACACACACACACACACACACACACAGCCAGCATGACGCACTGTGGTCAGAGGTCAGGGGCAGCCATGGGCGGCGCCCCCTGCAGCCTATAAGGGGTTCAGCACAAACACTTATAGCAGAGAAAGAAGGAACTGAACCTTAGAACTTCCCATTACAGGCCTGCCTCCCCCTCTCTCCCCCCCTCACCCTCCTCAAATAAAGGGTTTGTTCCACTCTGAATAGCTGCCCCTCCCACACAGACACACACCTCCACAGCTCCTCCACTAAAAAACTGCATCAGAGCAACTTTATGGTACATGTAGGCACACATATGACATGCACACACACACACACACACACACACACACCATGAAGCATGTGCAAACTCAACTACAGCAAGCTCAGGATTCACATGACAGTGGAACGAGATTAAAATATTAATATTCATCATATATCTCTATACATTCATTTGATCTAAAACAAACATGTGACGTAGACTACAAGGTGCAGTTGTTTGGTTATTTTTCAAACGTTCACACAACCATTTTTTGAGCTAAAGTCAAACTTCGCACGCACGCGGACGCGTGTGACATCAATATTTGAGAGAGAGGCGTCATTTAGATAATTGGCCTCGCGCTCGTGTGCGTGTATGCACGGCCATTTTAAGATGGGGGGTGTTGATGGGGCTGTTTCCACCCGAGCTTCACTTCAATTCTTTTTTTTTTTTTTTTTATACATGAAAACATACAAACTAAATTGAAGTGGGCCAGTTAGTTGAGCCGGGGTGCTGAAGGAGACCCGGATCAGTGAGAGGGGAAGAGAGAGAAAGAAAGAAAAAAGAAAGAAAAGAAAACACACAGCAGCCTGTAGCCTGAACACTTCTCCTGCTTCACTCACAGCTTCGCCATTTTGCCCTCGCTTTGCCTGACGTGGAGTGACTCCTCTCCTCTGCGTGGACGCACCACGTGTTTTGTTTTTTTTTTGTTTTTTTAGTGGAGCCACGCAAGGGGCCTCAGCTTGCATGCACCCCTTCTCGCATATCATCTTTATGATTATGGCTCCTCAAGGTTATCACGCATCTGAATCATGTGCAAAGGGTGGGTGGGGGGTTAGTTGTTGAGGGTGGGTGTAAGAATGACAGGGCAGACATGGCGGCTGACCCTGCTTCTGCACTTTTGTGTGTAAGAACTCAAGCTTCCATGAGTGTGACGCCGTTCACCTGCACGCACAACACACACTGCTGCTATCTGTGCGCCATATTGCAACGCTTCCTTCCATGGCGCAGGGCGCGCGCCCCCCAAAACTCAGCTCTAGCTCAAATATTTGGCCTCGTTATGAACATATAACACACTGCATTAAATATTAACATTTATTAAAACCAACAAAGAAGCAATGTGATGAGAAACTACGCTCACTGGTCGTTTTAATCACGAAAACGCACGTTTCCACACACACACGCATGTACACGCGCAGTGTGGCCAAATGGCGGAACATGGAGAGAAGTGTGCTCACTGCTCACCTCGTATCTGTGCCAAAGGTTACAGCCATGAATGA
The DNA here is from genome assembly GCA_946959425.1 of Argyrosomus regius. Classification (NCBI taxonomy): domain Eukaryota; kingdom Metazoa; phylum Chordata; class Actinopteri; family Sciaenidae; genus Argyrosomus; species Argyrosomus regius. The sequence goes on along the minus strand of OX336897.1, from coordinate 19,829,506 downwards.
TGATCTATAGGCGAATTCCATAATAGTGTTTAAAAGCAGGTCAAGTGTGGCTCCCAGCACAGAGCAGCTGATCCACAGTGGACCCCCAGTTTATCGTCCTGAGAGTCACCACACACGCATACACACCAAAAGTCTACAGCCACAGGTTCATGAGCTCGATTAAAAAATTACAAAATAAAAAAGACGTGTGAATATTTACACCGACAGCTATTTTAATTTCACAGCTGGCTACGAAAACAAAAGAGCTCAAAATAATATTTTAAAAAATATATAATTATTATCCAGAAAAACTCAAAATACACATCTGAGTTTTTTGTATTTATTTTTAAAGATTTTAGTTTCAATTTAGTCAACATTTTTGAAACTATTCGGCCTCCGTCAAATCACACAAACTTCAAAATTTTTACATTTTGGTTTTACCAAACCTAAATAAATAAATTAAATAATTATCAGAGTGTGTTTAACGTGAATCCTTCATGACGATTTTTTTAAATTATTGCAGTTTAATCCAAATAAGTCCACACACACACACTGTGAACTACACTAAATCCACATGTATGGAAATTACGTGTTTACGTAATAAACGTACTAATTTTAATGGACTCCCAAAAGCAAATCCCAAAGCAGGAGTTTTAAAAAAAGTTGTCGAGTGTTAACCATGAGACAACCACACACACACACTTCCTCCATGTAGACTGTGTGAGATTTTTTTTTTTTTTTAAGAAGTGGAGTTAGATGACAGGCAGGGCCCTGCAGCCTGCACCCACAGGACCACAATCCTCCACACAGCTACAGGACGAGCTTACGTGATGACTGTGCAAAGAATATTTAGTCGACATGTTTTACTGAGTCCACTCCAACCAACAGCAGCAACATGAAGGCAGCACGGCAGCCCAGCGTCAAGCTCGCTGTCACAGTTCACTTTCACAGCAATGGCCGACAAAGTTGAGGCTCAACAGTCACACACACACACACACACACACACACACATAAAAAAAAAAAAAAACACACAAAGTGAAGCAAACTATCTGCGTCGAACAGCCTCGACCTGCAGATGGCTTTCAACACATTTCAAAGTAACACTTATTACAGATGAACCAGTCCAAATAAACGTTGCGTTCACTTGTACCATGAAAGAAAAAGGCCCGGACAAGGTGATGCAACACATGAGAGGAGAGGGGAGGAGAGGGTGGGGGTGTTCAGAGAGGTTGGTTGGGTGGGGGGTGTGATATAGTGCTCAATACTGTTTAGTACCTTTGCTTCTTGGGGACGGAGTGCTCGACCTCAATACGTTTCCCATGAAGTTCCACTTTACCTGAAAGATACAAACCAGAAGAAGCGTGGATTCAAACACACTGTGGCTACATGCTAATTGTTTACTAGCTACTGCAGGGCCTATGAGGGGATATACAGTGTAGGCCTACATGGTGGGGGACCAACTTTTTTATTTATTATTATTATTATTAAACCTGAAACTTAAAAAGAAGTAAAAAAAATTAGAGGAAGTGAACTGAGAGGAAGGTGAAAGGTTACTAGGGCCCAAACATGGCTACTAAAAAAAAAGTCACCGAACAAGTGACGTGTGTCCCAAAATGAGCTGCTTAACCACTCTTACATGTCGTATGACGAACACGCCGAGGTTATTTAGCCTCTTTGGGGTCTTGGTGTGTGTTTTTAAAAGTCGACATGTTTTTATTTCTTTTTTTGGTGTTTCACGTAGAAGGAGTAGAGAGCTGACAGGCATGGCGACCTTCCCTCCTCGCGTTACAGCCCTCTGTGAGTGTGTATGTATGAAGGGGGGATAAAAACCATGAGAAAACAGCCTACAAAACATGAAGCAAGCTCAACAATAATACCGTGTGCTACTCACACGAACACTTCGGATTCGTGGTGGCGTGAGGCCTGCTTCGGTAAAGTACACCGGGGTGAGATGGTTCTGCTATCTTTGTCATAGTGGACTGACTGCCGGCTTAAAGGGGGAGGGGAGCCAGCGAGGCTTCATACTATATCACAGGAGAGTGTACTCAATCCAAATGCTAGCGTGCAACACATCAAAATTCACCCCCTCTCTCGTGCACGTATTAGCATGAAACACACGAGCTAAAGCCGCCAACGGCTCACCAATGACTACATGAACAACTTGTTCATATTAACACTGTGTTTTGTGCTGTAATGTAGTGTTCGGCTCGGGCTATACGGTAGCCTATAGCTTTACTACGTGTGTCCCTCCCCCCTGCAAAAGTTGAATGGCTCCCCAGGGCGTATAGCTCTCCACACACCATAAAGCTAGCATCAATAAAATAATTGTGTGGATGTATTTTTCACCGGCATGTTCATGTAGTAGCCAGCCGGAGGTGGCCGGGCACTGAAACTGGTGTTACACCGCCGACGGTGTGCATGCAGCCGTGGCTCTTACACCGGCGCTTCCCCCCCACACTCAGAATGAATGAAACTAAAGGTGGAAGTGTGTGTGGGGGGGGGGGTCTTTGGCGGTCAGTTGTCCACCTTAACTCACCAGAAAACGTCTCGATAGCCTTCATGGCCCACTGATCGTCCGGACAATCCACAAACGCATAGCCGGTTTTCATGAGAAACTGTCCGGAGTATGGGATCTTGTGGTCGTCAAAGGTTTTCCCTAAGTCCTCGGCAGTCACGCTGTCGCCTAGATTCCCAATGTAAAGCTTGTGCATGGTGGAAACTGTTTCTCCAAGTCCGAAACCCGAAAAACAAAAACAAAAACAGAAAAAAGCCCGGAATAACTCAAATTGAAGCCCCGAAAAAAAAAGTTTCTCTCCTGAATTTTTGCTAATAGCGCAACAAGATATTGTCACGCCTGTCACAGTAACGGAAAGTAGAAATCACGCTAGAGGGCAAGAATATCTACAAAAAATAATAATAATAATGATAATAAAAAAAAGAAAGAAAACCAAACAAACGATAATTCACGGCGGCAAACTCAAAATAAAAAAACGGAGATTTTCAAAGTGTAAAAACGTTGAATTTGTCTGTAAATCCAGTTGAATAAGTGGAGCAGGAGAAGAAATGAAATCCTTGACTTGCAGCCGGCCCCAGCAGACGAATAAAGCAGCAGCCTATAGCCTCTCTATCGCTGTGTGGAGGGGGTGGGTTGTACTGGGTGGGTTTGGTGATGGGTCTGTGGTGGCAGAGTGGGAAAAACTATGGCGGGATCAGATCGGGAAAATGTTTTTCTCTCTCTCTCTCTCTCTCTCTCTCTCTCTCTCTCCGCCTCTCTCTCTCTCTCTCTCTAGGTTTCTACCGTTCTCGTTCTCTCTCTCTTCTCTCTCTCTCTCTCTCTCTGCGATGATCCAGTGAAGGGGTGACGCCGCCCCTCCACCGACTCCAATTCACGTTTTTTTTTGTTTTTTTTGTTTGCAAAGAGGAAACCACGTGGTCTATTTGGAGTAGGTTAGAGCGAGGAGGAAGGGGAGGGGGCATCCCCCTTTTTTCTCATCCTAGGGTATTCACCAGATGAGCGCGCGCGCGTGTGTGTGTGTGTGTGTGCGCGCGCGTGCACGACGCACACAAGCCGAGACCCCCTTAATAATTCCGTCCTGCGCTCGCTCGCTCGCTCTGGTCTGCTCTGTACTGTACGTGCGCGCCGTGCGCTGGTTTGTGCGCTCGGACTGAGGCTTTTTTTTTTTTATGCAACACGACGTGGCCACACGTGCGGCCAAAGATTAGTGCGCACGCACGGACGCACGCACGCACATACTGTACGCTAAAAGCTAACTATTTGTTTTGATTGCTACAAGTCAACCCCCACCAACACCACCCTCCTCCCCTTCTTTTCCTTGAGTAGCTGAAGGCCTAGGTGGAGAAAAACGATCACATTTAAATAACAAGGCACCGCCTTTGCAAAGCCCCGCCGCCACCACCCCTGTGCTGTTCCCACCCTGTTGGATGGATGAATATGATGCTGGTGGAGAAGTGAGTCGTCATGAGGTTACATAAATGACCCGGTGAACCTCTGCAGGCAAAGGGAACAAAAGGTCCAAGGGCCCCCAGTTTGCCAAGGGGACCGCGGGGTTACTACTCCTGGAACCTGCGGAAACACTTTATAGCTTCCACCCACGACGGCCCCCACCCCCTTAACTGAAACAATGTATCAGATATGGCGGAGATACAGTGTAACACAAGCACATCCAGGCTGTTGTTGCGGCGGGCGGGGATCTATACAGCTCACAGTTGACTGACACCGCCCCTCTGTTTTAAGGGCACTTTTTTATGAAATAGTTGAGGTTGTAGCTGTGTTAAGGGTCACGGCTTCCAACAGACTACACCCCCAGAGTTAAAATACAACTTTAGCAGTGTGTATGTGTGTGTGTCCCCTCCACCTCCACCTCCACCCAACCAACCACCCCTCCCCCCTTCCATGTTAGCTTCTCTCGCCCGTTTTCTCATTTATTCTCTGCGAGCTGCCGCAGAGGAAGTGAAAGTATGGCGCAGTCGCCTGGCTACAGCGCCACACAGACACTCACACATGCACTACACACCACCGCGCGCCCCTCTGCGTGGATGGAGGCTTCTCAAAATGGAGGCAGTGACTGTTGCACAGGCCTACCCCTCCACCACCACCACCACCACCCCCCCTCTCTCTCTTCCAACACACACATACATGCAGAGTGTGGCTGTGTGGTTCACATTGGCGCTGTGTGTACGTCCAGTGTGTGTCTATCTCACGCCTCCCTGTTGTGATATATAAAGTGTGGATTTATTTCATATATGAAATCTTCATTTTTTTCTCCATGTAGATTTTTGTACTCTCACTGTACTGCGCCCGGAGGCGACGTGGCTCTCCTGCGCTCGCTTGGTTTTAGAAAATGGCTCCTGCGCACAAAATGGATCCAAAACCCCTCAAAGTGCTGGTGCAACCACACCATGGGTGACTTCTACAAAACGAGTGCATTTTATTCTGAAAGATAGATTTCATATGAGGAGGAAATCCGCTAGTGTGAGTGCTTTAGTCAACAAAACTCAGATTTTCACTTTATTTGGCGAGTTGTGGTGTTCTACTATAAAGCAGGCATTGGTTTAAATAATGTTTTAGATTAGATTTAGTTATATAATTAAATATATGTGTATTAGTCCTGAAAGCACATCACTGTGGCCTGTTTGTAGTAGAATAAAATCAATAAATGTTGACTATGTTGAATTAATCTCATTAACATATCCAACATTAAAACCATGTGACATAACTTAGTCACAGCAGTACGTTTCATCTAATGAAACAGCCTGAGGTGCAGTATGAAGAAGAAGAAGAAGAAGAAGAAGAGCAGTTACACAGCTCCAGCGTGGTTCAGTAAAGTTTAAATACAACTCAGGTCTCAAGTTTTGTTTCTGTAAAGCTGCAGCAGACTCACTTTCCTCTGTCCTTGAGCTCTCTGACAACATGCAAGTGAAGTTTTTTTGTTGTTTTTTTGTTGTCCTGAAATGGCTCAAGCCCCCTCAACCCCCACCCCCCATGGCTCTCTGTCTTGCTCTGAACACACACACACACACACACACACACACACACACACACACACACACACTGGTCACAGGGTTTCAAATGGTCACATAGTCACACAGGGTGTATCATATTTTGAGTGTTTCGTTAAACTTAAACTGGGATTAGGATTAAGAATTCAATAACTATATATGTTTTTTTTTTATTCTACAAAAACTATACAGTTGTACTTTTTGAATTGTAATAATGTTTTTCTCTATTTATTTTTTCTTCTTTTACAGAAGGTTTCTACACGTCCCCTGTGATAGTAATTAAGCTCACAGGTCTCTGTTGATCATTAAATTCGTTCCATGTGCTTCCCAGTGATTGATAATATCAATGTTTGATTGGTGGCATTTTCCCTTTTTTTTTTTTTTTTTTTTTTGGTGCAAATTGCAGTAAATATTCTAAGCTTACCCACGGGACCAATTACCTGAAATAAATGCCTGGCACCAGACCTCTAAGAAGATTCAGGGACTGATTGAGCTCCTCTAAAAGACTAGTGAACATTATTTATCAAGACCAGCATGATTTTAAGTTTAAGTTATAGGTGGAGTTTTTATCCTGGTGTCAGGAAAACAGCTCTCCCATAGAGGCACATGGAGAATGAAAGGTGGAGCACAGGCTGACTGTGATCCCAAACATGATAGTTTCACCTCTCGTCCCCCTCCTCTGTTGGTACCTGCAAATTCCTCTCCGCTTACCGTCCCTTTAAACCCCAACAACAAAATGACTGTTGCCTGTTCATATACCTTCATGTATCATATTTAGCTGTATTAACAACTGTTGCTTGTATCTTCTCTGGCATTGAATGTAATGGAAGTGCTTCATTTTTTTTTATTCGAATTGTCAAATAGTCTTCAGACTGATTCACAAAGAGTTCTGTCATGATAGTGGAGGAAGTATTCAGATCATATCTCTCTATAAAAATACTCCATTACTAGTAAAAGTCCTGCACTGAAAATATCACAAAACATGTAATGGTATTAGCTAAATGTGCTTAAAGTATCAGGAGTAAAAGAAGTCAGTAATTAGTGTTGTACTGTTATACTAACGGATTATAATTACTGATTGTGTAAGCAGCAGTTTGATGAGAAAATCAATCTGACGACTATTTTCTGAATAACAACACACCAGAAAACAAAAAATGGCTGTCAAGGCGTTTTATTTTGTCCAATTTAAAAACCTATATCATAGGTTATATAATATATTCAACTTATTATGATATTATGTTAAGAACATTGAACATTGAATTGAATAGCTGTCAATAACTTCCTGTTGATCGATTAATCAATGAATCAACAAATCATTGCAACACTTATATTCTGATTTACTAGTTTAATCAGTTCATCATATTTGTGTTTAATCAGTAAAGTTACTAAAGTTGAGACTTGTACTTCTGCACAAGTTGGAAATACTTGAGTAAAGTACCTCATTAATAGTACTTCAGCGCAGTAGGTGCTTCACCACAGCGCGTACGTTCTTCCTCAATGGACAAAGACAAATCAGGAAATGACTTTTTTTGTACTCATGCGCTAAACATGGCCATCAATGCCATCATAAGACCCTGTCAACAGCTTTCCCGTGTATGTGTGTGTGTGTGTGTGTGTGTGTGTGTGTGTTTTGGGGGAGGGGTGGATAGGTCAAAGGCTGTGGAGAAACAGGGTGAATTGGGCGGGAATGCAGAAGGAGGAGACAAAGTGCCTCGGGAAATGCAAATGGGTTAATGTCTTTGTCTTCCATTGTCCTCTGTCCTCCTCTGTAGATCACCGTGCTGCATGTAACATTATATGACTTTGTTGAAGTGTTGCATGATGAGGTAATAATGCTTCCTATGACTGCATGACCTTCACTCACTCCTCTGAGTTCACATATGATACTTTTATTCTTTATATCTGAATGCAGAGATCATGCGCAGCATCACCACGTCATCTAAATACATATTTAAGATGGAATCACGTCCCCAAATAATGTCTCCATTTAGCTGTAGAGGAAGCCTGTAAAACACACCTGGAGTTATCATGGCTACTTGTATGTTTGCTGGGGCAAATCACATGTTCATTTCTCACAGAGCTGAGCCATCTGGGACATGTAGTGTAAGCTCAAAAGCCATTCAAAGCATTCCAGCTATGTGAAACCTTTTCAGTGAAAGATTAGAGGAGAGTTTAACATTGCAGTATGAGTCTACCGATATTCTTTCATTTTCTTTAATGTCATGAAATCCCTCGAAAAAAGACCAAAACCAACAGTGAACATATCTACTAACAAGTTCTGTGTGTGCAATGCAGCCCGATGCATCTTCTTCCTGTGAGCTGTAGAACACATGCTGTAGTTTATTAAACAAATATTCGCAAGAGCCCAAAATGTGGATTAATCCACCGCTGGAAATAGTCCCCACAATTTCCTCATTTTCGTTTGATTAAAAACTACAATGAACAGCTGTTTTAGGAGATTACTGACCCTTTTCTAAAAATATTTGTGAGGCACTTTTAAAGATTTACAGTTTTTCAACACTTGTCACCTCTGAATAACTCAGAGCTTTAAATCAGTTAGGAAAGTATTAAGAGACGGACTGTTTGTTTTGGTCTTTTCATGTGATTTGTTCACAAAAAAAAAAAGAAAAAAAAGATGGAGTAACACAAACCATATCCTTTCATTTTAAGTTGACGGAGTCTGTCAGGTGAGGGAATAGCAAGAATGTTTGTCATTTTTTCAAAAGAAGGTGAGGCGTTGTTTTTAATAGACCAACTGATTGTCAGTGAAGGACTTCCAGGTCAAAGTGTAGACTGATTCCAGCACTGCCTGCTCACGCTGAGAAGTCCCTGCCAACAAGAAGAACCCTGACTGTCAGTGACGCGATGTTCGACAGCTCTTTACATCTGAAGAGTACCTTAATGCTTTAATTACACAACACATCTCAATTCAGACTTCCTCTCTGTGGCATTCCTATAGGCACGGTGTTCCTCTTCCAGAGCCTGCGAGGTAGACTACATCTCGTGTAACTTCAATGCATTTCCCGCAGAAACAAACAAGACGGAGAGGAACCGTCCTCATTAGACTGCTCGTACTGTAATGATGAGGCTGCTGAGGCAGGAAAAAGTCACTTATATTCAGAAAGAAAAGCCAAATAATGAGATCCAGGCATCGTTTTCCCATAACTGAACAAGAACATTTCACAATAGATTTCCATTTTCTGTACAAGAACACAGCATGAAATATACTTTGTAGTACTGAGGCCCAATTCGGCACAGATCTACTTATATCCTGGCATCTTTGCTGTTTGATAGAGAGCTTACTGATGAAAATGTGGAGTGAAATATTCATGATCTGCAATCTTTTAATGAATGTGAGCTGATTACAGGTAATATAGATCCAGACTCTTCGAACTCTTTATGAACTCCTCAGAAGCTCATCTTGTGCTTTAACAAATCTTAAAAGAGAACGGCTCTTCCTGTCTGCTGCTCAGATGTGCTGTCTGCATGTATTCATATGCTTTCCGTGCATATTTGCTACAACAAGAACAGAAACAGGATGTCTGGACTAATGAGATGCATCATCAGTGTGCAGACACACATTGTTACTCCTCTCCATTTTACCTTTTCTCCTTATTATTTCTGGCCGTTCTCTACGATATGACGTCAGGCAAGCTGTGTGACACGTCAGGTCAACTGACAGTCTGAAGAAGAAGAAGGAGAAGAAGAAGAGCTGGAAACAGCAGAAACAGAAAGAATAATATTTACAATGTCAGTTATTTGTGAGTGTGGGTACATGATGGGGGTGTAAGCGTCTGCTGCACATGCTTATTAGAGAAAAACCCAAAACTAGCCATGACAGATGACTTCCTTGAAGTGAAAGCTGGCCAGATGTGAGCAGAGCGAAAGTGAGAGAGTTTCATTGCACATGTGCTCTCACCACCTGCTGCTAACACCCACCTCCCCAAAAATCTAGTTTCTAATAAAGCTCATTCATTAAACGGCGTTAAACAATAAATCATTAATGCAAATGAAGAACATCTCTTTTGACCAACACCAAACTGAATTTCATGAAAGTCTTAATTACCTTCATCTAAAGATATTCATAATCTTTCGAAGCTCTTCCATCATATCATGTAATCTTCATCGGCAGACGGAGACAGTTCAAAAATCTGCACGTTAACGACAACTGCTCTTCTGATGATGAAGATCATGTGATATTACTGAAAGATCCAGAACACTAGCAGTAGTTCTTGACGTAAGATTGTTTCAAAAGTCAAAAATGAACTCAGTTAATCTTCACTCAGTTTGGTTTTTACAGAGCTTTAAACTTTTTGCCAAATTATTTGTTCAAACTTGTGGCAATGAAAAAGTAAGAGGACCTTGAGTTAAGAACATTTCTGGCGTCCAGATGATGACGTCAAGGCAAGTGTTGATCGAGAGGGAAACATCAGAACCTGTAAACAGTATATGAATCAAGAGTTTTGCCTACATAAATCATATTGACTTGAAATTAATGAATCTATCAATTAAAAAAACCTTCTCAGTAGGTTTAATTAATCTCAGGGATGATTTGACACCTTAAATAAAAATTCAAAGTTATGGCAACATGTTCACATATGGCTCAACTCAACGCTGAATAATTAAAATAATGTTAAAACACATGAAACGATTGCATGATTACTCTTCAGACTGGCTCAGTGCAGCTATTGTATTCATGTGATGATTAATGGAGCTCCATACAAGGCCTCACTGTCTGTGGAAAAACAACCCTTAAATGCATGAGATTCTTTCAATTAATTAGTAAATAAAAAGAGATTTGAACAACCAGAATGACAAAGAGCGTAAGAAACAGATAGCACTGGATAAAATGATTCAAGACAGGATTCATTTATGTGAAAATATGAAAGAAAAGTGAATGTTTGATCCATAGCAGCAGCATCAACTTACTTTCTTTCACACTTTTGCACATAAACTGATCATTTTCTGTATTTTCCTGTTTGTTAAAGGACTGTTTACCTTTTACACCTGACACCTCAGAGCAGCTTGTATTAAAGCTTTTCATAAGCTCTGCATATTTGGAAGTGAAGAACAGGAATTCATTTGTTCGCCATCCAGTCTGTTCTGTTAAGATGACAGCCCTACGAGTCTGTTCTGATACGTTTAAACATGTCAGAAAATACAGCATCAGTCGCTGGAATCGGCCTAAAGATCCCCTCCAGACATGTTTTACGACACAGAAAAAAACTGAATATGAATATATGAATAATGGTTCATGTCTGCTATTGTTTTCCAATTAACAGCTTAAAAGAATGAGCAAAATTTGCTCCATTTGCTGAATAGAAAAATCCAGAATTTCCCAAAGTTTACCTGCTGGACACAAAATGTCTCCTTCTTCACTGATAGGTCCACTCTGACTGTGTGTGACCTGTGAGGTTTCAGGTTTCCACATCCTATTCTGGGCCATGATTGGCTTCAAACTAGTTGTGATGTCACAAACTCCTGCTGGTGTTTACACATGTTGATTCAGATTTAAGGTGAGCACAGGGCAGATGAAAACACACATCATCCTGCAGAATGAAGCTCCAACATCACAGCGAAGGAACGATAAAGCAAAATGAATTTAGAGGAAGTTCATATGAATGTAGAAAAGTGTTTTTAGTGAGGAGAGTTCAGTGCAGGAAGCTGAGCAGTGAGACCACATCCTTCAGACTCAGCAGGACTTGGACACTTGTGGCTGAAGGAAGGGACAGTTGTTTGTTCATGTTTGTCTGTTATCTTAGTACGATTTTTTCTTTTGTTGCATTTATTAAAAGTGTTGATCTGTTCAGAAACTGTTTGAAACAATTAAGGAAGAAATGTGTGCTAGATAAGAGAGTCAAATCGGAATGGACCTTGAGTTGAGAGTTTTGGTCAGTTTTCGAGGCCAAGAATGAACTTTCACGTGTTAAAATACACAAAAAGTTCAAGTTTTCATTGTACTAACTGGATTTAGACTTAAATATCATGGATGTAAGCTGACGCTGGCTCAGTAGGAATTCTTCACTCTTTCATTAAAACAGTCGTGTTGATTTTACTCCACAGGCCCAGGTTTCATCTGAGAGTTTCAATCATCACTGCGGCCTCAAAAACCATCTTACAAGATCCAAAACACCAACTCTGTGGCTACAAATGCAGCATCTGAGGCCTAAAATGTTCCAATCCAAGAGTGATTTAGTTTAAATTCCAACCTTAAGTTTACAAAAATACTAAATCTGTCAGGCTGAACTGTCGAGGAATGTAAATAAAATGATTTTTAATCATGCAGAATATTTCTTGAATTAAAAAAAAAATGGAGCTGAATGCTGAAACATTTGAGTTCAGTTCAGTTTTGAAGCTTTTTAAATCATGGAGTTTGAACGCCAACGCTTTCAATCAAAACACAAAGTCAAGAAGCTGATTGCGCGGAGGCGTCACTTCCTGTACGAACAGAGACAGGATGTGCTCACAGCGACAGAGAGTGAAGCTGACAGATCGAGTCATTCATGTTTTAATCAAGTGTTTTGTCTTTTTCAGTTTGATGCATTTGTCTTTTCATTGTATGCTTCAGTTAGAAAATGTGATTATAAAAGGCCACAACGCAGGGAGGAGCTCAGAAATAAATATATAAATAAATATATGTCCTTTAAATCAGCAGTGAGGAAAGTATTCTGACCTTTAAAGTACCACAGAAGCAATAACTTCAATAAAAGTACAGAAGTCAGTTCAGAAAAATGCACTTAAAGGGTAAAGGAGAATCACCTATTAATAGCTATTAGTAATTACTTATCATATTATTGGATTATTAGGCGAGTACTGGCTCAATAATATGTAATGTTTCAATACATATTTATAGGTAAAATCTTAATCTTTAAAGTAACTACTAACTATATTGGTTTGGATGGAGTAATAATTACAATTACAACATGGAAAGTATCACAAAATTGTACTTAAGTACTGCAGTTGATGTACTTAGTTACTTTCCTGACGTGTTTCCATAACAGTCCAGTGAGTTTATTGTTATTTCTTGAGAGAAAAATGTGTGCGAGCTGAAACATTTTCCAAACTGCAGGGAACGTTTCACTTGACGTTTTGTCTAAATGATGTGAAATATTTGACTTTTACAACACAGGCCAGAGAAAGCAGAGAGGAGGTTTCATGTAACAGAAAGTCAGAGCTGAAACATTTCACACTGTGGTCATTGCACAAAGGACACAAAGAGAACAGCCAGCTCCAGTTATGAAGACACAATTATGCCCCCCAAAACTAAAAACTCATTCATTAATCAGGAGGAAATCTGACTTTTTGATGGAGGATATTTATTTTATTAAAGTGAGAGAGATCCAGCAGGAAAAAAACAAAAAAACATGTTCAAACACAAGACTAATTTTACACATGAACTATGAAGAGACTTCATTATAAACATGTGAATTATGATCATATTTATATGCAGAACGCACACATGCACTGTGTGAAATGATCAGAGAGAGAAAATGAAGTTACAAACGAACATCTGAACACTGATCAAACTTTTAACTATCGATGCAGACAAACTGATTGAAATATTAAATATGCCGCAGCGCAGAAACGTGCTCTAAATCTCAGCTGTGGATTCTTTTTTTTGTTTACATATTGCAAGCTCCGTTTCTAATGTTCGTTTCCACTGAATCCGGATCATTTAACGGACATCTGGATCAGGACCCGAGTCAAACTGCACGTTTTCATTACTGGACGAATTAAAAAATGAAAAAAAATAATATCTGAAGGAGTTTTTGTGAATCGGACTCACCGACCACGGGCTCGATCAAAATAATAGTCCAAATATCCCTCATGTGGCGGACAGCGAGAAGACTTGTGCTGCTTTACACACAGCACACAAAATGGAGAGAGGAGGGAAGGAGGGGAGGAGGGAGGGAGAGAGAGAGAGAGAGAGAGAGAGAGAGAGGAGGTGAGGGGGTCTCAAAGGACCCGCTGATTTGGAGAAACAGAAAACAAACCCCATGATGACAGCAGAAAATATGTCCTGACTGAAACATGACGCAGGATAATGAGCCAAGAGTGAAAAATATTAAAGCTTTTAACCGTGACAGCAACAACTATTTCATAAATGTGTGTTTTGTGTTTGTTGGATTTGTTTCAGCTTGAAGAAGCAATGATATTTAACAGACGAGTTCAAAAAAAGAAAGAAAGAAAAGAGACGGAATACTGCATGGAAGAGGAACAAACAGATCCTAAGAGAAGATGAAACCTCCTGCCGATACTTGTAAAAACTTTTGACCATTTAATTGCATAAAAATCTTATTTAACGTTTTAGTTTCCGTTTATACTTGTAGAGGTTTTATATGAGTTCGTTTGTGGTTTCAAACTAACTTTAATTTCAATAAAAGACGCCTTAAAATGAAATTATTTGACCGACCCTGTAAGAGTAAAGCACATAACAGTCCACTCCGGACTACTATCGCCACCAAGCGGCAGAGATGTGCAACTACACCCCCGGGCCTTGAAGTCCGGTGTGGGAGGGGAGGGGAGGCCGGTCCGGGGCCTCGAGCTGAGAGGCCTGCCGAGGCTCAACAATCGTTATTATTCAGCCGGAAACTAAATAGAAACTATTTTGAAGTGAATGTCTTAAATAAATATTTGTATTCACGTTTGGATTTATTAAACTTTCTCACGGCGGCACTTTATTCTGAAATGACCCTCCATGGCGTTCACGTGTCCGTTCGTTAATATCTCTGTCGTGTTATCAACGTGAATATTGACCGAAACATTTTCGAACAATTTCAACCGACTTCTGTCGAAATCTTCGCATTTTACTCTCGAGCTCTACCGGAAGAAAAACGTGTCCTGAAATCACGAAATAAAACGTTTCAAATCAGTGACGCAGCTGTTATTAATTAACACACCTTGTACGTAGATTAATAGCCGTCACACGTCATGTACGGCGTGCAGGTCTCGTGCCGTGTTCGTGAACAAACGGCCGCTTTTGAAGCGCCGGGGCCGGATCCACGGAGGGCCGTGAAACACCCAAACCGAGCCCGGCCATCGAAAAGATGAATGATTTTTTATCGATAATCAGCATCGATACCGAACAGACGCTCCGTCCACCGGCACGTGGATATTAATTCATTGTGATTCGCGTGCGGGGCTCGCGCGGCGGTAGACTTCAAAGGGGTTTAAACGGGCCGAGAAAGGCGCGCGGGTCGGCTCGGTTATTTCTTTGAGGGTTGAGTTTCAATGCGCGTGCACGCAGTTTAATGTCATATATTGATAGTGGGTGATTAAACCGCTGAGACCTGTTGAGTTCACGGTGACACACAGCGACAAAAGCACGTGGAATTTAATAATAAATTAAGGGAACAATAATACTAATAATAATTCTAATCAATAAGACTCGAACACTTTGATTTGAAAGTGTCTTAAACCAAACAGAATATTTAGAAATAAATAAATAAAGATTTACTTTAACATCGGGGAGTATAAAATTAAACTGCAAACAGAGGACAAGATGTTAAATATTATCATTTTATGTAACTCGTTAGATTGAACTCGGTTTTTGGTTAACTTTTGAAAAACTTGTGAATGTGCGCTGTAGATCAGAATTCATCTTAAATAGACATATTTAATTCCCATGTCACACATCAGGAGATTATTGATCAATGCAGGAAAGATTCACACACACTGAGGTTTCAATCATCTACAGGAGGCTGTGTGAAATAATAACCAACCATCACGAACAAAGTTTAAATGTATGTTTGAGAGTGTGCTCATCATGGAGGGAAATCCTCTTACACCTGTCACCAACAGCTCATCGTGTGTCCTCCTCCTTCAGTTCATGTGGGAGTGATGAAGAGAAAGTTTCTCCTGTCAGCAGAGTGATATATAAATAAAAATATAAGTTTGTCAGAAGTCACGTGGGACAGCCTGCAATCAGCTGGAAGAAGCAGAATGAAGCTTTCTGTCCACCAGACTGAGATGTGTTTCAATCTCAACCTGACTCACAATCAGCTAAGGAGAGAAGAGAAGAAGGTTTATCTGCTGAGCACTAAGCTGGACTGTGTGAATACTTGTTCTAACATATTTAATATTTATTAATAACTGAGTTTACTTTGCGTCACATAACCAGCTGTGCTCCTTTACCCGAGGAAGAGCATGTATGGAAATGTGATCAAATCCGTTTATCATAAAAGAATTGGTTGTGTGTTATTCAAACAAAAGGTTACTGTAATGTTTGTTTAGCTGCATCAACAGTAAAAGTCTCACCTGTTGATCCATAAAGAATCGGGATGATTTTATTGTTGAAATATCAATTTAGTGTTTGAGATTCGATAAAGGGACACTTCGCCCTCTGGTGGCCGTTTGAACATAGTCACACTACACAACGTAATAACTTGAAGGTCAGGTGTGTAACATTTATGTGGATGTGCTGGAAGAAATTGAATATTTATGACTGTGTACAATCACCTGAAAATAAGAATCATGTTTCTGTTACCTTAAAATGAGACTTTTAGATCTACAGAGTGAGCAGGTCCTCTTTCACAGGGTCCACCATGTTTCTACAGTGGTTTTTCCGAGAGTTTCACAGCTACCGTAGCTTTGTTTGGAAGCAGAGGGAGAGGCAACAGGTTTTCTGTTGGTTGCAAACTGCAGCATCACCGCTAGCCACCACTAAATCCTACACACTGGACCTTTAATCTGTTTTGGCTTTGACTTCCTTCATCAGCAGATGAACTGTAGTAGTTTAAACTTTCCAATAATCTGAACCTTTTGTACGCCTCACAGTACATTCTTCAGTTCAGCTTCAATTTCTGCTCAAAATATAAACTTCCATCTTTGTAGTTCTCAAAAATATTTTAAAAACTAGACGTAGCAGGGATCGTGTTGTCGTCTACAGAAGAAAAGCAGCACTGATGGTGATAATAATAAAACATTTTATTTGTATAGCACTTTTCTAAATACTCAAAGACACTTTACAAGGAGAGAGAAAGCAACAATGAAAACGTCATGAATAAAAATAGAAACAACTTTTAAAAAGAGATAATACAATGTCAGTAGAATTGTGGGTATTTCAATGAACACCATGTTAGCGAGATAACGTAACAGAACTACATACTGGATCCATGATTCAACTGTTGTTCATCAAACTGACTTCATGTCTGATTTTTTTGGAGTTTAACGGTATCCGACCAAACTGTGGCTGTGGCTGCTGCGGTTTATTCAAACACCCGGCGTGTAGGTGTTCTGTGAATCCATCCAGGGAGCAGTGACACGCGAGAACGACGGTTTCTACAAGAAAAGCAACACTGGAGGGTGTGTCGGAGCCGAGGTGGGGGACGTAGGTGGGGTTCCAGAGCTGCACACATACTGTATTTTGGCCACTGTAGCTTCCAGATGCAGCCGGGTTAATGGGCTCAAAGGCGGGCCCAGTCCTACTGCTAAGTCACTGGTGATGATGAGTCGTGATGAGGGGGTTGATGTAAGGCATGTTACATCTTTACAGCCGACACAGCTCTAGACTGAGGTTGGGAGAGACAGTAATAATAATAATAATAATAATATAATAATAATACAGCACTCGTCTTAAAGTGCTTTAAAGTGAAAAGGAACAAACAATGTTAACAGTCAGTTTGGAACAAAATAAAAAAGGGATGGAGACTTCTAGATTTGATTCCCAGCCAACAGATTATTAAAAACTACAATAACAACAAGCCACCGGTCAGATGAGAGTTTAGAAAAAAAGTGAGCTTTCAGTTGTGTGTTAAAAGAAGGTAAGAGTGTGTGTGTTTGTGTGTTTGTGTGTTTGTGTGTATGTGTATGTGTGTGTGTGTGTGTGTGTGTGTGTGTGTGTGTGTGTGTGTTGGTGCTGGAGAACTTTAAGGTCCTTTTAACAGCAGGGCTCGAGTCTTCACAAACACACACAGAGAGAAGCCAACAGTGGCACGAACATGTCCCGCAGTCAGCTGAGAGTTCCCGTCGTGGTCCTTGCTGTGGATGAGGTGTGGGCGCTGTGACGTCAGAGAGAAGGGAAAATGTGTGTGGTTTTTTTTTTTGTTTGTTTGTTTCTGGAAATAGTCATGACACCGCCTAACGCACAATATACACAACCTTCATTCTGGAGCACGTTGAAGGGGGTACGTTAAAAAAAAAAAACAAAGAGAAAAAGAAAAAGAAAGTTCAGGTTTCCCCTTCTTCTTTCCAGAAGCCTCGTTTGACAACTAAAACTTGGGTTTTATGTTCAAAAACATAAATCAGACTGAAGGAGGATTTTGTCACATTTACTTTGGACAACATGGCGCCCTGGAATCTCTTCGTCTTGTCAGGGTGTGGACACGCTCCTGATAAAAAATAACCTTTGTTTCATCTAACATATGGAAGAAGGAGGGGTGGGGCAGGGCGGGGCGGGGCAGGGAGGAGAGACACTATTCATAATGGGAAGGATAGATATTTAGTAGAGCGGGAGATAAATTCTTAGTGAGAGGACAGACATTTTAACTTATATCCAGTACATGGCATAGATCATACATGAGGGTCAAGGCAACACATCTTTTTAAACCTAACTACTCAGTAATCAATCAACTAGTTCTCAATGTGGCCCCCAAACACAACGTTCCAAAAGGAGGGCAGAGGGGGGGCGGGTAGAGGGGCGTCCCAACTCCTCCCTCCTTGATGCTGGGTCCGAAAGAGGTGGAGAGGAGGAGGAGGAAAAGAGGAGGAGGGTGTGAGGGGGTGGTGGTGGTGGTGGTGGTGGCGGTGGTGGACGCGACGTGAAAGGGGGGCGGCTGGTTCCCGGCGGGTCTCATTGATTGTAGAGGGAGCGCTGCTCCCAGGGCATGGCCTGGATGGTGCGTGGCACGGGGGAAGGCTTGAGCGTGGGCGCTCCGTTCGGATGGAGGGAGTGGCCGACGATGGGGTTGATGGTGGTGAGGGGCCGCTGGGGGGCCAGGGAGAAAGTGTCCTGGTGCTTCGGCTGGAAGAGGAGAGGAGAAGGAAGAGAGTTAGGGAGGAAGACAAAAAAAAAAAAACAGTTTGATGCACTGGTGAAGTTCGGATGGACGAGAAGAGATGAAGCTGGCTGAAGCGCACACACACCTCTACACTCACACTCACACTCACACACAGACACAGACACACACATAAAGGTGTTAGAGACGGACAGATCATGGAGAGAGAGAAAGAGCAGGGCTGCACATGTCTGAACATGTAAAGTGTCTCTGGGTTCGATGTCTGCAGGTTCACTCAAGTGTAGAAGTGAGTTACATGAATATTCATGTGTTAAAGTCTATAAAGACTATCCTCTTTAGATAAAGAGATTAATAATCATCAGATTAACAACATGTTCAGTCTTCTTCAGGGTTCACACATCTTAGAGATTCAACATTATTATAATAAATCTGCATGTCCTTGAATAAGTGTCCCATATTCCTCTAGATAATTCACTTCAGTGATCAGTTTGAAGGGGAACAACCTGAGAAATCCATATGATGTTCATGTTCAGTGGAATATTAGAGATGTTATTAATTAAACTCAAACCAAACTGTCTGCATGACAAGTTAAAACTATAATTGAGAAACGTTTAGGTTTTTATGTCATTTATATGAACTGACTCTTAGATGACAAAACAACTGATACTAAATACTGTTATTTTTATTTTATTTTTTTACACAAGTAAGAGATAATAACACTATTATAAACAATACACTTTAATATGTTATAATATTCAAACTATAACAATAAGAATAACTATGATATATGAACTTTTTGTTTATTAGCTGGACGTTGTGAGATGGGGGTCACTTTATCTGTCTAAATTACGGTTTCCTTCTTCAGACTAGTTTGATATTTACACATTTATAGTTCATTTTTGTGTAGAAAAATAGAAAGAAAATTCCATAAAATGTTTTCTTCATGTTTTTTTGTAAAGGAGGAACAACATGACATTATCGGCACAGATTCTGGCCGCTCATATAAAATAATTGGGGTCAAGTACACGTCTATAGTTCTGAAAAAAGTTCTTTTGGGCCTGCAGGTTTCGACGTGGAGATTTAAAGAATTAAAATGAAGGTGTCAGATATAATTTTCATTGTCTGATGAAATATGATTCAGGTGCAGCCCCCACATGATCAAACACAGAGCTGAGTGAGTGATTAGTGTGAAAGGCAGGAACATGTTAGCGGCACAGCCCCAGGTTAGAGAGGATCCAGGATCAGCCCACGTTAGAGAAAGACCCCCCATCAGCTGGATGTTAGTCTGCTGCTTTACTTTGCACTGAGTGCTGTGAGCGCGAGCATCAACCTCAAACTACACTGAAGGCTAACACTGGTGCTACTGGAACCATCTACCAATACTATGGCTCGAGTCTGAACCAGGACTGACTCACATCAGCACTCGTCCATCCAGCTGTTTCACTCAGCCAATGACACACTCGCTCGTCAACCACAAATAACGAGCCGTGTTTTCCCACTTTGTTTGATTCTCGCCGTGTAACTGGTCGTCACCATGGAAACACTGGTCAGCCGACGTCACTTGACTGTCACCATGGAAACAGAGCTCTTAAGCCGCCCCACCTCTTGGCTAACTTTTTTTTTTTATATATATATACACACATCTGTCTAACTTGCATGAATGGAAGTGAAGCGTGACCTAACGCACACATCTAATGAGACACACTGTGGTTAGCTGGTGGTGTAAATGTGGCTGAATACACACAGACACACACACACAAACCTGGGGCCAGATGTATAAACAATGTGTATGCACACA
The DNA here is from genome assembly GCA_946959425.1 of Argyrosomus regius. Lineage (NCBI taxonomy): Eukaryota > Metazoa > Chordata > Actinopteri > Sciaenidae > Argyrosomus > Argyrosomus regius. The sequence continues at coordinate 19,809,253 of OX336897.1, read as the reverse complement.
AACATGCATATGACCCAGCATAAACAGGTTTTTAAGAACGTGTCGTGACTTCAGAGCAGGCGTACACGATGCAGCTGGACGTGAAGCCTCGTCAGTCTACACGAGTCCTGTAAAATGTTACTCTGGGTGCATTTATAATCCTAATTTTAAATCATTTACAAGAGTTTTATTATCTTTTGATTTAATTGCCCTTTCAATGATCTCTTCATCACCTTGTACAGTCTGTTTCCATATGAGCTCATTGACATTCTTCAGATGTTTAATAATAATGAAGTGAGATATCACCGCCATGATGGTTTACAGGTACATGTGATGAATTAGTGGTACAGGTGCCATTGATCCTGCATATCTGCGTTTGTGCACACACACACACAGCTTTAGTCATGAATCTACATCTACAGAGGGCTTTACACATCTGGACGCTGCTCTGTGGTGTGTGATCGTTTTCTGCCTGGCTTAAAGATCGACCGATTATCAAATCCAATATTCAGAACTGTTCTGATTATTAGAATCAGCGTTTTAACCTCATTGCTGATTAAATACATTTTAAAATGTGCTCGTTTGTCTCTGATGCTGCCTTCTCTCTCTCTGTCTGTTGTCACCACTCTGTCCCGCCCACAGCTCTGTCTGATTGGTTACACGACGCGAGTAACAGCCTGTCAACACTGAAGGGGAATGGCGAGTTCACAAGAATTTATTAACTATATAATCGTAGATTAAGCTTCCAAACAGTGGTTAAAATGAGCTTCACATTTACCCGCCACAACATTAAAGATGAACACGTGAATTCATCAGTAATTATAATGCAATAATATAATCTAGATTATTCTGAAATGGGCTTTCTGTACTTTTAATTTTGGTATTTTAACTTTGTTTATACTTTTTCTTTAAATCTTGAATTGAAGGTTTTTTTTTACCCTGTGGTATTACTACTTTTACTGAAGTAAAAGATGAGTACTTTTTCTACCTGTACTGTACAGCTGTAGTACTCATTAGTAATGAAGTAATCTACCTCTGAATGACAGTTTCTATCACACGTATAACACTGACTAACTAATTTTAAGTAACTGAAACCAACCGACAAAGACGCTTTGCTGTAATGAATGATGCATAATTGTGCGTGATTTATCATATCAGCACACCCCAGCTGCTACATACAACGAGATGTCAGCTCACACTCCATGTGACGAGGCTTCTCAGTGTTGAACATTTGAAATGAAGACAGCAGACTGAAACCCAAAAGATTTAAGAGACCGTGTCCACCGGGCGTCTCCACAGACAGCTGCACCTCTCTTTATCTTAACTCGCTAATAAAACGGTTTTCTGTGCTATCCACAGCCGATACGTGAGCTGCGAGTGGAGGCTCCCCGTGGACACGGAGAAGCATTCAGATATTAGTCCCTCTCTCCTGATGTTAGTAGCCAGACAGGGAGAAGGCAGCTAGGCAGCTAGCCAGCAGACGGCGGGTGTGTGGCGGTTCTCTCTCCTACCATGGGGTTGGCGCTCAGCCTAGTGTATCCCGAGCTCATCTCCTTTACCTCAGGCACCAGGGGCTGGAGCAGGGAGTAGGAGGAGGACGGGGTGGCGCTGGAGGAGGAGACGTGTTTGTTGGAGGATGAGCTCCTCATGCTCTGCTGGCTGCTCTGGGAGGACACCGAGCTGGGACGACCCTGCTGGGACAGACAGAAGCTCAACACACACACACACACACACACACTCTCAAGATGACTTAACTTCTGTTAATACAGGATGAACCCTCAGGGTTCGCTCTGCTCTGTACCTGGTGGTCAGGCTGGCTGCTCACTCCACCGCCTCCCTGGGACATGGGGGAGACGCAGTGGGAGGGCAGAGGTTCCTGCTGGCCGTGTCCTCCATGCTGCGGTTGCATCATGGAGTTAGCGCTGTTCTGCTGTTGCTGCTGCTGTTGTTGCTGTTGCTGTTGTTGCTGCTGACGGCGATGAGCGTTGGAGAAATTGCGACGACCGCCAGACTGGATGGGAGGAGGTATACAGAAGAGAGAGAGAGAGAGAGAGAGAGAGAGAGACAGGAGGAGGAAGACGGGTTTTGTGAATCATTTGTGTCTTCATGCACACAGACAAAAGTGAGATAAGATATAAGGCGGAGGGAGAGGTGACGGATGAATGTGATGAACTGATTTGTTGCTTCACCCTTCACTAGCCTGTCTGTCTTCTGTTAATATGAGGAGATGGAGTGGTCAAGTTGTACACACACACACACTCACACAAACATCATTCCAACATCAACATGAATCTACCTCTATCTCCTGTAACCATGACAACTCTAGGACACACTCGCCTTGTCAACTTGTCTTCTAACCCTGACAGCTGGAGTATCTCTGCTGACGTGAATGTTCTCACAGCTACAGTTGACCTCCACACTTTCACTTTGCCTCATCGTTCCTCCAACAGAGGTCTTATCCTTATAGCACCATGCGGTGTGTTTACACTTTACAGACCAGATTCCACTACGCAACAATCAAGAAGAACTTTGGGGAACATTTAAAAACTTGTTTAGAACCCAATGATCACCTGTGGACTTGGACGTGGGCCTGGTCGGGGCTTTAATAACCCCCCAGGAGGCCGTTAGGAAGGTAGTTTTAGTTTGTTTTTGTTGACTTAGTTTGATAAAAAATGCATCAGGGAAGTGCAATGTATGCCAAAATAATATATGATACAAGATTTTAACTCGGCCCCTCTTTCAGATTACACGTGTAATTGCTGGGGCCTTTGCAGTCGTTGCCCACTTGGTATTCAAGCCTTGATATTGGTGTGTGTGTGTGTGTGTGTGTGTGTGTGTGTGTGTGTGTGTGTGTGTGTGTATAAAAACAAGACCAAAGTTGTAGACTTTTCCTCGCCCTGATGAGTTGTTCTGTTGTTTTAGATGTGACAGCCATCAATAGTTTGCCTTTGCCTTCATGTTGAAGGGTTAGTTTGGGTTTTTTGAAGTGACAGCCCCTGGCACTACTTTGTCTCAACTGTAAAATGTATGTATTCCTACGCCTAAACCAACTGTGGCACGTTAAGATGGTGAGGACAGGCTTACTACAGTGTATACTTTTTTTTTTTGGTGGGCCTTCTCTTCAGTTCCGGGACTTGTGTTTCCAAACATGGGGCATGCTGATTGCCGTCTCTGGTACGTAAAGAAGTGACTATGTATGAGTACTTCAAACTACCCAAACTATCCCTTTAAAGTCAAATCAGCAGCAGCACCAGTAACTTCGAGATGCCAGTTTGAAGCCGTCACAGTACCAGTTTGTTCCTGACCGTCACATCTAAAGCTCCCTTACTCACAGCTACACTTCAGTCAGCTGACAATGCCTCACACACGTACACACAGACACAACACACACATACACACACACACACACACACAGTCACTCACGCTCAAACCAACCTGGTTTTTGGCCCCGGCGCTGCAGCGGTGCTGGGCCAGGTCCAGCATGGTTCGGTAGCTCTTAAAGCAGGACGGGCAGTTGAACCGGTTCTTATGAACCAACCCCACGCACACACAGACACAAACACGCGCACACACACACACACACACACACACACATAAATTTGGATTACTATACTTGTGAGGAAAATCCACCGTGTTGTGTTAAGTCCCTGAACTCTAAACCCTGACCCTTTCCCTAAACTGAGCCTAACCCTGGTCTAACCCTAACTGCACAGTCACTACAGGAGGAAGCTGCTGTCCAAAGACTGGAGCTGCAGAGAGCACAGAGGGTCAAGAAAATGTGCTACAATATGTTGCATGCACAAACTATCAAAGCAAGGAATATAAAACATGCTTTGCCACACGCACACACACACGCACACAGAGCAGTGTTTCTGTAACACTTGACACAGACGTTTCACATCATAAAGTCTCCTCCGTTATAAATCGACAGATAAAATGGACAAGCTGTGCTGCTGTCAAATATTTGTAAAGAGCAGTTTAAGACTTTGACTGCTGTGTAGAGTTGCTGCTGGTCCCAGAACTGTTTTTCTTCAGTGTTCTCGTTTCAAAGGTTTCTTTTGATGATGTTACTTCACACAGAAACACATCTATAAAAACATCTATGAAGGCTGACCACCGCTTGAATTCAACTTCAATCATTTAAACTTGGTTTCTGAGAAATCAGATTCTGTCAGTTTGGCGCAGCAGAGGACTGTAAATACTACAGTACCCACAGGTGTTAGCCTCAGGTGCTGTAGAGCCAGGAAGCCAGTCATAGACCTGAATCAGCAGTAGCAAATTCAGTCATGGCTGTTCTGGTCGGTTCCGGTGCTCTGTGCAGATTGACGTGAACTGCTCACGGCATCCTTCAAAAAACAACGTGTCGTCAGCGGAGCCGAGCAGAGACCTGTTCTGGGACACAACCGGACTGTGACGCTTCTGGTGGGGTTTGAAACATTTGACTGCGGCCACAGTGCGCACAGAATGTGTAGCATCCATGTCTGGAGGAATTGGACTGTTAAAGGCTGCAGTTTGGAAGAAAACATGGTGCCATAGTTGCTTAGTAAATGAAAGTAAATGTTGTTTAATCGGTTTTATCAACAGTGTCGTGTGATTGGCTCCTTCTGAGTCGTAATTAATGTCTGTTGTACACAGGGTGTACTGAGCTGGATGAGATTCGTTTATAAGAGAGTGGTTAATGAGTGTAATTGTCATCATTAGTGTAGTTAAAGATAGTTAACAATCTTTCATACAGTGCAACACGACAGCAGGCGGTACGGAGTAAACAACACTCGCCCCAGGGAATAAAGAACTATTTTTAACAATGACGTGTACAGGAGAGATTTAAATGTTGGTGTACAGGTGTGTGGAGCTGTAAGAGGAAACCTTATGCAGTTCCATGCAGTTACTGTTAATGGATTGTAGAAATCACACTTCACCCTGACAGATGAGCTGCACACCATCACACTAGAGGGCGATTGTACGAGCCAAGTCTGTTTGACGTGGTGCTTCAAGTTCTTTTTAGTCAAACTACAGTGTGAACATAAGTAAAAATGACGTGGGGCTACCTCCTGTTCAGCGCTGAGGGCTTTACATCACAACGCATGAACACAGCACACAGGGTGTTTCAGGGGGTAAAACAGGAAAGCTGGCGTGCAGGTATTTATGTGCCGGGGCTCAGTTACTACCATCTCAGACTATGGTTGGATTTGAGCTGCATGCTACGTCACACACACACAATTAACATGTCTTCTATAGTGTTGATTTTAGCTATATAGACCTTTTTACTGTATATACAACTTAAACTTGAAACTTATAACTTGTTCCTGCAGGGATTCACAGCGCTTGAGCTGATCAAACAACAAACAGATGAAAGACACCTCGCCAACTGAGCAACATTTAACTACTGGAAGATTTCTAGAAACAAGCGAACGTTAATTTAGTTTGATTTAGGCTCATTAAAGTGCATCAAAAATGTTATTAATTCTTACTTTATCTTATTACGTTTCATTTCTGCCATATTCTGTAAATAGAGCCCTTAAATCTGACACACTGGCCCTTTAAATATGAATACACTCAAATATATAACGGGGACATTGTTGAAACAAGTTTTCTGAATTCACGTTGTAAATATCAATGAACATGAAACAAGTTTTAGATGCCAGTTTAAACGTGCCTTTCGGAAATTTAAGGTAGTTACAGCCGGCAGAAACAAACCTGTCAGCCTGATTTGAAGTTACAAACATGCTCATATGTTTGTGCTTGATCTTGAGGGATAGTGGTCTAGTTTCTGTCCCTCTGTGATTGGTCTTTGATATTCCAGAGAGCACAGCACCAGTGTCAAGTGGATAAAGAGACCAGGTGAGCGGTCTAATATTAACCTGCACATTAAAGTTTAAAATGCTGACTTAAGAAGTCACTCCACAGTACAAGATCTCTAAAGCGCAGCGCTCTCCCTCCCGCCTCCTCGATTAGAGCAACAGCATGTCAGACGTGGACACGTGGTGTGCTGCACAGCGAGAGAGGAGAGTGGCACTAAATGAACAGCCTGATGAAGGAAAGCTGTGACTGCTTAAAGCAGCGGTCATTTTTTTGTGGATGGAATAACTTCAGTGAAGTTGTGAAGGTTGAGAGGATACTACAACTTTTATCCAGACTAACAATAGCACTGCATTAAAGGTCACAAGAGCCTCGAGGGCTCCGGTCCTACTGAGGTGTCACAGTGCCTGCATGGAAGGAGGTGAACTGGCAGGTGAAAAGAAGCGCCTGGTGGCACTTTATAGTTTTAAATCAGGATCAAAAAGCTCAGGAAAATAATAATCTGTGTAAGGTTTTGGAGCTACAGCTGTTATTTTAATGTCTCAATTAATCAATTAATCAATATTTTTAATCAATATTTAGGTAATTTAAAGTATTGGACATCCCTAGAAACAAAGTTTTAAAGGCTGTAAAGTGTCCCACCACATAAAGACAATGGGATAAACCACTGAAGCTGTGATCAACGGTTTAACTTGCTATCAGAATTAAGATATTATGTCTAGAATCTGCGCCCTGCTGTGTGTTTAGAGAGGTGCTGGATATGATTGTGATATTAAAGATTAAATAACAATGTAAAGTGGAGCCTGTGTCTGAATGGAAGACACTGATAATAAATCAGTTTTTAAATGTGTGTAAACAAACAGGTGACTCTCATACAGCTGGCAGACAGGCTGTATCCTCAGACTATCTAATTCAAAGTCCAGAATAACCCAAAATAGAAAATGTTATGTTTTTTTCTTTGACGCTGAGACTCAGTCGTCCATGCCGGCATTTAACTGGCGTGCTATAACGTAACTCCTGCTCCTGCTGCCTCCTGGCGACCTCGAGTGTCCATGATTGGACGATATAAAAATAGAAACGATCACCAATCACAACAATCAGTGTAACTCTGCGTGATTTGAAACCAGCGGCTGGATTATTCTGACCTTTGTTCACCTCTATTTACTGCTGTTTGCTTGAAAAATAAATAGTGATCAGATGAAAATTACTCAATTCAAAAAAAAAAAGAAAAAAAAGAAATATATTTGTGATGAGCTGTTTTCAATAGAGAGCGATACCAAACCTGATTTTAGAGGGGAAATATTCACAGATTACCAATGTGGCGGCAGATACAGTGAATCTTGAGATGGAACTAAACTATTTTTCTAGTTGGATCGTGCACTGATATGACTTTGTCTTTAAGCAAAAAATTTGAGATAATATTTACGTTAAATATTCGTTAACGTGTTAAATCATTTAACATTGTCGTGTTTACTTCTCTCGCTCTGTGCTGCCTGTCACGGTTTTGTAAATTACAGCTCACTCTGTTGGATAAACTCTGCAGTGACACAAAGATATTGCCACAAACATTTTTTCTGCATTATAAACTGGGAAAAAAAAAATGTTTTCACAACAGCGCATATCAGATAACATACATGCTGATACCGATACATCTGCAATAGACAAATTTCAGCCGATTATATCAGCCAATAATGGCCGGGCTCTAGTTTTGATTGTCGCTGGGGGTATGTCATATTGTGCTAAATACACTGTACCTACCGTAAGATGTTCACACACTAACAACTGTTCATTTAAAACTTCATAAATGATGCATACGTTCATATAGAAGATTGAGACTACAGGAGTCCTTACAGAAGAACAGCTGATCTGGGGACTGTGCTAACAGCAAAGATTTGGCTCCTCTGTAGGGCTGGACGATTAATCGAATTTTGATCACGATTTCGATTTTGGCTTCTCACGATCATGAAAACACTGTAATCGAAGAAAAACGATTAATGTGCCGCCGTGCGGCGTGTATGCAAATTACTGCACTGTAAAAGCACAGTGAACGCATCTGTGTCGCCTGCAGCTGCAGCAGTGAGTTTGTGGATCAATTGTGGAACGAGCGACTGACAATATGGCAGAAAAGCAGCCTGAGCCTTTAGTTGAAAAGAAAGGTAGGACAAGTTCGGTCATTTGGAGACATTTTAGCTTCAAATCGTCGGACGTAGAGCAGAAAGAGATTGTTTGCAAAGTTTGTCACGCCGTCGTGTCTGCACCCCAGGGCAACACGACAAATTTGTTTAACCATTTAAAGTTCAGCCATAAAGTGGTCTATGACAAAGTATTGACCGAGCAAAAGACCCAAAAAAGTCCAAGAGCGTCAACTTCAGCCACCGCCACCGCAACACAGTCCTCCATTGAGGACACTCTTTACAATGCCGCTCCATATCCCACCGGCTCCCGGTGACAGCGAGAGATTACGGAGGCGGTTATTGTGGTTATTTATTTTTATTTATTGTTTTTACATTGGTATTGCTATTATTCGATCACTGAAGCCAGAAGAAGCAGGGAGAACAGTCTGAGTATGTAGACTGGGTATTTATTTATTTTATTTTTATTATTATTTATATATATTATTATTATTTTACTTTTTTAGTCGTTACTAATTTATTACTGGTTGTTTTTCTAATAGTTATATTTAAAGTTTAGTTTTGGTGGCACAATAAACACTTTTTTTGAAATCAATGAATAATCGTGTTTATTAATCGTGATTTCAATATCAATCAAAATAATCGCGATTATTATTTTTTCCATAATCGTCCAGCCCTACTCCTCTGCTGTGATTCATGAACTCGATCAGTCACATTCAGGAAGCATTTGTGTAAACAGACACAACACCTGAAATTTAAATACCTCATTAGACCCTGACAGAAATGTTCTATCAGCAAACAGTAATGCAGCCCAGCACACACCACCTCAGGCCTCATCCACTCTTTTTTCACAGCACCATCTCGTGCACACCCACCTGGTTGGATGCAGCAGCGGTGCAGCGGTGCTGTGCCAGCTCCAGCATGGTCCTGTAGCTCTTGCAGCAGGAGGGACAGTCGAAGCGGTTGGGCCCGTCGTCGTGGATCCTCTGGTGGTTGCGGAGGTACCGGGCTAAGCGGAAGGCCTTCCCGCACAGGTCGCACATGTAGCGCTTCTGACCGTGGATTCGCATGTGGTTGCGCAGGGACATGTAGTTGGTGTAGGGCTTGCTACAAAAGTCACACCTGAAGTTTTTGGATACAGGGTGGAGGTTAGAGGTCAACAGGGATGAATGACTGATGAGCTCTGCGTCTTATCCAACAACATTTTAACTGACATTATCCGAAAACGGGTAACGGGTAAGAGTCTCGGGTGCCTACCTGAAGTCTCCGGTCTTGTGGGTGAGCTTGTGGTTGAGCAGGGAGCTGGCGTGCTTGTAGGCGCAGGTGCACAGGTCGCAGACGTACGGCCTCTCGTCTGATTCCATGTCGTCTGACGCCGTCGTCGCTGGTGCTGGTGCCGGCGCTCGGGACTCCAAGGAGAGACTGGAGCTGGACAGTGACGCTGAGGAGAGACTGGAAGTGGAGAGGGCTGCCGAGGACGAGGGGAGCTGATCGCACCAGCTGATGGTCGAACTTGGCTGTCGGAGGAGAGGAATGTATTAAAAACATGCATACAAACATATACAGTACATGAACAACACTGTCCTGACTCATTATTTCAGCATTTTGAGTTTTGATTCTAGAAGTGGCTTTGATGAGATTTTGTCAAATTAAGATAGAGAACTAAACATTGGCGGTACTGGGTGACAATAACACACGCATACATGACTTAAACTGTGAGCCATGTCTTCAGGTTGTGTTACTAAAGTAAAACATACAGCATGACTTTACTCAGCCTCACTTACTGTCATGAAAAAGAAAAGAAGCTCAGCACCACGGACAGCAACTGCACCTACAGCAGAGATCTAAAACTGAGACCTAAAGCTTGGCTTTATATTAAAACAGAATCGACCTCTAGCTAGCCAGACTAATGCAACACGTTGGCTACACTCTGTCTCTTTTGCTCCTTTCTGTGGGCAAGGTGGATCCACTTGGTATCTACTCTTATGGAGCCAGATGATTGGCCAGGTCATACAGAGAAAGTCATCAGTTACATGTGAAACAACTAAACGCGGCCCGAGTGGAAAAGCTTTACACAACAACGTGGCCAAAAGCAGAACTCAATCAGAGTCCTCTCGTGTCAAGCAGACGATTACAGCAACATGTTCATACGTGTTTGAATGTTTTTGTTTACCGTGCTGATGTGTGCTCAAAGAAACTGAAGAACGGTTTAAGGAAATGAAGAAATAATCTTCACCTTGTCCGCACATAAAACTCCCTGGCCTCTTCAGTGCGTACACTGACACGATCAAACCAACTCCAACTTCAATAATAAACAATCAAAAACAAATACATCTGTGTTAAGGTAGCTGTGGCGTTGCATTTGACTGCACTGGGTGTTACAGGTGTGCCTAACAAAGTGGCCACCAAGCGTACGCAACATACAGAAACAGTGGAAGTTTCGAAACAAGAAGCCTCTGCTGTGTCTGACTTGCAACATTTCTGTATTTAGTGCGTGTGGTAACACTTTTTTCTTCTTCTTCTGTTGCGGTGTGTTGATGTCTCTTTGTCCGAGAGATCGGAGCGCTCAAAAGACAACATTTTTTAATTTTTCTATTTTTAAAAAATGATACGCACGAATGCACGGCCTTCACCATGGAGAAAGTTTACGGACTGACTGTTTGAGGGCGAATCAACTACGAAGGCTGAGACACTGTGCATACAACAACTATGTTGTATGCAGTGTGTGTATGTAGCAGAATGAGTGACACCTGCAAAGTGACCCCAGAGTTCAGGGAGGAATATAAACAAAAGAGCACACACACATTAAGTGTTGATTTAACTCACACTGTGTGTGTGTGTGTGTGTGTGTGTGTGACAGGATCTGTAAAAGCCGCCACATTCAAATGTATAAAAAAAAAATGTTTAAACATACAAATGAACGTGTGTGTGTGTGTGCAGATAATCTGTGGACTTGAGAGCGCTACCATGAATGAACCGTACAGTCTGGCGTCACAAAGAGGTCTTTCAAAGTCCTCCGCGGGGCGTCTTCCGCTCCCGTTTCCTGTGGGACAGCCTGCTCGTGTTTACTTTGCGCTGTTCGCTAACAATATTGCAGGCCTCGTGCAAACACTTCATATTAAACCGCTCAAATGTTTCTTTAAATGGTCGCCAGACTGGAGCAGACCTTGAAAACTGTAGTTTTTCTTTCAAACACACATGCTGCCTTTCAGCGCTGCCTTGTTTTGTTGGGCTCTGTTAGCTCAACGCTAGCCGGACTCGTTACTGAAGCTGCAGCCAGTGTTGTCTGCTGTTAGCATTAGCTCGGTGATGCTCGGCTATATTTACATGTATTTACATAGCCCTGAAGTGTCTCTAGATAACACGGTAACGGCACCGTGCTGAGAATACACGTACAGCTTTACTAAACCTTTGAAAAAGGTGAAAACGACACAATATGCAGCAGCTAATAATTGCTAGCCACTTAGCTCGGCAGCTAAACTAGGCCGTGAGCCGCTCAGCATGACGACTGGTACGATAGCAGAGAGCTAACGAAGCTGTTCAGTGTGTTAAGTTACAGCTTCACATCACCCAGTGTTGCTAAACTGCATTCAGGTATCAACACAGCGTACAAAGCGTCACTCTGCCCGGTGCTCGGGTAGCGTATTGTTGCTCCATTAGCCGCTTCATTTGTAGCTATGTGTCGGCTAAGGCTGCTGGCTAACGGCGGCGGCAGCTGGCTTTCTTACTCCGGAGTCGTTCGGATCCTTTTTCCAGAACAATTGAGAGCAGTGGCCGAAAGACTCTGTCGACGTCACATAATTCACTCCGTTTCTGTCTTGAAAGTCTCCGTGTGTGCTGCCGGTGTTTGTCCTGGCGTACATCGTCGGTTTTCAGATTCTTCGACTTTTTCTGTGTGAAAAGAAAATAGGGCCGCTTTGTAGGGATCTTCTTCCGAAAAGAAAAATATTTCTTCTGTGAAATGAGCGTTTTGGCGGCGGACATATCGGAGCATGCGGGGCACTACCGCCGCCCGCCGGACTGGAGTGTGACAGCACAGACTGCTTAACGCTTATGTAATATACACTCCGTGTCTCTGTTTTGTCCTTCATTATGTAGCAGATAAACATAGGCTAGAGTTTCACACATCACTTAAACATATTCAGCACTGTTGAATGTAACTATTTACTACTTACCTGCTTTACTTCAGAATTATTGCCAAGTAGATTTCACATACAAGGAATTTGTGCATAACAAAGATTAAATAAAAAATATAAGAATATACAGAAGATAAAAAAATCAAGTACAAAAAATATAAACAATACAAATATATGTATAATATGTCTTTAGGATGAAAAGAGTCATACAGTTTGTGCAGGAATGTGCAGGTCTTTGCCAGATAATGTTCACAGAATATGCAGAATATTTAAAATTTGCAATATATTTAACAAAATCATAGTAGTCCAGAGGATGTTAAATAAAAGGTAAAGGGTGTGTGTTAATGTAACGCAGAGAGTCAGTAGATCCCGTGTTAATCTAACGTGTAGGTCTGGGTGGGTTGGAGACTATTTTCATGTCATGCTACTTTACACTTCTGCTTCAGAGGGAAAGATCTGACAGCACTAGTTAACATACAAATCATGTGTGATGAGCTCATAAAATATTATATATTTAAATCACACATCTATAGTATAAACATATGATAATATATAAAGAAGTTATAGAGTGAATTAGCTCCACCTCAACCACATACAAACATTAAACTGCTACATTCACACATTCTCATAGTGCTTTTATTTTTTCATACATATAGCATTGACCTATAGCATTATAATATATGTTACACATGCTTTTATGCAAGTAATATTTTCATTGCACCTAATTTGGGTAGTATTTTTACACTGTGCTATTCCTACTTTTACTTAAGCAAAGCATCTGAAATCATCTCACTGATATTCATTCAGCTTGTATGTTTGGGAAATCTGTTTTCTGTAGAGTACGTCATGTTTACTTGTTTTAGTGATCTGCGTCTCTTTCTTTTATTTAAATTTAGTAATTTAGTCAGAAATTAGATTTTTAAAATTTTGTTTATCCAAAAATAAAGAATTTCAATATTACAATACTTTAATTCCTTTCCTTAGCACCACAAATCATCCATCTATCCATTTTCTGTAACTGGTTATCCTAAATTGTGTCAGGAAGAATTTTACTGGCTGCTCATTTCACCATAATAAACCTGCACCTCCTGATCAGGTTTAGACTTGGTACAAAGTTCACGAGGATACAGTATAGCTTTATTCAGCTCAGCCCAGAATAACAAAACACTTTCAGTATAGAACTTTGGTGAGGAAATGGGACCTGCTGTTGCCTCAAACATTCATGGGAATAACTTAAGTAAGTAAAACTCATTTTGAGAATTGTGTCTTTATGTCTTTATGTTCATCTTTAAGTTCCCTCCTAGAAATAGTTTGTTTTTCTGCATTGGTTGACTGTTAGTAAAAATAATATAATTTCATCATTGATTCCACAGATGTTTTTTAGATGAACGTATTAACCATGGATGAAATATTTTATACATTAATTTAATTTCTTGAATTGTTTTGTTAATGACTAATCTATCTTCATTTTTATTTTTTCTGCTTTTTATTTTCACTTAGTGTCTCAGTAGCCGGGTCATTTCAACATGGAAAGGTATCGTGCACAACATTTTATATTATTAATAAAACCACCTTTTCATTTAACTATGTAATTTGTATGAACTGCAATAAGGGGTCATAGAAATTCATGTTACTTGATCAAAACAATCAAAACACTTGTGTTTGTCTTTACATTAGTGCTGTTATTTAAAATCATGATGTTGAAAAGATTTCAAAGCTGATTATATCAAAGACAAAGGCTGAGCTTCAGATGATCCAGTTAAATTTTAACTTCATAACTTTATCAGTGTAAGTGATTTTGGACTCTGGACATAGATATGTGATATGGACTTTGAAACTGAAGCTGTGTTACAGTTTATAGTTTATTGTTTGGGTATTCTTATCAAGACATGTTTCATTACAATAATCCGAGTAGACACACGATACCACTGAGCTCGGTTCATTTCATTAGCTTCTGGGAAAAATTCAAAAGTGACATTCAACAAGGGAAACGCTGGTTGACAGGCGTCACTGACTGTTACCATGCAAATTCTTATCTGTGTCACTGATTTAAAAAAAAAAAAATGAAATACATATTTCAATTTGACTATTTTCAGGCCAACAAATGAAGCAGTTTGCAGTCCAGAAATGTTTTCTAGGTGACAGCTTAGAGAGCATTTACAGTGAAAATGAAATATAAAGAAAATATTGTTGAATTTAACATTTAATGTGGAAGAAAGCAGTGGCTTTTGACTTTATATGGGCTCAGTGCTATTACAAAATTCCAGCACAGTATCAGCTGAGACAGAGAGATGTTAAAAGAGCAACACGTTGAAAACTCATTCAGTTATTTATTTAGTACGCTTGAATGGACACATTTCTGATTCTGAGTGAGCTGCTCAAGCCACCACCTTTTTCCATCTTTAATAATACTTCTGTATCTGTTGATCAGGATGCAGCAGGAGAGTTCAGACTCTCCTGAACCAAGCTGTGTGTCCATGCAGAGTGACAGTGAGTCATTGGCTGGCCTGATTGATTTTAAAGGCAAATATGGTTCTTTGGAAAAGAGGTAAGTTTTATGAGCACCAAAGTGATTTTCCTCTCCAAAACAATGAATAAACATGTCCATTTTTCAACATAAATCTCTTCAAATGCATTATGTTAGTCATCCAGAATTCATATGCAGCAATTTTGGGTACACATTTCTTGTAAATGAAGTTTAGCTTCTAGCCTAGCTTCGGAAAGATGGCAGTAAGGTACTCATTTACTTCACACTCTGCTGATCATGCTCCGTCCTTTTATTATCAGCCAGGTGGCCAAAGGTCAGGATAAAGTTTTACAGCTGACAATAAAGTGCTGAAGGGCTTGTTGTTCAGTACTGTCTAACCGCCATGTTAACCCAAGTGCTTCTCCTCTCTGTCGAAAAGGACCCAGGTTCAGGGACCAGACTCATCTGAACCCAGCTGTGTGAACATGCAGAGTGACAGTGAGTCAATAGCCGGCCTGATTGATTTTAAAAATCAGCACTATTCTGCAAAAAAGAGGTAAGTATCATGAACATCACAGTTTTCTTGAGTTGCTTTACTGTTTTAAATTTGAGGTCTCAAGACCAAGTCAATCACATCATCAGGGTTATTAGACTCCAGGGTCTAAGGATCGATAATATTCTGTTTTTGGGCTAATTAAACTGACTTTACGTAAGACCAGTTAAGGGCTCAGATTTATGGCTTAATAGAACGTAGTTACGTAAGGAAAAGCAATAGAGTTATTTATTTACTTTCCCCATTCTGCTGCTCCTACTCTGTCCTTTATATACTTTCACCTGATAATAACAAGGGGAAAAATTTATGACTGTCAATAAAATAATGAAATATTCTGGATTGTTGTTATCTGATTTTAGAAATAAAATTGTGGTTGCCAATTTCTCACTCTGGTGCTCCTCTCCTCTGTCGATCAGTACCCAGGATGAGAGGCCAGGCCATCCACCCAGCTGTGTGTCCATGGATGACCATTCAATTGGTGGCCTGATTGATTTTAAAGATCCACACCATGCATTTGAAAATGTGTATGTATTTTTTAAGCATTTCAATTTCATTTATAAAAGCATAAAATGTACTTCCAGATACTAACATATCACTTTGCATTCAGTGCTAATTTGTGTTTCATACAATTTTGTGTCTCAAAAAAATGTATACTTTGTGTCACTTCATGTATTTGTACATCGTGTCTTCAGAGTTCACCAGGAGGGATCAGAGGCTACCAGTCATGACCCTGTAGAGAAGCATCAAGCAGATCTGGAGTCCACATTTATGGTTTGTAAATGTTACTACAATAAGAAATAGATGCAATAACACATGCTAAACCTTCAGTTCATAACAAGTGCTTCTGATGTTTTGTTAAATAAGTTTATCTTCCATGTCAATGTGCTGCAGCTGCTTGAAGAGACCATCATCCAGTTTGTGAAGAATGAGCTGAAAACCTTTCAAAGGGTTCTCAGTCCAGATAATAATGAAGATTCAGAGGAGCAGAAGAAAACAGAAGACATGGTGGACAGTGAGGAGGAGGAGGAGCAGTGGAGGAGCAGTAGAGGGCACCTTCTGAAGATCGCACTGAACGTCTTGAGGAGAATGAAGCAGGAGGAGCTGGCTGACTCTCTGCAGAGCAGTAAGAGGATGAATGTGATGTGAAGAGGAGATATTGTGTTATGTGGCATCACTTATATACAGCAGCAAGTGAAACTTACAATTACTTAATCAATGACATTTGTCATTGGCTTATTTGGCTCTACCAAAAATAGTTTCCCAATCGTTGCAAAGCAACAAGCTAATATAATCATCCCAGCTGGTGTCACTACAGTTTAAAGCCATACTAGCAGCTCTGTCCGGGTGTATTTAGGCACATGATGTCAGTATGCTAAAAAGCTTGTCATGGCAATGTCAGGTAATGTTTACCATGGTCAGCATCTTCATCGAAGAGTAACTTAGCAACAGACTCAGGCTTTATTCAGACCAAATCAGGTCTGAATACAGCCTTTCACCACAGGGCTATGCAGCAGTGTGTGAGTGTGTCTTTCTCCCTCTCAAACAAATGGACACAGACCAAATGAAAGTTATTGGTGTTGCTATTTTGCAGCGAGCCAGACATATACATAGAAGCTAGGTACAAAAAAATAAATAATCCAAGCCAGAATACAAAATCATGGAAAGGTATCATAGTTTAGACCATAACCTCCATCTGCAGAGTGCCTGGTTCGATTGGGAAAACCTGTGTTTTCCCCACAGTGATTGTTTGGTCTGAAATGGGCCTTAAAAGCAGTTTTTGTGGTCATGTCAGTGTGGAAAGCTTTGGCCAATCAATGCAATGAAACTACCATACCAGTGAGGATATTGTGACTTTGGGATATTTAGATGGAGAATGTATTGATTTGTCATGAATGAAAATGTATTTGCTTTACTTTCACATTTACTCACTGATTTTATTTTTTCTGTTTGTTCTTTCAGAAGCTGTTGTTCCAGTATGCCAACAAAAACTCAAATCTAACTTAAAAGGAAAGTTCCAGAGTGTTTTCGAGGGAATTGCTAAAGCAGGAAACCCCACACTTCTGAACGAGATCTACACAGAGCTCTACATCATAGAAGGAGGGAGTGGAGAGGTCAATGATGAACATGAGATCAGACAGATTGAAATGGCATCCAGAAAACAATCAAGACCAGAAATTGTGATCAAATGTGAAGACATCTTCCAACCCATACTTGGCAGAGAACATCAACCAATGAGAACCGTAATGACAAAAGGGGTAGCAGGCATTGGGAAAACAGTCTTAACGCAAAAGTTCACCTTGGACTGGGCTGAAGGCAAAGCCAACCACAACATACAGTTCACATTTCCATTCACTTTCAGAGAGCTGAATCTCCTGGATGGAAAGACGTACAGCTTGGTGGAGCTTCTTCATGTCTTCTTTACTGAGATCAAAGAAGCAGAAATTACCAGATTTGACAAGTACAAGGTTGTGTTCATCTTTGACGGTCTGGATGAGTGTCGACTTCCCCTGGACTTCCACAACAATGAGATCCTGACTGATGTTACAAAGCCAGCCTCAGTGGATGTGCTGCTGACAAACCTCATCAGGGGGAAACTGCTACCTTCTGCTCACCTCTGGATAACCACAAGACCTGCAGCAGCCAATCAGGTCCCTCCTGAGTGTGTTGACATTGTAACAGAGGTCAGAGGATTCACTGATACCCAAAAGAAAGAGTACTTCGAGAAGAGATTCAGAGATGAGGAGCAGGCCAGCTCAATCATCTCCCACATCAAGACATCACGAAGCCTCCACATCATGTGCCACATCCCGGTCTTCTGCTGGATCACTGCTTCAGTTCTCGAACATGTGTTGAGAGCAGATGAAAATGGGGAGTTGCCGAAGACCCTGACTGAGATGTACATCCACTTCCTGGTGGTTCAATCCAAAGTAGGAAATGTCAAGTATCATGGAGGAGCTGACACAGATCCACTCTGGAACACCCAGACCTGCAAGATCATCATGTCTCTGGGAAAACTGGCCTTTGAGCATCTGCAGAAAGGCAACTTGATCTTCTATGAATCAGACCTGATAGAATGTGGCATCGATATCAGGGCAGCTTCAGTCTACTCAGGAGTGTTCACACAGATCTTTAAAGAGGAGTGTGGACTGTACCAGGACAAGGTGTTCTGTTTTGTCCATCTGAGTATTCAAGAGTTTCTGGCTGCTTTGTATGTGTTTGTGACATTCATCAACACTGGTGTCAACCTACTGTCAGAACCAAGTTCAAGATACTGGTGGTGGCCTAAGCTATTCACATTTGGATCAAATGAAAAGTCAATCTTCAAGGATGCGGTTAACAAGGCCTTACAGAGTCCAAATGGACACCTGGACTTGTTCCTCCGTTTCTTACTGGGTTTCTCAATGGAGACCAATGAGGCCCTTTTACAAGGTCTGTTGAAACAGACAGGATGTGGCTCAAATGGCAAACATGAGACAGTGAAGCACATCAAGGAAAAAATCCGGGAGAATCCATCTGTAGAGAGATGTATCAACCTGTTCCACTGTCTGAATGAACTGAATGATCATTCTCTAGTGGAGGAGATCCAGCAGTGCCTGAGTTCAGGAAGTCTCTCCACAGACAAACTCTCTCCTGCTCAGTGGTCAGCTCTGGTCTTCATCTTACTGTCATCAGGAAAAGATCTTGATGTCTTTGACTTGAGGGAGTACTCTGCTTCAGAGGAAGGTCTTCTGAGGCTGATTCCAGTGGTCCACATCTCCAAAAAAGCACTGTAGGAGCACAGCTAACCAAACAAAGTAACTGGACATTAATTTTTACAGAGGATAAGTTAAAATATTAATTGTCTGTCTTCATGCTTTTTCAGGCTCAATGGCTGCAACTTGTCAGAGAGAAGCTGTGAAGCTCTGGCATCAGTTCTTAGCTCCAGATCCTCCATTCTTAGAGAGCTGGACCTGAGTAACAACGATCTGAGGGATTCAGGAGTGAAGCACCTCTCTGCTGGACTAGGGAGTCCACACTGTAAAATGAAAACTCTGAGGTAAATATACTTAAATCTAAAAATAGAAACATTTTGGCATGCCATATACCCTTTATAAAGCATAAGTCTACAACCCTAACTGGGCAAAATCTCATACCAAACAATGGTTTACATTTAGAGCTAGTATTAAGAAATCCTTAGGGTTCAGTGGAACAAAACCCAATAATGTGTTGCTCTTTGCTTGCTTTTCATATGTGTTGGCAGACTATCAGGCTGTCTGGTCACAGAGGAAGGCTGTGCTGCTCTGGCATCAGCTCTGAGTTGTAACCCCTCCCATCTAAGAGAGCTGGACCTAAGCTACAACCATCCAGGTAACTTAGGTGTGAAACTGCTCTCCGATGCCAGGAAGGATCCACGCATGCAACTGACTACTCTGAGGTATGGAAAGACAAGCTTCTTTTGGGGAATCCCCAAGCCTTCCCAGGCAGAGGGGGGTGATCTGTCCAACATGTTCTAAGTCTGCTTTAAGGTCTCCATCCATTCTAGGCATCCATTTTAATGGAAAGGAGCAGTAAGAAGGTTGCTTGTATTTGTGACCTTATTCTTCTGGTCATTACCCAAAGCTGGTTAGGGGTTGGTGTCAGAGTTGACAACCTGGTCTACATTCTACAAAATACTGCAGTGCACATCAGAAGTTATGGTCCAATGAAGCCAAAAGGACAACAGTGTACCAGTAAAACCAAACCATACACTCTCCAGACCTCAGATGCACCTTGATGCCTTGTTCAAGCATATCAACACTGTGTGTGTGTCAAGAACATCTGGATTAATTATTCAGAGCCTCCAAACTCCTCCCTGTCCAAGCACTCTCTTCTGCAACTGTGCTAACTGCAGTCCTTTTGGTCTGCCAGTACTTCCCAAATGAGTCACCACATTCTTGGGGTTCTTCCTTTCCTGGTCTTCACCACTGCGAGACACAGGTACCTGTGTGGCAAGCATGAATTCTCTCCAGACCATGAGTCGTTTTTATGGTTTCAAATTCACTGGAATTGCCCCAAACAGTGGTTTCATTCTTGCATTAATCAGTTGCTTACCTTGTTGACAGGTCATGTTGTTTCAGATGCACCACTTCTTGCCAAGGTTGGCATTTAAACCCTCCACAAATAGAGTCTTCTTTAGCACCACACTTTCCCCAAAGAGAGCTGAATACTTCCTGACAGCAGCTTGATGCTCAAAAAATGTTTTTGTATCTGGAACGAGCACAAGTCAAACTAAATTAGCGTCCTAGAGGCCTGGCTTCAGGAATATGTCCCAGTATACTTATTCTGATCTGGCACCTTTTCAAAACAATCATACACAGGACAAAGTACATTACTACCAGTGTCTGACGTGCCCCTCACCTGGTTCTGGTTTTTAACATAGGTTTGTGTATATACATATGTGATGCATGAAAAATAGTATTATTTATCGATGAAAATGTGCTCATATGACTTGTATTTCTCCTCTTCAGTGTGGAACATGATGGAGTGAAGAGGTTGAAGTCAGGTCAGAGGAAGTGTAAGTGTTGTTGTCTACTTTCTACGTACTTTCCAGTTTTTGTTGTAAGCATGCTGGCTGATATAATAACAGAGGTCTTTGTCAAACTGTTTAAATAAATTATAAATTATAAATGTAACAGGTTTAATATGATGTTTTCTTGTTTGCTCCCCCCCACCAGACGCCTGTGAGCTCACACTGGACCCAAACACAGTAAACAGCAATCTCTCATTGTCTAATGACAACAGAAAGGTGACAGAGGTGTTGGAAAAGCAGCCGTACCCTGACCACCCAGAGCGATTTCACCACTGGAAGCAGGTTCTGTGTAGAGAAGGTTTGACCGGGCGAGGTTACTGGGAGGTTAAGTGGAAAGGATGGGTTAATATTGGTGTGGCATACAAGGGGATCAAAAGGAAAGGGCAGGATGACGACAGCTGGATCGGACAGAATGACAAGTCCTGGAGTCTGTTATGCTGTGATAATAAGTTCTCTGCCTGTCACAAAAACAGGAGGGTAATCATACCAATCAACTTCTCCTTTGACACTGGCAGAGTAGCAGTGTATCTGGACTGGCCTGCCGGCACTCTGTCCTTCTACAGGGTCTCCTCTGACACACTGATCCACCTCCACACCTTCAACACTACATTCACTGAACCTCTCTACCCTGCAGTTGGAATTGAGTTAAATCACGATGAGTCCTCAGTTTCTCTGTGTCAGATATAACATGAGGTAGAATCATGTCTTGTGTGAAGAAACACAGCTCAAGACAGACAGTTGCTGAGTGGAAAGTTCAATGAATGACATCATTTAGTTGAGAAAACTGACTAACAATTCTCGGGCAAAGCTAGCTAAACATGATAAAAGCTTAAGAGTTTGCTCTTTAGCTTTAGCTTTAAAAACTGACAAAGCTTTAACCCAAAGCTCTGTGTATCTTTTCTCCAGTTCATTGGCTCTTTGGCATTTAAAATACATTTCTTTTTGCCTTCCCAACACCAACACTTTATCAAAATGTAAATATATGTACATATGTTAAGGTTTTTATACACCCCACAATAATCCTGGGCCCCAAAAAACCCTCCATCACAGGACTAAATGACTACATGCCTGTCGTCCTGACATTTGTACTCATAAAGTCCTTTGAAAGACTTGTGTTGACATGCTGAAGGACATCACAGACCCCTTGTTGGAACCCCTGCAGTTTGCCAATTTGGCAACCATGTCTGTGGGTAATGCAGTCAACATGAGACTGCACTACTTCCTGTAACACCTTGACTCTGCAGGGACTTGTTGGCGAGGATCATGTTTGTAGACTTCAGCTTGGCGTTCAACACCATCACTCCAGCGATCCTACACATCAAATTCACCAAGCTCACAAACTTCCTGACCAACAGAAGGCAGTAGGTGAGGCTGGTGAACATCACATCCAGCGCCCGGACAGTCAGCACTGGCACTGTTCACTCTCCCCACTGCTCTTCTCCCTTTAGACCAATGACTGCACTAAATCGTGATGATCGTTGTTTGCAGGCAACACAACGATCATCTGCCTCATCAACGGCTGGATTGCTGGTGCAGTCAGAACAATCTGGAGTTGAACAACTAAAAACTGTGGAGATGACAGTGGACTTCAGGAGGATCCCCCCCCCAAAATATATATATTTTCTTTTTTTCTTTTATATATTTTTATCCTTATAGTTTATATGTTGTCAAGTTCTTTGTTTTTAGCGGTACTTATGTCTATATCTGCATGTACATTGAGATCGCCTGTCTATACATGAAGTACCTGAGTAATAAAAGGATTCTGATTCTAAAAAGATTTTATTCGTATTGCTTGCCATTAACAATTTCAGAGCTTCTTGGTGCTAGAGACTGCATTTCAAGGCAGCATCATAAATGTTGAAATCTGGAGTTTCACTAAGAGTTAAAGTATCAAAGTGTAGAGTTATTCTGAATTAGGACAGACAATAACACATTGTTCAGATCCAGACTTTCAGTTTTACGTTAAAGCCATCATCAGTAGTAGATAGAGGTGTCTGGAAACAACAGAAAATAAATATCAGGTAAACCAGCTGATTGCTCATGTGCATGTTTGCTTGTTAGAAAGAATGTACTGGAACTGAACCACCACTGACATAAACCACTTACACTTGAAACAGCAACATTTCTTCAGTCCTTTTTGGAGTAACCTGTGGGATTATACAGATTACCAATTGGACAAAGTGGAGAAACTACTGTGGCTTTGTTTTGCAGAGGTACCGTGAGCCAAATTCTAGATTTAATACATTTATTGTTGTTGCTATATGTGTCTCAAATCTCTCAAATACACAAAAAACTGAGGCCAAGCAGTGCGGCATGAGATGGTTTATGGGTCTTTGTCTGCACTATAGTTGATGGGAACTTGGGGGTAATATCTACAACACACAAAAAGCAAAGTACTGGATAAGGGTACCTGTGTAAAAGCTGTGTAGTGTCATGTTCAATAGGTATTTTTTCTATCAACTCTCCAACACGACCACAGAGACACCAAACAAACAATCGGCCAACTTTGTCATGCCAAAGCGAATGTATTTTATTTACACATCTAGTTTAACATGGTCACCCATAATTCCATGTGCAGTACACAAGTAAAAGAAATCAAAGTGAACACGTGAGTTGTGACAAACTGTAATGTTTTGTCTTTTTGTTAAATAGTATTATTCCAGGTAAATACTTTGGCTATGACACTTTGAAGTGTGCTATATATTATTGAGTTCATATCATAATCTAGAACACAGATTTTCATATTTTGTGTGAAAACTGTCAAACAGACTGTTGTAATAAGCAGAATGACTTGCACATGAATAGTAACTAGATTCTGTACAACATTTACAATGTGTGAAATCACAATACTGTGTCGTAAAGTAAACATGTCGGTATAAAAAAAAAAATCACTTACAATGGCGACAATGGACTGCTTAAATAATCTCTTTTTGTACCTCGTATGCAAAAGCACAAAACGTGAACGAACACGCAAATAAACTGAAAATAAAAAATCAAGTGAACAATTTGTGCAATGAAGCAAAACTTTCAGTTCAAACTAAATATAGTGCTCACTATAGCAGCTCCTCACTGTGACACACCTGTAAATACCTTTTGGTGTGTTCATATCTTGGTCACACTGTGGTATGTGTGAAATAATACTAGGTTAAATATTTAGGTTAAATGATTTAAAGTGAGACTCATTTACAACACATGTATGAATGTTTCCAAAGACACTGAAGGCAGAACCGGATCCATCCGGTCTAACAAAATGTGTCGAGTGCATTTTTCATGTTTTGTCCTGCTTTGTTTACCTCCATGTTTGCAGGTTTACAGTCTTCCTCACTGCCTTTGTTCCCTATGTTTGATGGCACAACATGGCCCAAACTGTCGGACCAGTGTATTGTATCATTGCTTCATGGCACTACTAGTGATCATAATTTCCTATACAGCCGAGAAAGTGCTGACACGTAGACGGTAAACTTTACACTTACAGTCAACATTTCCAGCTCTTCAGCTATTTGTGTGAAGGATGAGTATGACGCTCTTCAACTATCACATGTAAACAGTGAAATGCTCAGATTTGGCACATAACATTAGCTCTTGGCACCTTTAAATACCTTGAACAGGAGTTGTCTTCAGAAACACATCCTGCAGCAGTGAATCGTCCCTTAAAGGCTCAATGAGTTTGCCACTGACATTAACATTTTAACAACCACTGAAAATTGATTTGGTGTAGCATTCAGCGTGTATCGATCATGTAGACATTCAGCTGCGCTCAGACGGTCAAATTAAAGGGTTAAAAATGGAGAGTGTGTCACCTAAAAGGACCATGTCAGTGTTTATGCATGTTGTAACCAGATGCTCAGAAGCACTGGGTGGAGGGAAAAACTGTTTGTAGGAGAACTTAATAGTTCCAACTCCGTCTAAAACTACTGCATGGTTTGCATTTCTGTTTGTGTACAGTTTTAAAAAAAACTAGATAAAACGGCTTCATTAATGTGCTTTATACAGAGTCAAGCTAGCTGTTTCCCCTTGCTTTCAGTCCTTATGCTAAGCTAACCTTGTCCTAACTCAAGCTCTGTACTTCACACAGTCATGAGACTGAGTCAAGTGTAATTCCAAAAAAAGTCCTTTAAGTGTTCCTCCTCCTCTTAGTGCTTCCATTCATTTCCATTCATTTCCATACAGTGTGAAAATCACCTTTAATGACAGATGTTTGAAACATCTGCTCAGCATTGCCACACAATACTGTGACTTTGACAACAAAACCTTATTTTTTGGGGACATGAATAATGAACTAACTAACTAAAGAAAATTAAGAGTTGTCTGGAAGATGGTAAGAACACATCTTTGGAAAATGGTTTATAGAAAACATGAAAAACACTGGTATGGTCCTTTAAATCACTAACTGTTTTAAGACAACACTCCAACCCCAATGAGTGACAGCCATGTTATATCTCTGTACTGTTCTATACTGTGTCTATGAGAAATAAAGTGAAGTCAAAATACTTGTTTGTGTATTCTCAAATATTCTCCAGTCCCCACATTTCAGGAGTTTCATCTATACAGTTATAAAACACAGCTGAATTAATTAATCATGGCACAATAATTCCACAGAGATTCACAGATTGCCTCATTAACAAATGTTTGGTTCTAGTGGTTATGAAGATCGTCTGCTGTGGTGGTAAATACACGTGTCTCATTGTGTGTGTGTGTGTGTGTGTGTGTGTGTGTGTGTGCGCGCGCACCCGAGTAACTACATTTGTGAGCAACAGTCATAAGTAGTGACGACATTTAGGACATTCAGAATTTTGTTTAAAGTTATAATCCTTAAGATTTACATAAAATCAAACAGTTATTAAATTCTATTTATGGGTTTTCAGCAACAGCTAATCAATGAATTTAAATTCTGTGATGGCCTCTCTGTTTGTGGCAGGGTCCGCCATTCCAGTGCTGAATTCAAATTGCCTTCACATGCATGAGGGATTGTCAGGTAATGATGCAGCTTGTAATCCAGAGTTTGTAATCTCTCTGTTCAATCTGATGCAAAATCACAGCTGGATTCAGTTAGCGCTAATGCTCAAATTAAGCTTCAGCTGGTAAAACACAGAGCAGCGTTCAGTGGATAGATGGAAATGTGGGTTAGCGCTAATTTTGATTGTGAAAGATTCCTCTGTGAAACCAGACGTGTTAATTTGCTGACGCCAAATCAGTTTTAAATATTACAAGGAGGAACTACTTGATGACAGTTGCTCTTAGCACGTCGAAAAGGCCCGATTACTGACTGACCGGCTGCTCTTCTGTTGTGTTTCTGACATTTATAACTGCTCACTGGCCCCAGAATTCTGAGCCAAAACAACCAGGACTGAAATCTTATGGATTATAACTTTAGGGTACAAGCTAATAGTCAGGTAATGGAAGATCTCCACAACTACAGTGTTACAAGGATGTGCGTGTGCGTGGCGTTTAACTCTTGATCTCCAGGATGGAGGGGTTATGGTCGAGGATGGCCAGAATGATTTTGTCCATGTACTGCCTCAGACGCAGGTTGATCTCCTCCTGCTCCTTCAAAGCGTCGACAAGCTGAGAGACAGAGGGCGGAGAGAGATGCGTTAGACGAGCAGTCATATCAAATGTTACAGCCGTCCATCAGCAGCAGACTAACCTCATCCCTGGATGCGTTGTCAATCTCAGCTGCCAGGCACTGAGCCTTGGTCTGACAGGCGAACAGGTTCTTAGCCTCGTACAGACTCAGACTGAGAATCTGAGCGTTCAGGTCGTCGTTCTGATCCCGCAGCTTGTGGTTCTCCTAAAAGACAACAGATCCTTTCAGAGGGGATTTCTCTCCACAGTTTTGTAGTACCGCTTTTATCAGCATCTGACAAAACTCCCAGCAGCTGAATGTGCAGATCTTATGCTTCTTTGAAGAAACTGTTTGGGAGTAAGTGTAGAGAACAGAAAGCCCCATGAGGATAGAAGAAGAAGGATGAGTGTGTGTAAACCTGTTTCAGTCTCTTGACTTCATGCTCCATTTCGATCTCTCTGGTCCTGGCGTTGTACTCAGACAGCCCCTTGCCCTTTCCTGGATGCTCCATCTCCAGCTTAAAACACTGCAGATACTCCAGCTCGCGGCGGAGATCATCGATCAGCTGCAGGGAAGAGCTCAGATTAGATGGAACTGCCAAATATTTTCCAGGAACGTTTCTGTTATCTGGAACAGTGTTTCTCAAACGGGCTTACTTTAGAGTACTGCAGGGGGTACGTGAGGTTTGAAAAATGTTAATGGAAACGGTTACCTCACTGTGAGCAACAATGACTAAACAAAAAACAAAGAAACAGACTGTCTGGAAAAGAGTTTGATTACTGCAGTTTCTCTCCAGCCACAGAGTGACAACGATCCTCAGTGAAGCTCATGTTTCTCACTAACTTTAAAGTGCGACTGTAATGCTGCATACTGTTAGACAGTGTCATCTTTCACCATGTGTTCATAGTGACGGTGCTTGATGATCATCGAAAAACTGGTTTGGCATGAATTTAGTGATGGATTCTAAACATTTGAAATGTGGCCTTTCAGTTAGAGAAGCACTGATCTTGCGTGCCTCACCTCCTGCATGGCCTCCTTTTCCTTCTGAAACTCGTGGCGGTTTTGCCACAGCTTGTCCATGATCTTCCTGTAGAGGTCCATCTCATCCTTCAGCCTCAGACTGGTGTCCTCCAGCTTGTCTGTCATTCTCTGCTTCTCCTGCAGACACAAAGAACAACTGATTGCAATTTGAGTTGCATCTTGGGCCAACATTTCTATTAGTTATTATAACATGACTACAACAAGATGCTCCGTATACTGTGATGGATGTTTACAGCTGATGCTTCCACATGCTCTTCAGCTCCAGACATGTCTGTCTGCTTGTGTTTTCCCTCGTCTTTTTCATATTGTTGCGGCACCGCCCGATTTAAACGTGGTAACTACCATGTTATAATTAGTTATAGGGATGAAATGACAAAAGCTTTTAGTGAATCACACTCACCTGGTCCAGTTTCTCAGTCTGAGACTTGAGTCTGCACACATTTAACTTCATCTCTCCATTCTCTTCTTCTAACTGCTGCACCCTGCGCACACACATGCAGATACACGCACACAGCTTCAGTACAATCTCCCACAGAACGACATTTAGCAGACAGGCTGATCACTGTGCAGTGGACAGGAAACTGGTACAGCCTGTTTTACAGAAGCTGTTTATTTTATTTTATTTATTTGTTTATTTAAAAGGGGACAGTGCAATTTAATAAAACACATGATTACGCGTGTTTAAAAAAGCCAGAATTAGCCAGAAGGCTAGTTTTCATCTGTAGTCCCCTGGTCATGATGTAAAAAGGCAATAAAATTACATTTAAAATAAAATAAAAAAAAGAAGAAAAGAAAAGGAGAGAAAGAAAAAAACACACACAATACATGTACAATATAATACAAAATACATATGCAAACACTTACTATACAGTTAAGAAAAAATACAACAGCACAACATCAAAACATCACAACAAGCTTATCTTTTAGTGTTGGCAGCTGTAGGTGTCGATAAGCCACATTTTCAATTTTTTTGTGAAGGCCTTGTATGTTGTGAGCAGTTTAACCTCCTCAGGTACTGAGTTCCACACACTTGCACTCCTTACTGACCAGGCCGACTTACTGAAAGTGCTCCTGCGCAGAGGAATGTAACAGTCACCTCTGACCGAGCCTCGAGTGACACGCTCAAGGCTGTTTCTTTGGCTGATGAACTCTGCCAGAGGGTCTGGAGCCAATTTATGCAGTACTTTATAGGTCAGTTTTAAGTCTGCAAATGTGTGAAGACTGTCCCAATTTAAAATACTGTATTTTTTTTAAATTGCACAGTGATGATAGTGCCTAGGTTTTTTATCCATAACTTTAATTGCTTGTTTATACAAGATTTCCAATGGTTTTTTTGAACTCTGACCAGCCTGAGACCAGCTGGTTAGGCAATAGTTGAAGTGACTGAAAATCATCGAATGCAAGTACATTTTTGCGGCTTCAGTTGACATTTCATTTCGAATTGCATGAAAATTTGCAAGATTTAACTTAATTTTTTTACACAATTTGCCAATATGGGCTTTAAAGGAGAGCTCTGAATCTATTATTATCCCAAGATATTTATATTGGCTGACAATTTTATTATTTATTTTTTCTCCGTTAACATGTATGTCGGGGTCAGGTGATACTCTATTTGTTTTAGTGAAATACATGCCTACAGTTTGTTTTTTGACATCGAGTCAACACCACAGCAAGCCCCGACATCTTTCAGTGTCTGGATTATGGTGGAAACTCCACTTCATAGTGGATGAGTTTACCTGCTACAGAGCAGGTCTATCTCGAGGTTTCTGTCCCTCTCCATCTTGCTGTAAGCCTCCCGGTGCCTTTTGGTCTCGTCCTCCAGATTCTGATCTGCCCTCGCCTCCGCATCCTTCACCTGCTCCTCCAGCTCGTGCACCCTGGGATGCAAACAAAGAAAAAAACCCAATTACCTGCAGTGAAAACATAAACCTGCTATCAGACTCATTGTGTGTGCGTGTTTTCCTACCTGTGCACAAGTTGTGTGTTCTCCTGTTTGAGTTTAGACTTGAGATCACCGTTGGCCAGACTGTCACTTTCCAACTCTGTCACCTTCTTCTCCAGATAACTGACCTGAGGGAGACAACAAGGCTTTGAACTCATCCTAACACACACACAGACACGCATATTTAAGGAGGCCTCAGGTGGAAATGAGCCCTTTCATTTGGTACACCTGCACACAACATGTCAGCTCCTCCTAACAGGAAATCATGTCGCTGCAAATCAGTTCACACAAGGTCAAGAGGTTCAGTTAGCTGTAAGCTAGTCTCCTGCTTTTAGTCCACCTGACAGTTCACAGGTGAGACATGTTTCTCCTCAAAGGCTGACGAGACAAGGACATCAGCTTCTGCTGGTGTCTGCAGAACCAGATTCAAAGGAGCAGGCATCACACACACCCTATATTGATTTTGTTATTCACTTATTTTATATATTTGAACACATTTGTCATACATTCTATGCATTTGCATATTCAAACACAATGCTCCAGGATGGAGGCACAAACTGGGGCTGAGCTCTGCCTAAATGTTCAGCATGCGCACTGCTGAACCAACCAATCCACTGCTCCGTTACATTTGACATTGACTGGACTCCATAGTCATAAAAACTATCTAATGGACCAACTCCTACTCACACCGAGATCCGAATCAGTGTTTCTGCCCATCAAAGATCATCTTTAATTATCCAGGTTTGCATGTTTATGAAGCAAGTGACATTTTGAATTGTCTGCTAGCAAAACACAGTATACTGCGATTGGAGGTGAAAGCCACGGTGTACCTGGTAGGAAGATCATTTGCCGTCCTTTTGTGATGTAAAATAGTTAAGGAGCATTAAATAGTTCCTAGAATACTGATATACAAAATCACTAAAGTGATTTCACCTAGCAGAGCATGCCTTCAAGGTGAAATGGACACCTCCAGCAGGAGACTCCACTGTGTTAGAGAGCACTAGCTAAGTGTACAGTTAAGACTGCAGCAACGTGACACTGACTTCAGTTCACACCGGCCGTCTGCACAGTCTGAACCAACGCACTACACTGACAAGGAATCAAGTCAGTATGGTTGAGTCCAGACATCCAAGGAATTCACCAAAAGGGCGTCCTTCTATGACACTGACACTGCTGCTTCTTGGCAGGTGATCCTGATGGTAGATTTGATTTAAAACAAAGAGATCCTGATGAGGCTCCGAATCTGAACTGACTTTCATTCAAAGTGTACAATAACTGTGTGTGTGTTCGTACTTTCTCTGTGATGTCGAGGTCGCAGGAGTCGATGCTGTCCGTGAACAGGTCCTCTGTGCTGCTGCCCTGACTGGACCCGAACACGCTGTGGTTGGCCTGGAACAGCTGACTGCAGGGTGGAGGAGAGAGGACACATTAGGAGGCAGCAGACATTATAATTCATTCAACATGATGATGATGGTATATAGAATTCACCCTGCTAAATGCTGAACCCATCATTGTGACTGGCCGTGAGGGGCCCCTCTTTCTATGCAAATGGAGATTGAGTGCAGTATTTTAATTAGTAGGAAGGTCAGGTCACTCACCGTCCAAACGCCGTGCTGGAAATCTTTCTGTTGGGGCTGAAACAAGAGACAAACTCACACAGTGAGCCACATACTATTCCTACTGCTACAACTACTACTGTGCTGTGCTATTATTATTTCTGCTAGTACGCTGTGACTTCTGCTAGCTCTGGTCATGATTAGACATCAAAGATTAAATGAAGACAAATCTAAATCCTAATAATAATAATTGATCTGCCATGTGTTCTTTGTTGCTGCACACACACACACACACACACGCACAAACTTGCAACCAGCCACCCCACCAGCTTGCGATACGGTTGCTATAGCAACAGCTCAGGCTCACCCCTTGATGTGGGTGCAGCATCTGGTGCCAAGAATGAATAGAAGAGATTTGTGTGGAAGGCTTATGTGTATGTGAGCATTGTTATACCGGGGGAGTTATCTTCTCTCCCCAACCATCGCTGTTTGGTCCCACTCAGCCTCCATGTTTATGCTCCTGTCTTCGTGTGCTGTGTGTATTCATATGTGTGTGTGTGTGTTCTCTACCTATTGGCCTTGAGGTTTCGTAGTCGAGCCTCCAGGTCATTGAGCAGATTGACTTTCTTGCAGCACTGAGAACAGTAGATGTCCAGCAGCTCACTGTTGTACAGCTGCCGCATCTTCTGAGGAGTCTGCCCGGCACTGCAATGACATCAGCAACTGAAATATATCACTGTGCTAACAATATTAAAATAGGAGTAAGAAATACATTAAATGTGATGATCCACATCTTTGATTTTTAGATTAGCATGACCGCTAACATGGTGGAGCCACAGATTTTGAGCTTCAAAACGACTCTTGTAGGTGTTGTCACGCATACGCTGTCCGTTCTTTACACTGTCAGTGTCTAAGATTCACACTCTGCTATGTTGCTGGTGATCAAATTCTGTACAGGCCTGGCTCATCTCCAACAGGCCGATTGTGACTTGTCACGTTAGAGAAAAGTTACAAAAACGTTATTGATGGTTCTCTTCTATTCAAGTGCCCACAGAGTCATGACAGTGACTCAGCATGAACACCAGGACCTGAAACTGAATTCAGCCATCGTGTATTTGATTATTTATCACATGGAAAAAAAGCTTTTAAAGCGCTCTGCATGCTTTGGTGTGGACTGTCATCCACAATTTCTTTAATGTCGCTGCTGTGAGCAGCTCTTCATTTCCTTTGTGCAGTGCATCAAGGGGGAACAATGGTACTCAACACCACACACATTTAGTATTCTCTACATACTGGGTTTTTTGAGTATGCCAAATGTTCTTAACTTTCCAGAGTGAAAATACTACACACTCACACATGCTTAGAAATAGAATATAGTATGAAGAGGGACCACTATCCAGAGGGTATATCATTGTCAGAGGATGACAGATGGGTTCTGAGACTGTCTGACCACCAACCTGGAGGGGAGGGAGGAGCCCAGGTCTGAGAAGCCATTTGTTCTGGTGTCATCTTCGGGGCAAGGACTGCTGGGAGTAAAATCCACATCCTCCCCCTCACCGTAGTCCTCAAACTGCTCCTCCCCGGAGATGACGGATGCAGACGCGGAGCCAATCAGGCGGCTGCATAACAGGAAGTACAAAAAGGATGGATAATTTTAAAAAAAAAACAGTCCAGAGAGCTTCAATAATCAGGTAAAATGATACAAAATTATTTTATTTTATTTTTATTTCAGCTTCATCATAACGGCCCATGTGACTGACCCGTCTTGTCGTGTTGGGTCCAGAGAGTCAGAGCTGTTGCCGTTTTCAGCGCTGCTGTCCATGTCACACTCCCCGTCAGCGCCACAGCCCTCACCATACACGCTGCATTCTGGGTAGGAGCGTGTGCACATGATAATAGGAGGGCCCAGCCTGGCCTCGCCGTTCTGCACACACAAACAGAAGTAAACATTAGCAAAAGTTAAAACAGCTTTGACAGAGCGTTTGTGTACAGGAGATTGTCTGCATCATTCAGTGCAAAGACAACACATCATGACTTGAAGGTACACTCTGTAATCATATGACACCTATCAGAAATTGTATCATTGTGTACAGAAACTAGACTCAAGAAGGCCTGTGAGCATTAATGCTTCCTATCAAAGAAAACAGCTAAATTCATTTGACTGATTAGTACAATGTCAGCTAAAAGTTTGTGTGAGAAGACAACTGGTTGTCCTCTTCCATCTGTTCTATAATAATCCATAACCTCTAATTTGACAGACTAATACACAGTATTTCAGAGATAATAGAATAAAATAGACTTTCATTTTCCTTGGAAAACTTGAAAACTCAGCTTCAACAACAACAATTTATTCAGCTGAGGAAAGCTTGTACAAAAACATGAATAAAACCGTGCCTGTTGCTTTTAATACAAATAAAAAACATTTGACCCCTAACAATAAGTCCTACACTTATAACCTACAGCAGTATAAATCTTAAATTACATCCAGATTTTTCTGTGACTTCAGGTGGCCCTTCTGTTTGTCATTAACATCATTTCCGAAGACAGCAAACCATCACCAGAGACACTTTTTAAATATAATGCGTTCAAGACAAATCCGAACTCGAGAAATTCTGACTTACTACTAGAAAAAGTACAGTGGAAGGCCACTGGCCGAGTCGGAGTTCGTACTTGTAAACTACCCTGACCTCAGGAAGAAGCATGTGTCTGACGTCACACACTTCTTTTGTACATTTTAATCAATATGGGAGTGGGGTAGGATATGTTTGAAGACAAATTATTTATATTAAAGTTGTAAATAGAGAAAAATCAATCAGATACATTTAGTATAAAAGTGCATAGAAATAGAAATAAAATGTATAATGGCAATTATTTCTTCGTGTCATCGGCTGTTTTGTTCATATATGCACGCTGCACCGCGGAAAGCAGATGTGCGAATACTTGCCAAAGAAACGTCATTTTGTCAAGGTCAGCCAGGTTTTTCGTTTACATTTACATTTTATTACGCACCCAGAATGCTTGGAGATCGGAAGTTGGAAATTTCAACTGCAAGATTCTGACCTCCGACTTTGACTGGAAGTACACAACTTCAAGAAATCCGCCCTTAAACAGAACTGTCTGACTTTGAACCAGCTGTACAGGACACAGTGACTGGTGTGGACTAAATCAAGTGTGCAGTTAAAGATCAGCTCCTGAGGACGTGGCAGTGACCACATGCTTTTGTTTCTCACTTGAACTCAGTGCACCTGGCATTAAATCTGTCTTGAATAGAATTAAATTCAACCTGCACCTTGTGATAATACAGTGCTCTTCCAGCGTTTGACCTGGAGATGGTCTCCTGGGTTGATTCATCACACACAGAGCGGGGTGCAGCGTGCCCCAGATCTGTCTTTTATTAATTATGCACGTGCCTGTCTGGCTCCACCAACACACCCTGTCTCTTACTCACAAACACACACACACACACACACACACACATTTTCATCTGCAATGACAAACAAGTGATTTCCTTCCTGTTTGTACTTAAGACTGTGTATTTCCACACACACCCTCGCCGTCTCTCACACACACACAGTCCAGCAGACATGGTGTGGTCTCTAAAGCTTTCATTCATCAATTATACACATGTTTTTGTCTGAGATGAAGAGGACATTTGCAGTATATGAGGCATTTAAAATAAATTCTGTGGACAGTGAAGTAAGGAATCATATTACATAGATTCATGATTTGTAGTGTTTTCACTTCCTGTTTACATTTTGCCATCATCAGACAGACGAGTAGACTTTGTGCTGGTGTGTGATGTGTCCTCACACTTCCAGGATTTTCCTCCCCCACGCTATACATTCTACATCCATCTGCATTTTAACATCACAATGCAATGACTTGTGGGTTATTTCCTTGAGCAAAGTCAGCAGAATTGTGGACTGTATTGAAACAGGAAATACAATAAAGTTTCAGAGGTCTCCAACAGCTTCAGATCACATTCGTACAACAACCAGAGGGCATGCAGAAAATCAGACTGACTGTGTAGAAGCTGCTGAATGCTAGTTTGGATTGGAAATCTCTTATTGAGCATTTGAGTCTCTTGAATCTAAAATCTTCACCATCACCTTGCAGGACATTCACAACCAACCATTCTGCCTACCTGGGCCAGGTGGAACTCTTCTCCCATCAGCAGAACAACTCAACACACCTGTGTGAATCCACAGAGAGCAACACTAAACTGCACGTGCCAATTAGAAAGATAAATGTGTCTGTGTGCAACATAACTAGCGGCAGAGTGAGATGTGACACCAATCACAGATCTGAAACCAGCGTCAAACACGCACACTATCACATGCCTTCTTTTCAAAATAACTAATCACACACCTTACCAATCAAGAGCACGTGCCACGTGTCTCCTCTCCAGTTCCATGTCATCAGTCACACCATTGTATGTCTGTGTGTGTGTGTGTGTTATCCAGATAAACATATGGAGTCTTCTGTTCAAGCTTGAACACGCACACGTATCGCTGCAGTTCAGTCATTCACGTTTGAAAACACACCGACGCTTCGGTCGAGACAAAGCCACACCCCCATCTCTCTCTCTCTCTCTCTCTCTCTCCATCTCTCTCTCTCTTGTTGCTAAGCAACTGTTCAGTTGGGCTGATCTCCAGCACTTCACAGTACACACAGCAATTTATGATATGTTTATATATTTATAGAAAAGAAAAAAATGTTATGAATGTCAAAAGTACATTTTAAAAATTAAATAAGAAGCCAAAAAATACTTTGGACTCAGAATTTTGATTTACATAATGGGACAGACAGTTTTATGTAACCCACAGTCATCCAGGAAAAATGTTAGAAATTATAAAAATGATAAATTCTCGTGGTAATTCATAATTCTTTTGTCTGCAATATGCTTAGCCTGCTGCCACAACCTGCCTCTGGTTAAGCAGTGGGAAATTGATGGTTGTGAACTTGATGACATAGTCACTTTTTAAGTCAAACTGAACATTTATTAGTATTTTTAATATATGTACAGTGATGAAAAGGCATCCGCACATCTGCTTTGTAACACCACACCCAACACCTCCAACCATAGTGCAAAAATTCACTCCAACTGTTTCTCACTGAGTATACATCCACATTAATGTCCGAAAATATGCTCAAAGAAACATCCCCATCAGAAATGCTAAAGATTGTACCTGGTAAATGTAACCGTTGTCAGTCACAGACGGCTGGTTGGAGGTAACACCGCGAGGACCCACAGCCATCTTCAGGATCTCCTCACAACCTGGGAGGAGAAAGAAAGATGAAGCTACAGGTCATGTGCTACAAGAACATTATCCCCAGTACAGTTTCCTCAGGAACAGTTTGATATTTTGGCTTACTTTTTTTATCAATATGACCCAATAGCCAGCAACCAGTTAGCTTAGCTTAGCATAGAGACTGGAAACAGGGGGAAACAGCTAGCCTAGCTCTGTCCAAAGGTAACAATGTTCACCTCCAGCTAACTGTATATTTCCTACCTTTGATTGCGAACACTCCGTGACAAAAGTCTTTGAAGTTGATCTTCCCATGAGCGTTAGGATCCAGGTACCTGGTCAACTTCTTCACCTGCGAGAGACAGAAGTCAGTCAGATTACAAATCAACAACACACCTCAGAGATTTTTAAAATACGAACACAATACAGCACTCCGGACAGAAACAACAAACTAGTTGAGACATTAGTTCAGAGCTGTGTGAGCAGCCTTCTTCACCTCACTGCTGTACATTAAAAGGCCTATCATCACTCTACAATGTGTCATGACTGAAATATCTCAACAATTATCGGATAGATTGTCATGCAGCTTCACCAAACTGACAACCTGACATTCACACCTACTGCATGCTGACGTGAGAAAGCAAGCAGGGCTCGTAGACACTTCCTCCACTTATTTATTTCAATACAGTTCTGCACTGCAGAAGGAGAACACTACAGTGAATTTGCCTTGGTGATATGAGCCCTACACTTCAGAAGAACCAGTCTATTATCAACTGCATCCTTATGGCAAGTCGTTCATGTATGAGAGGACAGAGGAGACGCCAGCACAGACCCACTTTCAGAGGCCTGAGATCAACAGATGTTTTCATGTAGACTACTGCTACAGACACCACCACAGGCTCATGTACATCCCCTGTGCACGTTTATGGACTGCTTCAAGCCAGATTCCCCCTGTGGGACAATAAAGACTGCCAATAATATAGACGTGTTTTACTGCTGAGTGGGTCTGGAGTGCTCACTTCATGTAGTTTTTATGGATTTTATTAAAGACATCATCAATAAGGCAAATTATGATGATACAAAAGTGTATAAATCCACTCTGTATTTCTGCAGTGATACATGAATGTCATCGCAGCAGCGACTGAAAACATCAACTCATCTACAGGATGTAAAAAGATGTGATGAAGGTCAAAATGTTGTCTTCTGCATCGGGGAAAATATGTTTAATTCAACAGCTTTTAAAGGAGCATAAAAATAGACATCACAGATGGAGGTGAAAAGAGGAGGAGGCGTGAAAAAAGAATGAAAGAACAGAGGAAGAGAAGAGAGAAGTGAGTCAACAGGTCTGTCATTATAATCTGTGAATATTGCTTTAAAGTGTTAACATTAACTCTGGTGTGACGCTCTAAGTGACGGGGTTTTATATACCGGTTGGAGCTTAATATACTGTTGGTCAATAAATCAATAGCTTCTTGTTCAAACCGACAGTAAACGTCTGATGAATAATTTCACATCAGATTGTTTTGGCCACTTGGGGGCAGAAGAATGAGCTGTAAACATGTCATTGACTTTGCAAGATCACAGAAAATCTACCACATAGAGCTGAGGGGGCGTGTAGAGCTGAGTGATGATTCTTTACTACATATATTCATATGCAAATATTGATTACAGCAGCTTTAACTCCATTTACCAGCTTCTTCCTAATCTTCCCACCGCATCGTCTCCTTCAGCAGATGTAGTTTGTTCTGTTGTCACAGTACAGTAAGATGTGTTTGTCTACATGTCCTCATGAGTACTGCTGACAGGGCAGCTGATGTAACATTTCCTTCGGTCACACATCACAAGATTATGTCTCGACTCTGACAGTCATACCCAGAGCACATGGTATGTTAGCTTTGATGGCAGAGGGCTTATGAATCTGGATAAGTACATCGAAATGACCTATTGAGAGCACAGCGTATGCCGTGGAACTACACACGCTGTGTGGCAAATGGTATCACACACACACACACACACACACACACACAGAGCTCAGTGTCACATCATCACACAGGCTTAAATGTAAATGTCAACATGCGGTGCCTAAAGCTAATACGGTTCTGTGTCATCCAGTTAACATCAAACACATACAGACTCTTTAATGTCAGACAGGCAGAAAACACTTATTACAACATTATTATAATAATAGTTATTATATTATTATTACACACGTGAAGCTCGGACACACAGTCCTATTCTTAAGTGTTCTTAGGACCGATCAATGCTTGTGTTTGTATTTGATTAAAGTACTTCCTGATGCATGTGGATAATAATAATAATATAATTTGAGATGTGTCTACGAGGGATGCAACCAACGATTCTATATTTTGATGGTACGATCATAGTCTGAGGAAAAATCTTAGTTACACAATTATGATGCATTCATTTATTTCAGAACAAAACTGATTTTTTTGTTTGTCGTTTGCAGTTTTAGTAAAAATGAAAAAAGAACTTTGAGAACATCATCATGTCCTTGAAGGGTTTACATGCTGTTTTGTTGAGTTTGTTTATGTTGCACTGAAAAGGAAACTCTTAACTCACCGCCACTCATCAGTAAGTTACAATAGTGTGACGTTTTAAACTGTGGTTAATAGTGAATAATCGCTGCAGCCGTGTTGTCTGCATCTACTCATGTGCATCCTGCACTCCAGCTTTCCTTCACTTGTTTCCTATAATATTAATATCAGCGTCATCGTGGATGTGTGGTCACAGGAAGGACAGCCTCTCATCAACCCCCCCCCCCAACAATCAAACACTGAAGTTCAAACACAGTTCAAGTTCGAGAGAGATGCGGTGCACTTGAAGAATGTCATTCACTGTGAGTAATGTCCCCGGAGCTGTACAGAATAGATCCGAGCTTCATTCATAACTCTAAATCAGCATTTGAAGCTTGGATCGGCTCCAACCACCCACAACGCTACAAAGGACACGAGATTATCGATAATGGATGGAAATTTTTATTTTTTTGTTTTTGTTTTGCATAACTAATCATTCTGTTTAAACTATTTCTGCACAGCTGCAGATAAAGATGACTATACTAATATAATTAGTATTCAATTATTTGTAGAATTAGTACAGCGTGACAGATAGATTTTTGGGGTCAATACTGATATCAGGGGTTAAAAAACTATATATTTTATATATTTACCGATATTCTCATTTACATATAAAGAAGTACACATTTTTTGCAATGACCCCTCAAACATGAGGAACACTTGTGAAAAAGATATGAAATGATGGCAGGATATTTCACAGTTTATACACTTTACACTTTAAACTTTAAACGCAAATAGAACACGACTGTTATGGTTTTGGGTTTCTTGTTTAGTTCTTCCTGTTTTATTTTGAAATTCTCCCCTCTCCTCATGTCTGAAACTTTACTTCTGATTAGTTTTACCTGTGTCTTGTTATACTGTCTTCACTTGCGTATTTACTTTGTGTGTTTCTCTGGTTTCAGTGTCTGCCTTCCAGAGATATTCCTCATGTTTTTTGACTAGAATTTGTTTTCTTGGACCTCTCCTGTTTTATAGATTTTGGACTTTGTTGCCCCTTTGATTTGTTTGCCTTCCATGGACTGCTCTCTGGTATTGACCATTCCCTGCCTCATCAAGCCTTCGTTTATTGACATTTGCTATTAAACCATTATTCAGCACAGGTTCTGCCTCAGTGGTCTGCGTTTGGGTTCTGTTCCTTGTGTTCTTGGTTACTCTGTTTGATATTTGTGACAACAATGGATCTAAATTACCCCAAGCATCTTTCAGCCCAAAGACATATCGGTCTGGCTCTGAGAATTAGATTCCAGCAGTGGCTAGGACTCGTGTGATGATGTGTAAAGTCCAAAACTCCTTTACAGAGTAACCTGCTTCCTACATGTACTTGTGTTAACAAAACTGAACTTAAAATATATAATAATAATCATAGAAAAGACCAATTTCATCTGATGAATCACTTCATACAAACTGAGGATTTTTATTTTTGTGTGTGGTAATAAAACATGACAGATATTCAAGGTGTCATCGAGTACAGCCCTAAATTGTACCTGTGGGGGAAGCATCTGTTCGTTATGTTCCTTCCATTTGTCACCCGTCTGTACAAGAGTAACTGTTTAATATGAGAAAACACAAACTGCGGGGCATGCATGTAGGTTGAGGAATAAAGATATTATTTCAGACTGTTTGTATTAATCTGATGTTCACTGCTGTTTCACTGATCACCACAGAAACACACGATCCTGTTCTCTAAATCAAACTAATGTAAATACAGGACTGGTGCAGTGAGCACCATCTCATAGGCTGCTCTCAGCAGCTGGGCGGATCATTTTATTACTTAACAAACCACCAATCGGCTCCTCGTGAAGCTCCCGTCGCCATGGCGACAAAGAACACATGGAGATAAGAGGAGCCGCGAGAGGGGAGGAGGAAGATGAAGAAGTAGCATCCTCTTAGTACGAGCGGGTTATTTTTAGTGATGTGTTCAGGGTGCTCAGCCGCCATGACAGCTTAAAGACAAATCTACTCTCAGTGTGAGATATCATTTATCTGTGGTACTTTAATCTGCCTGCTGAGTCCCATTTCTTTCTCTTCATCGCTCATATTTCAGTTCACACAGTAAAGAAACTAAACACAGGCAGAAGGTAAAGGAGGCTAGTCTACACCTCACCTGAAACATCTGATTCAGCCAATGAACAAAAAGTGATGCACAACATGTACTTTGCCATGTGCTTTAGACTCATTCCCATGCAGTCACTGGTTTTGGGTGTGGAAAGCTTGGTCCATAGATGCATTAATGTCTGATTCAACGCTCAGAGTTTTACATTTGTCTGACAAACAGCCACTAAGACATCAGTGTTGGCAGAAACACTGAAACTTACTCCACATAACGAAGAATAGTTGAATTATGATGCGATTATGATCTAAATGTCAGAGCACACTGAAATGTTGACATCCACACACTCCATATTTAGAACACACACTGTGTATCAGACCTTCTCCAGGCATCATTCATTATTTAATCCTACATATGTACCTACGTTCCACTACAAACAGACATCGCTCAGGGTTCCCTCTGCTAGAACCAGGTTCAGTACCGTACAGAGAGCCCTGGCACTGCTGCTGGGTGCTGAACTAGTACAGCCCTCTCCATGGTCCTGAACCTTAGGCGGCATTGCATGTCAGACCCCTGCCAGAGCTGTCAAACCGCAAAAGGGCACATCATCAGGGTGGAGCGCTTACAGATCAGGAGTCCCTTTGGAGCTAATCTGCTCCCTCAACCCCTCACTGCACCTGCGCTCAACCTGAACCTCGTGCACATTCAGCTGAAGAATGTGAAACGACTGGCTGCTGCGTCTCAGGTTCAGTACCGCAGCGTTTGTGCTGCTGGTGCTGAAGTTCACAAAATGGCGTTCGGTCAAAGGTGAGCGGAGCAACATGGAGATGTAGCAAAGTGGCTCGGCTTGATGCACCACCATTAGTACTGCACGTCCTGTGAGCCCCAAAACAGTGATTCAGAGGCACAATGGGTTTCCAGATAAATGTATGATGATGACTCAGACAGGAAATAACAGATTTGATAAATTAGGCTCCTCAAAATGCTGAAATACTGAGTCAGATAATGAGTTTAACCTCTTCATGATTCAAATCTGAGATGACTCAACTGATCGTGACTTATAAACCTGCAACGAGGCAATATTACTTCATATTAAGTTGTCAAGTGTAAAAACAATGCTGGAAACTCAGCCGCACAATGTTAACCTGTACATACCAGCATAATACTGACACATGGAGACGCAGACCTCAAACTCAACTGTCTGCTTCACTCCTGTGAGATTTTCACTACCTTCATCTGGAAATCAAAAATCAATTAAGGAACTAATATAATCAGACAGGACTGTTAGTTTGCAGTTAATGGAGTGAATTAAATACCTCACAAATTGGAGCGCTTCATCAAATTATGCTCAACTCATATCAAATATTACCATTAAGCAGGCGTTTATTGAGACATAACAGTGACAGATAGCACTGTACAAACAGTAATATTATCTGTTGCTCCAACACTTACCACCAGTGTGTTCAAACTCGACTGTAGATGATGTCATGAGACACATGTGGCCAGGACAATAAATAAAAATCAATCGATCATCAATGTGTATAGACTTTTTAAACATAAACTTGACCTTTGAACGCCGCAATTAAGACATATTTTTATAATAAAATCGATGAAATTAATGCAAAGACCAGTGTTCTTTGTCCA
Source organism: Argyrosomus regius (assembly GCA_946959425.1). Lineage (NCBI taxonomy): Eukaryota > Metazoa > Chordata > Actinopteri > Sciaenidae > Argyrosomus > Argyrosomus regius. The sequence goes on along the minus strand of OX336897.1, from coordinate 19,766,997 downwards.
CGGTTCATTCAAAACATATTTTCTATAGCTTGACACACACACACACACACACACACACACACACAATGCTCCTGACACAGACTAACAAGTAGCAAACACATCTGTCAAACAGCAGCCAAACAAAAATGCTACTAGGTAATGTAATAATAATAATAATAATAATAATAATAATAATAATAATAATAATAATAATAATACATGTCATATTTAATGAGTCACTGAATGCTAGCACACCTGTCTGTGTAGGACAGGTTGTCTGTCCAGCTGATACACTTGTTCTGTTGCTGTCAGGAGCTCATGACGTCTGTTATGTGTTATATATTAATATATATATTAAATATTGCTAAATAGAGAATAGAGTCAGTCAGTCCTCCACAGCCTCTCACCTCGTCTCCTTGACCGAACTGAAGACCGAGGTCCACCAAGTGCTCCACCCGGATGAAGCCGTCAGCATCCTCGTCACACACGTCGAAAACCTCCTTGAGCCTCCTCAGAAACTGCAGGAGCTGCTGCTGGTCTGGAAAAGCATGTCCCTCCATCGTACGGCTCGGTTCTGGCTCTCTCAGACTGACTGTGAAACACTCGGTCCGACGGTCGCCATCATCGCTCCGTCCTCAGCTCTGTGACATCAGCAACCGCTCGTTCAGGAGGCGCGAGCGAGCGAGCGAGCTCCGGAAAAGGGCGATGATTTACGACTGGAGCACGAGGCATTGCGTCACAAGCCAGCTGCTAATTAAGAATCCAGGTGTGTTACCACCATCCGCCTCCTGCTTCCCACCAAAATAAAATGACACTGACCTAATATGTCCTTTCAGCTATGGTAAGCCAGCTCGTGACTTTCAACGCGTCGTTTGTCTCGAGAAAACAAATAAACAAATAAAATAAAATTTAAACAAATTAAATGAACGGAAGGAGGAAATAAAATGTATGAATACATGTCATTTGTGGTCTGATAAATTTTGAGCCAGACTCAGATTGTAACATTGTAAACATTTTATAGTTAATTAATTAATAATTATTGTGCCGTTTCAGGGGTGACCTTCTTGTTTTTAAAGGGTAAATTTGTATTCAGTATGTTTGGATGTCTTACTAATTTTAAGTAAATATATAGAATAACAGCAGACTTTCCACCACAGCAGCACTCCGTTTGACCTGAATGGAACAGGACATTAATTAGTATCATTGGTAGCACCTGAGTTTACCCTATATTTTATACCAAGATGGCTGCATCCCAATTAGGTGAGACAGCTCTAGTGCCTGCTCATTCACTGAGACACTTAAATGGAACAGAGCCATCATTAGTGTTAGTTACACCTGTACTGGTCCTGCTGTTGACGAATCAAAATGTATGCTGTCTCTTTAATTCACTCTGGGGTTTTCCACTTGTATGTAACTGACTGAGTTTGAGTTTGTTGAGAATTTTCTACTGTTACACTACCTTAACATTATCCAGTAAATGTCACCGTGTGGCTCAACTAAAGTTACAGTCATATAGGTCCAGTGTGTCAGATTTAGGGGACTCTATTGACAGAATATGGCAAAAATGGAATATAATATTCATAACTAAGCTATCATTAGTGTATGATCACCTGAAAATAAGAATTATTATGTTTTTCTTACATTAGAATGGGCATGTTATATCTATAGATGCTGTGGGTCCTGTTCCATGGAGCCCACCATGTTTCTACAGTAGCCCAGAACGGACAACACACACTGGCTCTGATCAGGGCTTTCACGTTTTCCATCTGTTGTGTTGCCACTGTAATTTCCCTGTTGTGCTAGCAATGAGAGGGTGAGGCAAGGGGGCTGCAATCACCATCACTACACTGCTAGATGCCATGAAATCCTACACACTGCGGTCCCTTAAATTTGGACTTAGTATAATGTCTGCATATGACATATTAGTACTTAACAATTATTAAATTACATTTAAGTATGTATGCAATGTTCTATCTATCTGCATGCACACTTAATTTCTGAGTGTTGACGTACAGTACATTTTATTATGCAATGCAAAAAAAAGATGGAGGTGTTGGAGGTACCCGCAGCTACAAAAAAAAAAAAAAAAACATCACATTAAAAGATTTAAAGATGTTTATAAAATAAAATCTAATGAGAAACCATTTTGCTTTCTTGTAAACTAACTAAATAAACATTTGGGACACAGGAAGTGACTTTAATATATCATAATTCTGAAGTAGTAAGTCAGATTTTTGACATCTGATAATCTTAAACTTTAAAAGATGTAAAAATATATCGTCTTGGACAAATTAATAATGAAATACGTTTGACTTTGACATACTATCACTAATTTACCCTTCTTTTATTCTTATTCCATTTCCATCATTTTTTTTCTTTTCCTGGCAGAAATGAGTGAAAATTCAGCCAATAGTTTACAGATTTTTATTAGAAAAACAATTTATACAAGACTGATATCCACAGTCACATCACTGTACAAGACATAAAACCATAATTTCCCACTAACTCCAGCTCGTTTCAGTACTGACACCTGTACTTTGCTCTGAAGTGATGACTTGTGTAAAAGCACAGAAAAGAGAATATAATTCCATCTCTCAGCTGTCATATGTAATGTAAAGACTCCCAGTTTAACTGAGAGTAGGTGAAGGATCCTGAGTTCATTAAAAGTCCATTAAAACTTCAAAGTCACAGTTCGATTTAAATGACCAGCCTCGGTTCCAGCAGGGAGTCCCACCGTTCTGTCACCTGTGGGAGGAAAGTGAAGATGTTACCTGTTCTAAGATAAAAACAAGGTCAGTATGGATGACAGGAAACCATACAGCAAGCAGCACCCGATCACAACACCGGCTATTTTCTGCACATGCAGCTGTTTTTGACATCCACTTTCTCCATGTCGGGATGAGTAATTGAAAAGAGGGGATCACTGGGTGAAACAATCAATCATTTGTTCATTAAATAGTGTTTGTTAAACTGTAAAAAGTAAACATTTTTTTAATTAAAGTGTTTTAATTCTTCTTTTTACTCTGCCTAGCACCTCAGAACATATCAGGCTCTCCATGTACCTCCATTATGGCAGCTCACCAGAGCTAATCTGGTAAAACAGGGTCACTCCTGACCCACACTTCTCTTCCTAATATTTATTGTTTGGAGCCACGGTTGCAGTGTTCATGAACCATTCATTTTACCTCTGCCTACTGTCTTGTCATTTAATCATGGATGTATATGCGAGTTATGTGCATGGACAATGGTAAACCTATTTAAAATTACATTCCAGCTATCTCATAGTTTGTTTTCATTTAAGGTTTTCTAGTATTTTGATAGTATATTGTGTTTTTAAATTTATTCATTTATTTTTTAAGTATTATTTCAGGGATTCCTCCACTGACTACTAGAGGGAGGTTGTGTACCACCAATTTGAGAATCAGTTAATTAAGTCATTAATTTGGAGTAGAGAAACATAAAAAATCATATCAGTAATATGATCATATCATGATAAAAACCCACAGAAAGTCATATACTGGGACTTCATCTCTGATAACAATACAAGTCTCTTTGACATGCTCTTGAGGTGATGCCTTTAATTCTACAGAAATGAGACTGTTCCTATAGAAGCTCTCTTGAAGATTAGATTGCAGTTCATTCGCTTTCTTTCTGAGACTAAGATCCATATCCGTCTCATGTCTGTGTGTGAAGTACAGGACATGGTTAGCCTAGCTTAGCATAAAGACTGGAAGCAGAGGCAAACAGCTCATCTGGCTTACGCAAAAGCACAAACATGCACATCTAAAGCTATTTATCTTTTTTATTTAACCACTGACCAAACTGAAATTTAAAAAAAACATAGTTTGTGGTTTTGGGAGGGGGGGGTTTAGAACAGTTTCTTGTGAACAACAGCCGGGAACATGTGCTCATCTAACTACATCCTGACCTCACTTGAGATCTTTCATTTCATATCACTCTTAGAAAGAAAAAGAATTGGCATATTTTCCATGAGGTGGAACTATTCCTCAAGAAGCACCGTTATAAATTAATGAATTAATAATAGCTATGTGCTCTGACTTACCCGAGAGCTTCTGGACACCGCATACTCCACACTCTCCGTGCCATCTGGGTTCTGGTAAACCAGGTCAAACTTGCCAGGCTCTACAGGAGCTGAGGAGAAGCAGCGAGTAATGAGTGATCACAAATGTGTAGAACATGTTGGAAAATATAGTGTTAATTAGTAACTTAGAATTAAAACTCAACAACGTTTCAAATATGGTTCATGTTTGTGTGTGTGTGTGTGTGTGTGTGGTGACATGATCCTTACCTTGAGAGCCATTATTTAGCTCCAGCTCAATCTGTTTGGTGGTGTAGTCAAAGCTCACAATCCTGCCCTCCTAAAATGTGATATGGCAACATTAGTCAGTGGTGTCAGTGCGTGACTCCAGTATGAATGAATGGTTTTCATTATTAACTCTCCCAGTCCCTCCCAGTAACTTGAGACCAATAATCGCAGCCGACATGTTAGATGTAGATTCCCTCACCTTATATTCTGATACCTCAGGCGTGTAGTTCTCAGTTAGCTCCAGCAACTGTGAACACACACACACACACGCACAGCTTATAACTACACACAATGTTCAGCCTCTTGGTGTCACTGAATGATTTAATACAACTGTGTTTCCTTTATTGGTGACTCTTAATTGAACACAGATCGTTAATATAGTTGAGTACTGCCTGTAAAGGTGTGAAAACAACAATTCACTTTGAAACCTGCATTAAAAGCTACTTGTAATTAAGACTGCAACTAACGCTAATTTTCAGCATCGATTGAGATCCACTCATAGAAATTCATCAGTGTGTGTTTTGGCAACATATTTTGCTCTAGTTGCTACTACAGCTGGAGAGCTATGTGTTAGCACGCTGGCCAACCGGTCACATGCTAGTGCTAGTCAGTCAACAACGGCTGTCCCGAGCTTCTTTTATTTTCTCTGCACTGTAACGTTTATTCTCCTCTGGTGTTTTGTTCTCAGGACTGTACAAATTATGAATATAAAGACTTTTAAAGAGTTACTGAAGAGAAAGCAGGGAAAGCTTGGTGGCTAACAGGATATTCATTAGATGTATTTGTAACATCAAAGTGATTATATTGAAATCAAGTCTTGAAATCTAAATTTTGAGGTCACATCATAATCTTTTTCAAACTAATAGGTAGACTTCATGTCTTCTCGCCCTGGAACACAGCCACAACCATAACTGGAAAAATGATTTTGCTGTAATCTGTTTAGTCTATAAAATATCAGAAAACTGTGTGAAAGAAGTTCTCATCCAAAAATGACTTCTTCTTCTTCTGTAGATATAAAATTTTCACTCTAAGGTAACATAAACGTAACAGTTCTTATTTCCAGGTGATTCTACACTAAAAACATAGTTGTGAATATTATATACCTTTTCTGTCAATACATACCCTTAAATGTCACACACTGGACCTTTAAGTTACTTCGTTAGGTTTTCATTAACTCAGTGTGTGTTCTTTGAAACATGTTCACACTTTGTTTAAACCTCTACTTCTATTTCACATGTATGACATGTGTGTCAAACATGAAAATGCCAGGCTCCTGTGTCTTGTATGCATGTGTCTATGTTAAAGGCCTCATGCACAGTATTTTGTGTTTATCTGAGAGGACTGTTGGTGCCAAACTAAACAGTGAACTAAACAGTGGAGGCAGGGCTTCAAAGCTAAACAGGTTAGCATGTATGCAATACAATGTCACTAGCAGGGCAGATCCACTGTATGAGAACAGACCAGGCTTACCTTAAAGGCAATCTTCTGCCCCACCTGTGGAGGGCCAGCTAGCAGGGGCATCGAGCTGTAGTCCTGTTTGGGAGCGCTTTCTGCTCCGTTCTACATACAGAGACAGACAACACATGTAACTGTACAGGCAAAAAGAAGCTAATGTGACAGAGGCAGGACTTTCTGAACTACTGAACTCAAGTTGATCCTGCTGTAATTGAATGTGTATAAACACTGTAGATGCAGACAGACCTGGATGACCAGTGACACGTTGCTCAGTGAATCAGTCTGGTAGGACGGCTCCTTGGCTCCATTGTAGCTGTACTCAAAGTTACCATTGTGCCCCCTGTTGCCCCCTCTACCTTCACCCCTCCCCCTCTCTCCAGGGCCATCATGCCTGGGTTGTCCTCGGCCACGGCCGCGGCCTCTCCAAGACGCCTGACTCCCCGCACCACGGCCCAGCTGCTGGACGGGCTTTCGGATAACCAGCTGAATCTCCTCTTCACTGCTCGAGCTACAGGGCTCTGCGGGTTTGTCACGAGGAGGCGGCGCTGCGCTCGCAGCCTGCTTCTGTGCACAGTTCGTGGGCTGCAGGGCCGGAGACGCCTGCTGAGATTTAGAGCCGTCACCTATTCTTCCTTTGGGGGCTGTGGACGCTGGCGGTTTGGTTTTTGGGGGGATTTTTACACTGGTGGCCTCATCAGAGGAGGAGGAGGTATCTGAGGAGGATGACGAAGGAGGGCGTGGTTTTGTCTGGGCGGGTTTGGTGGCTGGAGGTGTTTTGGAGGCAGCAGGGGTGGAGGAGGGTGCTTTAGGTGCAGGTATTACTTTTTTGGGTGCAGGTTTTACTTTTTTGGGAGGTTCCTCCTCCTCACTGCTGCTGCTGCTGCTGGAATCTGAGGAGGAGACCTTCTGTGGGGGCTTCTTGGTGGTTTTAGCAGGCTGCTCCACCCTGGTTGGGGTTTTTTTGACGGAGGCAGCAGGTTTGGGGGTGACAGTGGGGCCATCTTCCTCTGCCTTCTGTCTTTTCTTCTTCTTTGTGTGTTTTGAGGACTTCCTGTCATCCCCTGAAGCCTGCTTGGCCTCCTCGCTCCCCTTTTTCCTCTTCTTTTTCTCCCACTCCACACTCACTCCATCCTCCTCCGTGGGCCTCTGCCTCTTTCTGGACTTGTCACTCGCTCTGTCCGGACAGTTTCCATTCACCAGAGCCAGAGAGTCCACCTTCACCCTGGAAAACAACAATCAAACCATGAGCATCACAAAACTCCACCTTTGTCTCTCCCACCCATCACCTGACGCCCACCTGACGCTGTCGTTGTCGCGCACCACGTGCACGCTCTCGGTGTGCGGCAGGTAGCAGTCCTCTATGAAGAGGCTCAGGATGCTCCCGCGGCTGAACTCAAACTTGTCTCTAATGAGACTCTCCAAATCCGCCACCACGCGGCACGTGTTCAGGTCCACGAGCAGCCAGCACATCCGGCAGTCGACGACAGCCGGCGGCGGGTAGTCAAAGTGCAAGCGCACGCGGATAAAGTTGTTACTGTGAGCAGCCATGATGGTCGAGCACGAGCAGCCCGGACACCAAAACACAGCTCTTGTCCCGCGGTTCCGCAGCCGGGCAACAATAATAGTATTTCCGGTTACAGTTTTCAGAATAAGAGTATCTTCAAAATCAATTATGTGGAGAATCTCAACCTGAACCAGGAACGTTCCTTTATTTAATACTTACGTGATGACTTATAAAGAACATTTTTAATAAATAAGCAGTACTTTATAATAACTTAGAATTTTACAAAATGATGTATCAACAATAAATAAATAAAACAATACAATAATATATATACAATAATAAAGCCATTAGCTATAATAATGGTCGACTCTGTAGAATCCATCAATACCAATACACTTTATGAATTTAGTGTCAAAGTGCGCCAAATTTAGATTCCACTTTTTGCAGTAAATTCATGACTATGTGACTGTGTTCTAAGTACATTTTGTTTGTCATTGATATTAACATTTATTATAGCGTACATTTAGTAGTTTGAGGTCAATGGTTTTTAAAAGTTGGGAAAAGCGTTGTCTTTTCGTGCTTCTATTTTGAAGGACCGATGTTTAACCGGAAGTCTGGGTCACACTCTCTCACAGCAACGCTGCCCTCTGTTGGCACGGAGACGGCTGTGAATCTCTCTTCTTCGCTAGTTTTTCAGTGTTTCAGCTGACAACACCAACAATTATAAAGTTTGATCATCGATTTTCTCGGTGATAAACGAAACTCTTTCGATTTTTCTCCCTTAAAAATTATAGTTTACTGAAATATAAATAAATATATTTATATAAATATAAATTAATGTATACTAAACACGTGCTAACTTATGTATTTGTTTATTTAAATTACATTATATCATGCATTTTATATTTTAGCTATTATAGGAGTACCAACGACTTGGTCAGCTGACCCTGGGTGTGGTCATGTGACTTCTCGCAGCATAAAGCCTTACAGAGCGGAGTCGTCACACACTCACACTCCAACAATGGGACGGTCAGCCGCTGCAGCAGCCTCTTCTTTATTGTTTTTATTCGCCTTCATCGTCAGTAAAGGTATGATTTGTCATCTACATACACTATGAGATGTTATAGACAGACGCAGGCAGACAGATAACTCACGCCTGAGTCAGCTGACCACAAAACGAAAGTAACCATGATGTGTACATACAGTAGAGCTGATCTGTTTGTGAGTGGATAACAAGTGAAACAATGAATCCTCTGCAGGGCTCTGCAGCCCCCTGGCAGGTAAAGAAGTCTGGAACTATGTGGAGGTGAGAGACGGGGCCCACATGTTCTGGTGGCTGTATTATGCTGACAGCCAGTCTGGAGGGTACAAGGACCTGCCTCTGGTCATGTGGCTGCAGGTAGGACCAGACACAACCAAGTCCACTCATCTGTACAGTAAGAACACAAGTGTTCTGCATGGTTTGCAGGTCACATATACTCGGGCTAATGTTCCGGACCATCCTGTGTTATGTTAACTTTCCATGCTTTGAATCTCAGCTTCTGCTGCTGAGATTTGGACAGTTTGTCTATATAAAAGAGAGAAACTCTGAGCCTTAAATGCCTTAGATAAGTGGTTGTCAGTACCTCCCAGTGCCTGTCGTAAATTTAGGCACAAACAGTGATCTGGTCTTAATCAAGCTGGCTGACAGTTGTAAGGTGGCTGCTTCACTTGACTGACTAACAGCAGCGTCATTTCTATTTTCTACTGCAGAGGAGGAACTGGAAATAAGGTCACATGTCTCTAACTGTAGGAACCTTTTAACAATTAAAGCAGGCATCTTAGTCAGAGATTAGATATAGCTGTGGTGGCTGGAAAATGGCCTAATGTGTTCTCACAGACATGCTGATGCTGTTGTCAGTCAGTTTCTGTCGAGTCATGCACACAACAATAATATTGTGTCAGTTATCTAATACAGGAAGTTGATTAGCAGACAAAAAAATCTGTGAAATAAGATGAGATAGGCTTTAATGAGGCCACACCGGGGAAATTCACTTGTTATAGCAACTGATAAATAAGAAATATATAGAAAAAATTAAGATATACTTGAAACTCGAACGTTCTAATCACATGTTGCTTTTGCTGCTCTGAATGTTGGGACATGATGTGTCTTTAGGGAGGACCAGGAGGATCAGGAAGTGGCTTTGGGAACTTTGAAGAGATCGGACCTTTGGACAGAGACCTGAAGCCCAGAAAAACAAGCTGGGTAAGATGATGATTTTGTGTTTTTTGCTCAGTGATCAGAAAATACTTTGTGTTTTGGAGCTAATACTTGTAATTACAAGCTGTGATGTGTGTTTGTGTGTTGACTCTTGCAGGTCCAGGCAGCCAGTGTGTTATTTGTCGACAACCCCGTGGGCACCGGCTTTAGCTACACTGACAGACCGGACCGCTACGCTACTGATGTGGCCACCGTGGCCTCAGACATGCTGGTGCTGCTCCAACACTTCTTCAAAGAGAGGCCCGAGTTCCAGGTTTGCCACTTGATTATAGAACATGTTGGGCGTCAAGCCAAGCTCAGTAATCACATAGTGATCATGCTTCTGCTGCATCTGAGCTGATGGTGTTTGTATTCTCTGCAGAGCATCCCCTTCTACATCTTCTCTGAGTCATACGGAGGCAAGATGGCAGCTGCTATCTCTTTGGAGCTCACCAAGGTGAGTAACTGTTTCTCCAGTCTGGCAGCAGAACGTCACTTTACAACTTCAGGTCCACGTGAGCTCACTGATACTGGAAAGTCCCAGTGCCGAACAGCTGTCATATGATGGATGAGGCAGCAAAAAAACACAACATGAACAGTTTAGTGGCTTGTCAGCAAGTTTTTCAGGAGCAGTAGAAGTAAAACTTTATGGGTTCTAGAGAAGTATGATGTTTTTCAGTTGTGTTTTGTACTTTTATTTCCTCTAGTATAATAACAGTCAACAGTGGTTGGTCAGTAAACACAGCACAGATTTAAAGCTCCAGACGCCAGCCATTAATTATGACTACCCACTGACAGTAACAAGACTGGAGGCTCTGACATCTCTGGTCATAATTTGGTATGCGTGTTCATGGTAGACGTTTTGTCACTGAGCTCAGAGGTCAGCACCATGTGACGTGACTGTAACATGTTTTAATTTGTGTCTCCTGTATTTGTGTGTCCAGGCTGTGGCAAAAGGGAAGGTGAAATGCAACTTTGCTGGTGTGGCACTTGGGGACTCTTGGATTTCACCACTGGGTCAGTGTCAGTCGGTCTTTAACACAACCTTTGTGAAAATTTTGTGCAACCTCACTGGAATGCTGCAAACACCCAGATTTCATGGACAGTATTACACAGTGGCAAGGCTTTCGCACTTTTTTTTTAGCAATGAAGCATGTCTCCAAAGCACCAGCACAAGTTAAATGAACACTTTCTCAGTTGAGAGCTAAAGCAGTTACTTTAGATTTATTCGATGGACTTGTCCATCTACGAAAATAACTGCTGCTTTTGCATGAGGAACAAACCATGCATACTTACATCACACTTCTCATTTAAAATGAGTGACAGACGGTGCTGCGTTCAGGGTGTTTGGAAGCCCATCATAGTTGATGGAGTAACATGTAGTAATAGATGGTACAGACATTACTATTGGGTAGACTTCACCACACATTTTCGAGTGTTTTCTGAAATGTTCTGAGCTTGACATGTTATATTTATGCTGAATTATTATTATTATTATTTTTTTAAAGAGAGCAAGTTCCATTAATCACAGGGTTCTTTAAATGTTTGGACTTCTGCTTCATCCACAGACTCTGTCATGACCTGGGGGCCGTACCTCTACACTACTGTAAGTAACAAACCATTAAAAAAAAAAAAAAGTCTGGTGCTTATCAGATTCTGTAGTCCAGCCGGTGTGTTGACTTTCTATGTGACTGTGCAGTCTCTGCTGGATGATTACGGCCTGGCGGACGTCAGCAGTGCAGCGGACGCTGTGAAGAAAGCTGTGGAGCAGCAGCAGTTTGAGAAAGCCACAGAGCTGTGGTCTGTGACCGAGTCTGTGGTGGAGCAGGTCGGTACAACATGGGAGCATCCACAGTAAAGGGCAAATGTCCACACACATGTCACTGTTTGATGCTGTCAGGGCTCATGTGCTTGTTTTTGGTTTTCTCTCAGAACACCAACGGAGTCAACTTCTACAACATCCTCACTCAGGATCCAGACGACAGAGTCACCGCCTCAGCAGGAGAAGACTATATCTGTAAGAAGCAGCTTAAAATCGAAGAACAGCTCGTTGGGTTTGCTAAATAAAGTTTAAATGTTTTTTTTCTTCATCAGCTCTGCAGGCACGTCGGCATATTCGACCCCTCCACAGACAATCACTGAGCCAGCTGATGAATGGACCAATCAAGAAGAAACTGGGCATCATCCCCCAGAATGTCACCTGGGGAGGTATTCTACCGTGACAGCTCACTTTGACAAACATTTTTGAAACAATCAAGTTTATTTTCCCTCACGTGTATGTGTGTGTGTTTATGTGTGTTCAGGCCAGGCAGAGCAAGTGTTCAGCAACATGGCAGGAGACTTCATGAGACCAGTGGTGGACATAGTCGACCAGCTGCTGTCTGCTGGAGTCAACGTCACGGTCTACAACGGTCAGCTGGATCTCATCGTGGACACCATGGGTAACTGACTCGCCCTGTTAGCTTCCGTTCAGCAGGATGTAAGCCCCGTCCAGAGCTGAACATCTCCCTCTTGTCACAGGTCAGGAGCAGTGGGTGAAGCGGCTGAAGTGGGAGGGTCTGCCCGGATTCAACCAACTGAGGTGGACCGCCCTGGATGACCCCGCCGCCGCCGGCGTTACTGGAGCTTTCTACAAGACTTACAAGAACTTTGCCTTCTATTGGATCCTCAAAGCCGGTCACATGGTAAGACACCGGCTGATGTTCATCACACACGTCATTTCATACTCACTGATGCTAAAAATGCTAAAGACGCTAATGCTAATTAGCCACCAGTCACCAAGAATATGTTTGAGGGCAGTAGTTATTAACTGAAACAAGTACTATACTGCCCCCGTGTGGTAGATCGTCACCCTGAATTAGTCAGTTCATGAGACATAATGATGGGATAAATCAATAAACTGTAAAGAATAAATGGATTTAGGTGATATTTATCGAGTAAATTATCAGATGAGTGAAGATTAGTCGGGACATTAGTTCTAATATTTTTCCTGTCGTCACAGATTCCCTCAGATCAGGGCCCGATGGCCTTGCAGATGTTGAAGATGATCACCCAGCAGGACTGATCCTACCACTCTGATGCCAGCTGGAATGGCTCTGACAATCACAATGATCAAATGATCTTTTTTTTTTTATTATTATAGCCCACTCCCTGCTAAACCAAATCAAGAATCTCAGTTCACTTCGACTAAAGCAATGATCTGTATACATCACAGCCAGAAGAACAACAATAAAGACACGTTTGGTTTTTCTAAATGCTGTCCCGTCTTCTTCTCTGTCACTATAGCAACATGTTACAGTTCAAAGATGTTAATGATGGCTAACATGCGCTGCTTTTTCTTTAGGATGCAAGAATGAATGTTTTATACGGGGATACTTTGTTGTTGAATTCATGAAACTAATTTGACTTTTGTCACCTGCCTTTATGGAACTATGACACTCACAGCTCCATGAGGAGTTGCATGCTTACATTGGTATCTGACATCAAACACTACATGAGGCTGATTGTCATTAGTTTTGCACGTATTTAGTCAAAAACCAAAGAACTGTACAAACTGTCATCGACCTGATCGTCAACGTATTCCAAAAAATGTGCACCTTTTTTATAAACTTTTTGTTGAACAGACTTTTTAATATCAAATGTAGACGAATTGATCTAACTCAAGTACAAATAGGAATGTTATAAGTGTTAGAACTGGATCTGGACATATGAATATTGTACATAGAGGAAAATGAAACAAGCTCCTGGTGATCACAGTTTATTGTATAATGATGAGGTGGCAGGAGGTTAGCTGAGGTTTTACGAGTCGTCACATTTCAAAAACCGTTTGACAATTTTCTTTCAGAATTCCACCAAAATGTACTCGAGTAATAAATCCTGAACACTGTGGAAAATGTGAAGTGTTGTCTGTCTTCGTCTAATATTCCTAACATACAGTTTATAAAGCATATCTGCAGATCAAAAGGTTAATCCTGCATTTGAATGAGATAAAACGGTACAGTGCACCTTATATAATCACCTTATATATAAGTGATAAGTGCTTAATCAATACATATTTGCTGCGTCTACAAAGATGATGAGTTCACAGGAGTGTGTACCTCTAAATCCTGATACATCACTGATATTGGAGCCTCTCTCAAGTGCAAATGAGCCATGCAAAAATACAAGCAAAAGGAAAATACATGACAGATGACTACAGACTACAGATGGACTACAAACAAAAGACTCCTGAAGGAACCTGAGATGTAATAGGAGTCCCTACTGTGCAAATCTAAGGCTCAGTGCATAACATGACAGCCCTGGATACACTTCATCTGACAACTTCATTGCCAGCTGAGCATTAAATGATGTAATATTTCATCCTTTAAAAGCACAACTGGATGATTTTCATAATGTAATAATAAGTAAAATGTTCAAATTGTTGAGTTCACTCTTGACTTCTTGAAACAATCACATCTTAAAGGTCCGGTGCATAAAACTTAAGATCTACTTACAGATTAACCCATGATTATGTTTTCATGTTTTTCACAAGTTTCAGTTTCGAGGTGAGGTGGCTGCAATCAGCAACTTCACCACTAGATGTCGCTAAATCCTACACACACACCGGACCTTTAAAGTTCAACATTTTGGGAAGTACACGTATTAAAGGTAACAAAACAAAGCACCTCTAAAGTTCACCGATTAACATGTTGTGTCTCATTTCTTTAAAGGTCCAGTGTGTAAGATTTAGGAGAAGAGTTGATACGTGGGAGAGTATTTGTTTGGTTGCAATTGGCAACTTTACTGTTAGGTAGCACTAAATCCTACACACTGGACCTTTAATCACTACAAAAATGACGTGTTCTGGAGGTTTGTCATGGCCATCATCTTCCCAGGCAACCAAGACTCCAACACATAACCACCTTAAAACCTCAACTTGTTATTCTTACTCTTGTTTTTGTAAAAATTAGATATAATGTGTCAATCAGAGCGCTTTACACGTGCCGGTAGGTGTTTTTTGTAGACGGAATCAGGCTAGCTGTTTCCCTCTGCTTTCAGTCTTTATGCTAAGCTACGCTAATTGACTGCTAACTGCTCTTCATATTTACCGTACATGAGTGTATCAATCCTGTCATTTAAACTAAAACTAAAAAAAGAAAACTTAACATCGGTTACATTATCATGAAACAAAGCAAGGCAGAATAATTCAAGCAGATGAGTGCCAGGTTCATCATATTTGGTCAATAGCTACCAGACAGAGGTGTGGTGGGTTAGTCGGTCTCTTCACAACAATGTTGAATTTGGCATCAGAGCCATGAGTGCAGCACCGTTTATGAGAGAGTCAAGGAGAAGCAGCCAGTCATTGTGCCGCTGTGTCCTCCTCTTTATAACTGAACCGTCTTCTTCCCCAGTGGCTCTCCGGTACCAGGAAGCCCTCCCTGGTCACCGGCTCCACTACCAGCTCCAGCACACTGGCTGGTTCAGGCACGGCCAGCTCTGTTATTCTAAAAAGATTAGAATATGCCCGGCCCACCAGCGTCAGCTGACCTTCAGGGACCTGGGGAACGGGTCCTCTCAGCCGTCGCCAGTACACCCTGAAATGGCGCACGAGCTCGGGTGGGTAGTCCCAGCGCAGAGTGGCGTTGAGGTGCAGGCAGGGGGAGGTGGAGTCCGGCGAGGTACCAGCACCATGCAGCCAAACCACATCATAAATGCACAAGCCCTTGACCTGCTCAGGGGGAACCTGCATACTGGCTACATCCAAGAGCTTGTACAGAGAGAGAGAGAGAGAGAGAGGAGGGTGCAAGTCATGTACATGTTTAACTTGCATTGCAACTAGAAAAGGCTACATTTCATGAGGACAAATAAAGTGTCTCATCTCAATATGATACACAAGTAGTTTAGATATGATACAGTTTGTTTCAATTACCCCCAATTTCCAGTTAATTCCCATAAATTCCCATAAATTCCCATAATTCCCATGGTAAGTTTCCAATTTGGAATATGTCTTTCCCCAGCTTTATTTATTTAAACTTTACCTGAAATTTGCCACCCCTTTGCAAACCCTATTTTTGAGTCATTTTTGATCCACCTTGTGTGTTCGAGATGCTGCGACGAGTGAATTTCAAGTGAAAAAACTGTCTCACCATGATCTCTCCCATCCTGCAGGTGAAAGGCATGTCCCGAGGCTCTCCATCCCTCTGGATGCTGAAACAAACTTCTCTAAGAGCACAGCCGCTCAGCTCCAGCTGTGAACATCTGCACACGGTGACATAGAAGGAGCAGGGACTTAGACAACCTCGTCATGAAACCCATGTAGTTTGCTGTGAGAGTGCCTTACCTGACGGTCCAACCATCTGGATTCACGTTTCCACACAGCTGAGAGAAGTGGCTCACCAACTGGTCGCCCTCATCCAGGAGCGCAGGAGACAGACTGGTAACTGAAGAGACACATCAATGAGATAACTGAGTGAACACAACACCTTTACAATGAATGAAGTATGAGGGTGTTTTTAATGAGCATCAACATCATGGAAGCTGATATCCCTGAGTGTGACATACAAGGCACACAAGTGCTGTTTTCTTGTGTTCCAAAATGTACATTCCTCTTTTCAGTCTGATGAACAACACCTGCTCATGAGATGTGATCATTAGCATTAACAACTCCCCTAAATTGCTCTGTAAGGCTGCACGTTTCATTCACAGAAGAGCTGAGCAGCATCACCGCAGTCCCATTCTGTGACAACAGAAGGGAGTGGTTTTGACACAAAGTCAGAGGCCAAAAAAAAAACTTACTGATAAAGCAAAGTCAAGAATTTGGCACCAGAAGCATCCTGGTTTTGTCTGTAGTTCGATGATGTATTGACTAATTAGGTTGAGCAATGGGTGGACTTGGGTTGCAACAGTTCATGTGGAGAGCAAAAGAGCCAGAACGATGATTTAGCTGTTTATTAGTTATTGTTCTGAAGTTATCTGCATTCATATGTAGATTGAGATTAGCAGAAATGTGTCTTTCTTGTCATTTTGGTGTATCAAGATGCTAGTTGGACTACAGAGGAAGTCTTGGCCTGGATATCTGCTGGCTGCTGCAATAGCTTACTTTGTCACCGACCCCTCAAAAATGAATTGTCATAATTGAATTGGAAACGACTGAAACATGTTCTTTAAAATAGCCTTACGTGTAATAATAACTATACTGAAATGATTACAGCTGGGATAGACTCCAGTCGCCGGTGTCAATAACTCACGTTTGACGTCCTCTGCGTTCAAGTGTGTGCAAAGACTGGCGTCTGTTGTCTTCAGCTCCAGGGAAATCGTGATCCCTGCAGATGGCTTGTAGATGAGGGCCACCAGAGTCTTGGACGCCAGAGGAACGTTGAGGGAGAAGACCCTGAGAGATACAGAACACACATGAACGTCACATGAGCTCTGACACTGGTGGTGAGACCGTTCCTTTTCTGAACGGAAAACACACACACTTGGCACAAACTGGAGATGTCTGCATGGCGGGGATGAGTCCTTCCAGCAGCAGCGAGCAGCCTCCGTTCCAGGCGTCCTCTGGGCAGCCGCG
This sequence comes from Argyrosomus regius, assembly GCA_946959425.1. Classification (NCBI taxonomy): domain Eukaryota; kingdom Metazoa; phylum Chordata; class Actinopteri; family Sciaenidae; genus Argyrosomus; species Argyrosomus regius. The sequence continues at coordinate 19,749,944 of OX336897.1, read as the reverse complement.
GCTCCTCAGCCAGCCCTGACCCTCCAGCTCCGTATGGTAGTACAAGGGCTGGATCTCCTGGGTGGACAGGTTGAACCAGCCCCTCTTTTCCTCACACTGCACACACACACACACACACACACACACACACACACGAAACAAGACAGCATTTCACTAAACAATGACACATCCAGCAGGTATCAACCAGTAAATCTAAATCTGTGTTCCATAAGGTGATCCAGCACCAACGTTCAGGACTGAAGACCAAATATTCCTCTTATGATTTGTCAACGTGTACCTGAGACAGCCCAAAAAATAACACGCTGTATCATCATTTGCAAAAAGCTGACTAATTGAATGTGCGTTCTGGGTAAATTAAGACCTCCATGGTCCTGTTTTCTTCCATTCAAATGAGGCAGAGCATAGAGAGTTGTTGGTATTCTGGTGGATTCTGGTTCTCGTGGCTCTGTGTCTCAGAAACACATCAATCTGACACAAATCTGATGATTTTATCAACAAGAGCAAAGTGTCCTTCGGCAAGATGCTGAAATTGCCAAATCCTGTTGGTGTGTGTGTGTGTGAGAGAGATGAGTATCAATGTGAGTGATTTAGACAGGAAGTAGAGTCTTTCCTTATGAGCAGCCTATATCATAACGTAACCATAACCTCCTTCATACCTGTCCTCTCCAGTAGAAAGCCTTCCCAAAGCCCTGGCAGAAGGAGGAGATGAAGGGCAGAGGTGAGGCTGGCCGATGGACGTACAGGTGGTCTGACAAAAGAGCCCAGAACCTGCACACAGGGCAGACTGATGTATGTTTCTTCTGCTTTCTAAGCTCATGGTTAATGTGTGATTTGTGTGTGTGTGTGTACTCTGTCGAGCTCACTTGTCCTGATTCTTTCGGAATTCCGTCTTATCATCGTGGGCCTCGTACACCCAGCCCGGAGCAAAGATGGCGGTAGAGAAGTTGTGCTTGCGAATGACCTCCAGTGCCTGTGGGAGGTGCATACTGTCAGAGATGTGCGACGCTTCTTCATAAACAGACACACACGGTCATTCACAGCGTGTACCTTATTCGTTTCGAACATTCCTCCCACCACCTTGCCTCGGGCGAACACGTCCACCCCGACGTAGACGTCAGCCTTGCGGCCCTCGGCCCCGCTGTACCCCCCCATCCACTCCAGGTTCTGCTCTGTCCAGTTGTAGTTGGTGAAGAGTCCGTCGCAAGCATCGAAAAACACCCTGTAACGGAGACATTGAGATAAAGTGTTGACTGACGGGTGAGCTGTTAAACTGTTCTGATCCTGACGTCTGACTGCCTCCACCTGTTGGACTCGTTGAGTTCATTTTGCCAGTTTAGGTGTCCCTTCTCGATCACGCTGTCGTACCACAGGACCAGGCTGCCGGGCATTCGCTCGTGCATCTGGTCTGTCAGGTAGCGCAGGAACAAAGGTGTGTTCTTCACCGCCACCTCCTGCGAGCAGAGGACACCACACACACAGTCTTGTTTGTATCACAGGACTGTGAAACACCAACTTCTCGTCCACGATCTGCTGTCGAGTCTACGGACACGCTAGCGGCTCAGTTATATAAAAGCATGACTCACGCTGAGGGTGTTCTCTATGTTAACCAGCCAGCCGTCGAAGCCGTAATAGTGGCTGATCTGGACTAGTTTATCAGCAACTGCACGGTACGACTCCTCGTCTTTCAGGAAGGCCTCGCAGATCACAGCTCCATCAGACCACTCTGTGATGAACGTCCCTGGAAAACAGGCCAATCACAGCAGGAGATTTATACTCGAGGGCAGTCATGAAGACAGAAACCAAATATCTTAGACATAAAACAATTATTAAGAGAGACTAAACTGGACCCGCTTCTGTCATATTTTGCCTCTTCGCTCACCAATAACGACGACTCCATGTTTGTGTGCAGCGTTGGTCCACACAGCAGGAGGAATAGTCACCATCTTGTGTGTGAAGTAGTTGAAAATATCGATGTACTGCCAGTGGTAGAAAGCATACGGAGCCTCTGCATCTGTCCCCTGAACAAACCTCGACAACACAATAAAACAATCATCATGTAAGAGAGCTGTGGTGGGTTCTCCACATACATTGGACCATAATGTGTAGCATCAAGCAGTGAATGGTGATCGAGTGGGGAGTTGGATCAGCAGTGTGCCTTTTTTTCCCCCATGTATTCAACAAAACACACATTTTCATTCAGCCCTTAATCTGCATCCATACCTGTCGTCCAGGTAACCCCCCATCATGTCATGAGACACCAAGGTCCGACGTGGAGAGCTGGCCAGAGGAGGTTCCCGACGTGCCAGAGAGACTGCCGCCACATTAAAGGGGTTTGCCTCGCTCCGTTTCCATGACAACAGCTCCTCCAAAGTTTCAAGACCACAGCTGACTGGTTCAGTGGTGTCAGCATCGTAATGTTTGGCTGAAAGTGAAAGGAAATATGAAGCAGGGTGAGACGGTTTGAACTGCGGCCGATGATTCAGACTTGCAGGTGAACTCACCTGGTAGTGTTGAGGGTGTGTATTTGACGACTTCATGGACGCCGTCTGAATCTTTGGGTTGATCCAAACATGACTCCAGCCTGGTGAAAGAAAGGGACACGTGGCAAGGTGAGTACTAATCGGTCTATGGTAGTGGAGGAGAAAGTAACTCGGGTGATGTCATCAGGGTTAGGTAAGTTGTGTATAAGAGAAAGCCTGTGTTTTATAGAGGTGTGGAGCACATAGCAGGACACTTACTAATACAAAGTATTAGTAAATTACAAAAGTGCAGAATGGTCCATTTCAGAACAATATATAAGATATTGTTGGATTATAATGATTGGTGAATTAATGTGTTCATCATACAGATGTTGCTCTCCACGTAGTGTGCCACGTTGATCCGCCATGTTTATACAGTAGTCCAGAACACATTAAACATTAAACACCGGCTCTAGATAAGGTGTTTGGTGTTCATTGTTTCTTCTACTCTACTGTTCTCAATCCCTGATTATTAAATGCAAACCGCTACATGCCACTAAATCCTACACACTGGACCTTTAAATGTGGTGGAACGTAAGTATAAAGTAGCAGAAAATAATAATAATAATGATAATAATAATAATAATAATAATAATAATAATAATAATAATAAAAGATTTTATTTCAAGCACCTTTCAGGACACCCAAGGTCACTTCACAAATTAAACAGATAAGAAAAGTATTAAAATAATAGCAGTCACATATCTAAATAAAAATACATAAACAAATAATAAAAAATATAATAAGAAAATTGTTACATTGTACCCTAAAAAGTGTATTTATGAACAGTATTTAATGAATGCACTAACTTTTAACACTAAGATTTTCATTTTCAATGAAAATGTATATAAAGTCCAAATATCAGTTTCTTTGATTATTAATAGGTTTTAAAAATCTATCTGCCATAAATTCCCCAAGAATGCATAAGAAATCTTTATCAATCTAATCATAAACTTCAGATTTATAGACGAGTTATTATCAAGTAGTAAACAACGTTTGAGTTTACAGCCTGTGAAAACTCCCTTTAGATAGAACCACAATCCATTTATCAATAACGTATAATAGTAATAATAAGAACATTGTTGATCATTTCCAGGCTGTTTCCCTTCTCTGAAGAGAAACTAATGAGTGGAAAGGTCAAAGGATCCTTAATAATCATTAATAATTCATAATCCTGGAGGTGTCATTCATTATTTTTAAACAGTGACTGAGGCTGCATCAGTATTTCACACCGTGTTCCTGGAAAACTCAAGTTGAACTAACTCTGCTGACATGTGAGAGAGAGTGAAACTGTCCTGGCTGCAGTAACGTTGACGTTACATTACCGGCTGCCTTCACTGCTCTTCTTCATGGCCACATCATCTTCATCACCCTCAGCCTCTCGTTTCCTCCGCAGGGGAAGTTTGTCCGCGTCCATTTCATTCAGCCGGACAGAGGAAGCATTGAAACAAACAAACTCTGTGAGGAACGAACGGGAAACAGGAAGGCGTGCAGCGCTACCGAGCAGAGGAAGACTTCCGGTGCCACTCTTTCAGAATAAAAGCATAATTTTATAAATTAAAACGATAAGAAAAAACTAGATAAGTAAAACAACATTTTATTTTGTATGTCAGATACGTTACTTTATTCAAAACGTCGTACTACAATAATTACATTATAGTGTGCATTCGTATCGTGACGTAGCGTGTTCCCTTTTAAGGACACTGCTATGGACGGAGTTGCCTTTTTAACATGTTATATAATATAGAGTTTACTTTAGCACTGACGTTGTTTATTTCCGTTGTTTATCTTAGAGGAATGAGTTAATTGCCCGTGAGAGGGTGGACTGAGGCCAGCTGGACAAAGAAACCAGTCTGTTGTTGTTGTGCGGGGTCAGACACTTTACAGGGAGGAGATTAGGCGCCAACAGGAAACACAGGAAGAACAGCACAGGGCACGGAGGGAGGAAACAAAGATGGCGGCCGTAAATAACACTTAGAGCAGGGTGCTTTGTGCGTGACACGTTCAACTGAACTTAAATTTACTGAAAGGACATCTCCGGTGTATTTGAATACAATAAAAATACAATAGAATAAAATACTGAGGTAGAAAAAATAAAAACACAGAATGGGACAAGGACACTTGATAAATGCACAAGATAAATGGGTAGATATAGATGAGGTTAGGTTTATTTAATGTTGTAACTAGAATAATATCATAGACATATAAAAACAAGGCTGAAATAAATAAATATATATATATATACATTCCTACATCAGACTGTGATCTAGAGCCCATTTAAAGTCCCCACCACAATGAATGAATTAACAACAAAGAGATATTCATTGAAAAAGATTTAAAATATTGTGTCCACTTCAGATTGATTCTTGAAACTAAAATTTATCAAAAGTCTTAAATGTTAATTGTTTGGAACTTCACAACAGGTCAAAAAGCTGTTGGGGGTATACCTGAAAGGTATATATAGTGTATATAACCTTTATCTTGTTTATTTTATTTTTTATGAGTCATTTATTACCCATCTTGTGTATACGAGCTGCTGTATCATGCAAATTTCCCTGGTCTTATGTTTAAAAAATTAAAATGCACCAGTTTGTTTGTGAGGTGTAATAGATCAAGTTGAAGCACTGACAGGGTGTGACGTGTCAGTTCAAGTAAAAGAGTTAAGAAGTGATTGTGATGCAAGCATTTAGAGGTTAATCACAGCAACGAGCTGAGGTTTCAGTGTGATCACTGAAAGCAGCCAGACTTTCATTATATGCAGTATAAGTCCTGAGAGCAGCTGACTGGAAAGTTCAAGTGGAAGCAATGATTGAAACATCAGCTGGAAAGTGCTGAAATAATTGTATGTTACAGTCACTCCGCTACATTTTAGATTTACTTTATTTAGCAGGTTAAGAGGTCACATGATAATGCATCAATAATAATGTTCCAGTAATGTAAACTATATATTAATCACACATTCTGAAAGGAGCTTTTCTACATAATATTACTTCACTATATTAAGTATAGTACTAAGTATATTTTGCTGATACTACTTCTGTTCTTTTATTTAAAGGTCCATTGTTTCAGATTTAATCACCTTAAAATCATTTTGTTGACTTAAAATGATATTTTTTATCTATTAAAAGATGAAATCTATAGACACCACAGGTCCTCTTCCATGGGGTCCTCCACGTTAAACTGCCATGTTTCTACAGTAGTCCAGAAAGGACAAACTCTGACCAGGGCCTTTGCCATATTTTACGCATTTCGTGACCACTGTAGTTTCTCCGTCATGCTAGGAAGGAGGTGAGGTGAGGGAGTTGCAATCAGCAACTACACTGCTAGACGCCACTAAATCCTACACACTGATCCTGTTGAATTTTTCTTTCTTTTTACATCGTATTATTGCCTTTAATTAAAGGATCTGACTTCACTTATGGACTGTATGATTATTATTAAAAGAAGACGGTATCCTGTCTCTGGATCGCTGACTCAGGTACTGATACTGTAACCCACACGATCAAGGAGTTCACATGAGGATATCAGGAGTCAGCCAGGCTGATCATAGGCTATCAGGCTATATAACTGTTTGTTTGTGTGTAACAGGGACTACAGCTTACATTTCGGCTCCAACCCAGTGTTGTATAATGATAAATGCATGAACTTTGTACCTGGGAGATAATTCAGGGTGGGGCGAAAATATTGGTTCCTTCAGCAGCTACAGAGCTGGTATTTTCACCTCTTTGTTAGTTTTGTTTTGAGATGTTAGGGCAGGGTATTGCATTTCTTTATGTTAAGGGGGGAAATCTAGGCCAAAAAAGGCTAATAAGGCTGATTTTTATCAAATTAAATATAAGATTCAGCTTTGTCCCAACCACAATAAGCTAGTGGAAGTGTGTAGATGTATAGATTGTTAACAGGAGCCTGTTAAAAGCCAGAGTGAATGAATGATTTAATCAATCAAGGAAAAAGTAGGGCAGCAGAGTGCATAATCAATGTAATCAAATCAATGCTAATCCAAATCTATTGTTACTTTAATGATCAGTTACTTTGAGGTCCAGATGTTTCACAGATGTGGCCTAATATTAATATGTGAATGGATGTATTAATGTTACAGTTCAAAGGGTTGAAGCTGTTACCGACAGTGGCGTCTGTCTGCAGCTCTCCACTGAAAAGCTCTCTGTCAGCGTCCTCCCTCGTCATCACCCAGCAGGAAGTGATGTCAGACTCATCTAGCAGCTCACTGATCAGGATCCTAAACAGAGCAGAGAGGATAGACTGAACCTCCTCAAAATCCGTCTTCATCCGCGGACAATTAAACATTATCCTGATCAAAAACGTCGAGAGCATAAAGTTCACTCTTTAACCTTCACAACGAGCGGCGTATTGGCGCGATATGATGTCGGGAGTGTTTTAAAACAAGAGGCGAAAGATTGCGAGAGCTGACTTCATCCGGAAGACACAATCCAGCGCTCAGGGAGGTTTTAATTCCTCTTTCTCGAGTTTCTGCTCTTGAAACAAACATTCAAACATTCAAACCTGAACATTTCTGGATAGTTTGGAGCTAGCGAGCGCGCTTGCTGGCCGACCACAGACCGCCTATCATGGAGTTAAGAGTGGGAAACAGATATAGACTGGGCAGGAAGATTGGAAGTGGATCCTTTGGAGACATCTACCTGGGTAAGAAACGAACTTATTCTGTCTTGTTTCCATTTTAGCTCTGTTTGGTTCACGAAAGCTGGAAGAGCTGAGCAGCTTCATGTCGCCTTTCCGGGCTGATCAGCTGTTCACTGTTTAGTGTTAGCTAACGTTAGCTGCTAACACTAAGCTAGCAGGCTAAACGCCTTCAAAACGCCTGTCACCTTGTAATAATGTCCAATAGACGATGCATTTGTGTAATATGCTCGACCTGGGGGACATTTTGTCTTCGTACTGTCAAATGAATTAACAGCTGAGCCGTGTTGACGGCGACAATGGAGAGACTGACGGCTGCAGTGGAGCTAAACCCTTTATCACCACTTAGCTGAGCTGAGCTGAGCTAATGTTTGAGGTTACTCTCTGCGCTTTATTCACTCGGAACCAGAACCAGTACTTTTACTGACCCGGAGTCAGCAAGTATTCACAAGCACAGCCTTTACTGTAAAGTCAGTGAAGTGTTAAATGACATGTAACAGCAGCCTTTAATCACAGCAGGCCTGTTCACTTTCCTGTGCTCATATTCCGAGATTAATCAGGAAGCTGGTAGATATGTCAGTAGCTGGAGAGGTTTCCAGACCTTTATACGGTTTAAATTCACAATATTCAGCATTTATTTTGGTAGTAACCACGATGTCAAACACATGAGAATGTATTTACTTTGGTCCTGATGAGTTTCTGCTGAATTCTTTGACATGAAAATGGTTAATAAATCGTGCTGCTTGTTCAAGTGCCAGAGGGGACATGTTCATTACTGGGCTTCATTTCCAAAGTGCCACGAGCTCTGCCCTATTGATTGGCTAGTTTTTTGTTTTTTTTTTATAAATAATTGATTGCATGAAGACTGACTGATAATAAATTATTTTACTCACCCCACAAGCAGAGTGGGTTGAGAATGACCACTAGCAACGGTGGACGTGGGAAGATCTCAGTGGCGGTGGAAGGTGCACCGGTACTGACTCCCGGAAACATAAATATGCAAACATCAGAATTTGTGCTGAATGTATTAAACGGCAGAGACATCATCTCGAATGTGAGTTCCGTGTAATGCATCCTCTGGTGGCCATATTTGACGTCCACAGCTCTTGGCAACGGTGTTAAAACAGCTGATCGCATTTCTGAGTTTAAGACTTAGTCATCTGAACAACAATAGAGAGGAGACTGCATTATTAATGAAGTATTGTACTGGCTGTGGACTGACCACTACATCACTGACATCAAACCAACCCAGAGAGAACAATAAGTCTGACCACTCAGAATTGTGTGTGTATAAGTCATGATTTCTGTATGAAACTGTTGTATGTGTATTACTGCTATTAAACAGAGAATATTTTATTTAATTCCTCTTAATACAACTGGTTTATTTTAAATAATCCAGCAGGATTGTTGAGTTTCAGGTTATTGTTTTGTCATATATGAAACTTGTGTATCATTTAATGAGGCAGCACAGTGCAGGTTTTTCAAGTTGGCCTGCAGTATAAGTGCTTCACCGTGTAATCACGGCTGTAACGGTGACAAAATGAATCCAGTAAACGTTTAGGAGAGGCGGAAATCCACTCACACCGTGACACATCTCCTCTAGTGATCAGTTAATTGGCAGATGACGCCGTAAACGAGAGACGGGCTCATTAGTGGAACGGAAATGGTACGTGACTTCAGTCCCGCACCGTTCAGTGTGCAGCTCCCTGTGCGACCCAAACAGTCGAAATCGTCTATTTACGTCCACACAATCGCACAAAAAAAAAATTTGAGTGTTACCCACGACGTTTTGGCACCGCACCAGTTGTTGCGTGTCGGCCTAGCCTGGTTAGTCGAGCTCATGTAGCGTCGCCGCCTACGAGCGGTAAACACAAATGAGAGCCTAGAGCTGGAGGACATTGTTTGTCTGTGTTGTCAGTGGAAACATTTCAAACACACTGACGGCATCACCTGAATCTGTGTCCATTAGCAGAAGGAGACAAAGCGAGTGCTTCTCCCCGTGGTGTTCAATCAGCTTCTCACTGCAGGGTCACACAAAGTAATAATAATCAGATAGACGTGTGCTTCTCTCTGTGGATGTGCGACCAGACTCGGTGTAGAAAATCCAGGATTTAAACATCTGGTCAAAGTGTTTTCTACACACTTTGTTTTCTCTGCTGGACCAAAAACGTGAGCTACATACTGAACCATAAAGACTGTACTGCTACACCCCTACTCATTAGGTGTCTTTTAATTGCTCTAAAATGCCTCAGTGGTTAAAGTTTTATTTCCCTAAATACTGAAGTATTTCTTTCAGTGACGTCAGCACGGCGGGTCTGCTGACAGTTGAGGTTTAATTGTGGATTTCACAACTCGAGCAAGTTACAGGCTTCGGCCCTGCTTAAGTTCCTCATGAAAGATGATGTCCTGATGGCGTCCTGATGTTTGGAGACCACAGATTGTTCTGTAGGCGGTCGTGCTTATGGTTAACATATGTCTCCACATTTAATATTCAGCTCTAAGATGTGGTGATGTGGTGTTTAGAAGAGGATGATCTTCAGCTATGTTCTCACATAAATCTGTATAAAGTAATCATCACTGTGCCGGACACACACGGATGATCTCATATTGTTCTCCGGGTAAGATGACACACGGGCTAACCCCCTGAGTAATCCTTGAAACTGAACGTTGGATGCATTAATGGATTAGTCATATCCAGAGTGTTTTCCATTACCTGTTGATCGGACCGACTTGTTCACTCCTGTCCTTCCTCTCTGAGGACATGCACACCATATACATTTGAATAAAGGTCAACCTGAAAGAGGAAATTTACAGGGAAGATAATAGTCTGACTGTATGTCCAGTAGGCAGCCAACATTAGATGTAATTGTCCCACATTAAAGCTCCCACACAGCGTGTGAACGCCTCAATAACGCTGACAGTGTGCGAGCCGCCTGGCGTGCCGGGGACGTCTGGTGGCTTCTGCTGTTTGTTATTGGCAGGATGTGGACACGAGTTCTCGTACTCTCTGTGCTGGGCTGTCAAACATGACAGTGTCTAATCTTTGAGAGGTGACGGTGACTCATTGTAAACCTGCACACAAAGCAGTCAGCGGAGGGGGATGGGTCAGAGTTGTAGATTTCCTGTTGTGTCATACGGCCGATGCTGATGTGCATGTTTGGTTCATGTTGAAACAAGCTACAGAAACCTGGTTGCTTTGTTTGTCATGGAGCGAACTCACTGACCTGAAATTTTCCTGTGACACAAAGTATTGAAAACTGGCATCAAACATCTTGTCTGATTTGTAATCTTGATAATTTCTTAATTAAATTTATGTTGAACAAAGTTCTTGTATGTCCTTTGTGTTTCATATCACTGTGGTAAAAATGGATTCTCTAGATCTCTAGATGTGTATTTATTATGATTATATTACTTGTTATAGTCACCAACTTTGCTAACAGCCAAACATCAAGCAAGGTCAACAACACAAGACATAGCAGCCAGCTAATATCACTTACTAATCCAACAGCAGTTAGCCCAGCTCGGCGTCTGTCTTTCAGCCTTTTATCTCATGAAGCTCTCGCCAACGACTAAAAGTCAGTCCCAGATTTACTCTTGTCCGGTGGCTTCTCGCTGTCTTTCTTTTTTTTGGTGTGTGTTACTACGTCCACGTCTCCATCGGTCTTTTTGCCTCTGTCATTATATCTATAGAGGCTGCTGAGCCCAGTTACATTGCCCGCTTGCCCAGCTCCTGTTCTGGCACGACACCGGCTCCCTGTCAGCATTCCCTCGCGCTCACCAGGAACATTCCCCGGTGCTCTGGGCTCTCGGCCCGGCTAACAAACTGAGCTAACATTAGCTACAGTTGGCAGCAGTTTACTTCACTGTCCATCAGGAAACTCAAAACACATAAAATATGATCCAGTTTTACCAAAATCAGTGAAATAGTTGGTGGTGTGGGACTTAGTGCCGTAAAGTGTTCCACACTTCTCCGAGGAGATTGTATTTGAGCACAACGTTACAAAGTGTGAGAACAGAGAGACACTGTGAACAGAATAGTTTTAATTTAACTCTCTATATTATAAAGTGTCTGTAGTCGGCAGCCCCCCTGCATTCTGAAGCCAGTACCATTTTGGTCTGGTCTTCAGACCGTAGTGACGTGATACTGCACTGCTTCAGCCTGCTACCTGTTCGACTGGGACTTATGTAACAAAAACTTGGCTCGTGATGTCTCGGCAAACGAAACGGTTCCAGCAGTGTGTGCTGAAAGGGATGGGTCTACTTACATAAGCTAACATGAAGCTGGAACAATAACAGCAGTGAAGACATGCAGAGACCTGCTGATGCATTCTGCTGCTCTGTGGTTCAGTGCTTTGAAAAGTTATGGTATTTATTGTGGTTATGAAGACGTCACCGCAGACAAAGACTTTCCTCAAACTCTGGAGTTGAGTAATCGTCTTTCTTACCAAACACTCTGTATGTTCGTCTCCGTAGTTACGTCCAAGGACACATCGTACTTATAGCAGCAGGCTGGTGTGACGCGGTTCCTGAACCTTCACCTTCCTGAACCACAGTACCCACAGCTTCCACTGTGAACCTCTCTACACTGTCTGTGGAACATGGCTCATCTGTTTGCTCACACCTCCCCACAGTACGCTGTCTCAATGTTTGAGAACTGTTAGCATTGTTTGGCTGGTGACATAACGTCGTCCTCCTCGCTGTGTGAAGTGACACCTCAGGATGAGTTCAACTGCTTCTGTGTTTGAGTTTCTACAGTGACAATAGACATTGAATGCCTCAGGGCACGAGATGCTATTTAATTATGAGTGATCACTGTAACCTATAGATGTACATAGCTCCCGCCCATAGCGGTTACCGGGGGGGGGGTTGTTTAGAGATGCCATGGCAGAAGGTACAAAACTCCTGCCATAGCGAGCACGTCTACAGGCCAGGGACCTGTATCTGTGTCCAGATGGAAGCAGTATGAATGATGAGTCGAGGTGGTGGCTGCTGGGGTCGTGTGCTATACTGAGTGCTCTACGTGCAGTGGCTGTATTGTTGAGGTCTGAGAGGTCGGGGGTGGGGAGACCAATGATTTTGGAGGCGTGGTGTGTGATGCGTGTCAGTGTGTTCTTATTTGAGGCAGTTAACATGTAGAAACGGGTTGAACAGTAGAGGTTGGACTATACTTACAGAAGGTGGAGGGGGCAACAGAAAGTGCTTTGAGTACAAGGGATTGTATTGTATTATTTGCATATTTAAGATTTGCATGTACACACTTGTTATTCCAAGTGTTTTATACCATGATAAAATCATTTGCACAGAGACACATACGCTGCAGATGTGTCATCTGTTGGCCAGGTGACAAATCTGATTGCAACTCGTCCAGTTTCTTTTCTGGGCTACGTGAGGGAGGCGGTTTAGCTAGTGTTGGCTAACAACTATTCATAAGCTAACACAAACACGCGGATGAGTCCGATTTGTGAACTACGAGTGAGGCATTTTATCGGCTTTGTGGCATCAGGAGTCGGACAGCGCTCTCGTGTTTGATCATATGGGTAGAAATCACTTGAGCCGTCTTTTTGCTGCTTTAATGAGGCAGATCTGTGGCTAATTATCGTGTAATTTCACTTGCCATGATCCCCAGGACTCAGAACATCAGACAGTGAGCGGGTCTTATCTCGGGCTTCGAACTGACGTGGTTAAAGCTGGTAGGAGAGACTGACGCATTTACGACTTTTCAACACCCGGCTGGATGCATTTCAAACCTCTACCACCATGGCGCTTGGCACGCTTCCCTTATCTGTCCAAGGTTGCATGACATGACTCGGCGTGAACGCACTCTGTAGTTTCTCTCTGCTGCTGCTGCTGTTGTTGTTGGTGAAACCACGGCAGAGGGACGTGTCTGAACATGTTTCACCATCAGTACGGCTCCAGATAAAAACACATATGTACACACTTCATACACACACACGCTAACCACCTCCCCTCTCTGAGGAGATCAGCAGGGGGCTGCATTCCCCGGAAAAATGTGTCCAGGCAAATCACATTCCTGTGCAACCGAGCCTCTGCAGGCGCGGTCACTGTTCTTGTTTCCTGATTGATTGATTGATTGATTTTTGGTCAGCACAAAACTAGAACAACAAGTCATAAAGTGAAATATTTGAGCATGTATAGTATGGGCTGATAAATCATCACCACGGCTGCCATCTAACAAGTAATCCTGAGCCTATTTCATAACTTTTACTGGCTTTCTTTTCACTAAGCGGCTCTTCCTGAGAAATCATTAATCGACAGCGGGGACAAAGAGCATTTACGCCCCACTTGTCTCACTTCTGTGGAGACACAAAGTGTCCTCCCTGGAGGTGAATGGAACGTTTTGGATTTGGGTGAGCTGACCCTTTTTTAAAGTCACTAAGCAGACTTGATTGGGATATTGATTTGGCTGGCCAAATCAATATCCCATGCCCATGCCATTTAATTTGGCTGATCTTTAGCAGAGCTGCTGTTTGCCTGCATGTAACCCCGACACACAGGCCGTTCTTCTTCTTCTCAAACTGAGTCATGGCCCTAACACCGGGCCTCACCCTGGTGACTGCTGCTCGATCCCGCCCCGATGACATCACACGGAGAAATCAATGATACTTTATTGGTGCTGCTGTTAGCCAACACGATTTAACCACTGCCCGTATGAGACTGTGTGTGTGTGTGTGTGTGTGTGTGTGTGTGAGTGTGAGTGAGAGAGAGAGAGAGAGTGAGAGGGAAATGGGATTACGTAACCCGGTGTCCAGTTGCTGTGCTTATGTGGAGAGAACTGGAGCCCGTGACCATATTTAAGAAGTTTCTTCGTCCACAGAGCGCTCTCAGATAAACAGTTCCCAAAGTATTCTTGTCCGTTAAAGCGGTTGCAAGAAAAAGTGATGTTAGCTGAGAGGAATTTAACTCCACATGCAAGTAGACACATGAAAGCAGAACAGAGAACACGGTTGGTTTTTTTGTCTGGCTGCTGATATGCACCCAGACAGACCTTCAGCCACACAATATATGTGTATATGTGTTCTCTGTCACCAGCAGCTAATATGTGTGCTCCCCCATACAAACAATCTGTTATCCACAGATCTAAATAGCTCCATAGAGTCGCCGCCGATGATCAATCAACTCTGGTAAACATGTGTCTCCACACAGCTGACCTCTCGCGTCTTGTCTCCGTCCAGGTACTGACATCTCCGTTGGAGAGGAGGTGGCCATCAAGTTGGAATGCGTGAAGACCAAACACCCGCAGCTCCACATAGAGAGCAAAATCTACAAGATGATGCAGGGCGGAGGTACTGTATGCTCAGCATGTGTGCACACACACACACACACACATCCTGCCTGCACATAAACATATAATCAAACATCCATTTCCCATTGTGAATCATTAGCTATAGGTCAAATAACAAACTGAAAAACTGTTTTGAGGTGTATTCAGTCTTGTTTTGAAGCTTAACTGTAAATGGTGAGCTGGAAGAACCTGTTTGACTTAACCCCCCACGTTCACTGAAAACATGGCGGTAAGTTATTTACTGTGAATCAAACCTCTGACACGCTGCTGCCGCCGCGCACTGTGACTTCTGACTTCAGAGGTGAGCTCAGAGCAGCTCTGTCCTCTGGAAACAACAGAAGCTCTTTACTGTGTGACTTTAATATGTCAAAGTACAACACACGTGTTGATTAATGTCATGTTTAGCAGGTATAATAATCAGCGTGTTCACCATCGGTCGGCTAAGACATTTCTGTGTGATTCTCTGGACGAGTTGTGTCACCGACAACATGAAAAAACATCCAATCAGAGCGGAGTATGTAAATGTCGCGCTCGACTCTAAACCATCTAAATCTGTGCTAAAAACTGTAATCCCTCAAATGTCCACTTGAGGCTGGCTACAGAAAGTCTCCATAAGTCCCCATGTTAAAATGTCCAAATAAACATGTTATTAAGGCTTAAAGTTACGCAGAATTTAGAGTGTGGCCGCTAGGGCTGGGTATCAATCAAAAATTTTCGATACCGATACCTTCACTTCGATACCGGTTCCTGAACGATACTTTTTTCGATACCAATTTTATAAGAATGAATGGATTCACACTGGCTGGCCTTGTCCCCCTCACATCAGGGTCAGAGGCTACTGTGAGGAGAAGATAAACATAACAGTGAGTGCACATTATGTGAGCTGTTTAACCAGCCGACCCAATTGATGAGCACATCTTAACAAGCTAAGCTTTATCTGTTACTGTCAATCTCTAGTTAGCTTTTGATTCAGCTAACTACATAGCCATAAAATAAAGCTACAGTAATATCTTAAGTTAGCGTCACATGGACCCCAGTTTAACTCACCGCGCGATGCACGTATTAAGTTGCAGTAACATTAAGTAAATGTGCCTGTTGATATCACACACATAGCACCGTCGCTGGTACTCTCAGATGAAGCGGAGTCTGGTGGTGGAGATTTTGAATCAGGCCGCTCGGGCTCTGTAACGTCCACAGGCGGACTTGAATGCTGAGAGGAGGATGGCTGCGGTCCGCTCTTCTTGCAGTCAAACACGGAGCAACTTTCTGCTCTTAAATTGATTCCGTGCACGGCCAGGTGTTTCATCAAATTAGTCGTATTGCCAGCCTTAGCAATTATGACTTTTTTGCATGTATTGCATCGCACAGTATTGGCATCAATCTTTCTAAAATGGAGCCACGCTTTTGACCTCGGTGGCATTTTTTAACCGTTTCAACGACACACAACTACAGTTCACTATCACAACACAGATACACGTGAACCCCGTCCGTGGGCGTAACCACAAAACGTCTCTGTCTGGTACCACGTATTTTTCCTGCATGCCGCAACGTATAACGTTACAGCCAATCACAGGCAGCAAATTATCAGCTCTTGATCACGTGATTACCCTCTGGGTACCGAAACTTGGCACCGAAAGACGAGGCATGTTTTGATACTCGGTACTACCGAAGCATTTCGGTCGGTGCCACAAAAGAACCGAAGTTCGGTACCCAGCCCTAGTGGCCGCTTTGATTGACAGGTGCGTGCCATTATAGATGGCTTATTCGAGCACCCGTGCGTCATTCGACCCGCCTCAGGTCCGCCAATGATGTCCGTCTTTGCTGATATCTAGATTAACTCAGCTCAAGCTTCGTGCTTGAGAGAAACAACCTGAGTCTGCCTGTGTGAGCGAGGACAGAGTTCCACTGCTGTTTGGCTCTGAACCAAAAATCAGACAGCGCGTCTTCAAATGTTGTCAGCTCAGTCGTCCGTGCAACACGTTGAGTAAAATCACACTCATCACCACTCGAGGTCTTCATGACGGCAGCCACTGAACCCCCCTCGTCACGTTTCAGCTTCCCTCTGTTGTCTGCTGAGGTCAATCGGGCCTCTCAGCCGTTGTCCCGTCTTCATAGCTGACGGTCGAGTGGACGTACAGGAGACACTTTGTCTCCGTCAGCGCAACTGTGCACACACATGCGTTTGTATTTTTGTTCCAGCATGGGAGGATTTATTGGGGCATGGTGGCTAACCCAGACGGGGGGATGTATATAAATAGCTAATGCAGAGTGTGTGTGTGTGTGTGTGTGTGTGTGTGCGCGTGCGCGGTGTTAGGTGCTGAGCAGCAGCATTTTGTTGCGGTCTGCCTGTAGAAGGAAATGCCAGATGGCCTCTTCGCCTTGGCAACGTCAGCCAATTACCAGCTACTAGTAAAGCAGCTGGCCTCTGCTCTAACACTCCTAATGTGTGTGTGTAGAGGCATGAACAGTGTGTGCGTGATCAAACCTTTCACATATCAACCATTTCTGGCCTCTGCTGTAGCATTACGCAATTATTTCTGCCCACGATGCCGTCACTGCTGCTTTTGAATGAGGATTTGCGTGCGTATATTTAAAACCATAAACACGTTGAGATTAATCCTAAAAAGTACAATATGTCCTGAAAAGACAAAATGTAGTAATGACAAACTGAAATGCTGAATTCAGATAAAACATTAATAAATAAATGTTTCATCTTGAGGTTGCTCCTCTTGAGTTCTCTCACAGGATCAATAAAAAACATTTAGTGTTCTCAAATGACTTTAATGTATTGAAATATAATGGTGGACACAACGAATGATGGGTAGTCTTAATCACAGTACAGTGTGCACAGAGCTGCAACTTCTGATTATTTTCATTATTTAATTAATTCTTTTTTTAAGTGTCTCCTTTCAAGTCAACTTTATTCTCAACGCTGCCATATGTACATACAGGACATACAGAGAATTGAAATAACGTTTCCCTCATATCCCTGGTGCAAACAGCAATATGAACAACATGAAATATGAAACATACAAGTTTAAAGAGATCTAAGAAAGAATGAAAAATACAGCAAATATAAAAAGATACTCACGGTGCAGATATAGCAATATAAAAAGTACAGTACAGTATAAACAGTGTGAATATATCAAATACAGTGTAATCAGTTTGTTAACAGTTTGAATGGCATTCAGCTGTTGACTGTTTTTCCAACTACGCGTCAGATGGATGGATTTCCTCTTTGACATTTTGCTTGAAAAATTATGAATTTTCTCTCAGTTGGCTCAAATGAGCCGAATGACGCCTCGGTGCTCAAACAAGCCATCTGTAACGGCACCCACCTGTCAATCAAACCCACCACACTGTTGATTTAATTTAACGTTAAGCCTTAATATCATGTGAACGGGCGAGTTCAATAGAAATTCAGACTCAGTACAGTTGTCATGATCAGGGAAATTAGCTATAGAGACCAGAATGTGTTTAGTTCTGCTGAGAAGTTGGACTTTTTACCATGGAGGGTGAAATATTCTGTAGCCAGCCTCAAGCAGCCGCTCGAGGAATTGCACTTTTTAGCACTTCTGCATTGGATTCATTTGCTATAGGCTGATTTAGGCACTGAAGGATCACACTTCTTTAACAATGTTTTGACTCACAAGAGGTCTCAGACACACCTGCCCAGATAATAGACACATTATCATCACATCACATATTGTGTCTAAATCCTACACAGTCAAATTATAACTCAGAACCATGTAAATAATAAGTCAGTACTAAATGTAATCCTCTCTCCTCTCTTGTTTCCAGTGGGTATCCCGACGATAAAGTGGTGCGGGGCCGAGGGCGACTACAACGTGATGGTGATGGAGCTGCTGGGGCCCAGTCTGGAGGACCTGTTCAACTTCTGCTCTCGGAAGTTCAGCCTGAAGACGGTGCTGCTGCTGGCTGACCAGATGGTGAGAGGAAGAGAAACAAAGGGGAAGAGGAAGGGGGCGGGCGTAAACTGGAAGTTAGCAGCCGCACGGCCTGTGCACACTTGTTTTGTTGTTGTATTTTTAAATCGAGCGTACTGTTGTTATCGTGGAAACTGGAGACTGTTGTTACTCTTTTAGCACTCTTGACAAATGTGTGAGCCGTGAACGTGACCATCACTGGATCTACTATAAACGTGACGTTCTCAACACCTTCCAAGATCAGCTGTTAGGGAAGAAGCACGCAGACAGTTTGGAAATGTACTTTCTAACGTCTCTCCAGAATGACTGGAGTGCTAACTACAGTTTAAGCTCTCTGATTGGCTCTTTCCGACCACAGCACTCTCTGGCACTTGTGTCTGACATCAGATCCTCTCTCTCTCTCTCTCGCCCCTCTAGATCAGCCGCATCGAATACATCCACTCCAAGAACTTCATCCACAGAGACGTGAAGCCCGACAACTTCCTGATGGGGCTGGGCAAGAAGGGCAACCTGGTCTACATCATCGACTTCGGCCTGGCCAAGAAATACCGCGACGCCCGCACACACCAGCACATCCCCTACCGCGAGAACAAGAACCTGACCGGCACCGCCCGCTACGCCTCCATAAACACACATCTGGGCATCGGTAAGACTTGTTCTTGTAGCGTCCACGGAATCCAGCCTCGTGTCATGAATGGATAGACCCTCCACACACACACACACCTGGCTGCTGGTCTGACTCTGTCCTCTCTGTGTCTACAGAACAGTCCAGACGAGACGACTTGGAGTCGCTGGGCTACGTCCTCATGTACTTCAACCTGGGTTCTCTGCCCTGGCAAGGCCTCAAAGCCGCCACCAAGAGGCAGAAGTACGAACGCATCAGTGAGAAGAAAATGTCCACCCCCATTGAGGTCCTGTGCAAAGGCTACCCATGTACGTCTAACCGCTCACTCACTCACTATTACCAACGTTGATCCAGTGCGTGTGTCTTTGTTGAAACCTGTGTGCGTGACCTTTACCGTCCTCTTCGTCCTCCACAGCCGAGTTCGCCACCTACCTGAACTTCTGCCGCTCTCTTCGGTTCGACGACAAGCCCGACTACTCGTACCTCCGCCAGCTCTTCAGGAACCTCTTCCACAGACAGGGCTTCTCCTACGACTACGTGTTCGACTGGAACATGCTCAAATTTGTAAGTCTCATCGAGTCACACGCTCACTTCTTTATTTGTCGTCTTCAAAGTCAGCCACTGCAGCATTTGTTTGCTTTCACGGGTTGATTACGGTCGGTTGGGTGGATTTAATCTGCAACTGGAACATGAGCCGTCCTTACTGACATCATCGCAGCTGTAAACAAATTATCTCATGTGTCTGATGTGGTCAGCAGATACAGCACTGTTCACTGAAATGAATATTTCCAGGAAAACTCAATCTGATATCCTGTACCACACTGCCTCTGCTCATGGTTAGGAGTTAAAACTACACCGAGGCACAAGAAACCTTGAGCCAAACGTTACAAAAGTTTGATATCTCAACCACATATTTCATATCTAGGTGGTTAATTTCTCACCTAAAGAGCTCTACCTCTAATTTTCCAGGGAAAGTGTGTGTGTGCTGCCAGTCGACACACACACACACACACACACACACACACAAAAATAGTCTGTCCAATCACTTGCCTTCATTTCAAGCACACTGTGGCAAACTGTTCACTACTTCTACCAGCCTTAGCTTCAGGATATGTGCTAAATAAACAGGCAGTCCACACACTATATTATGACAATGTTTTGGCTGCATATCATTATGTGTGTTTATATTTATGCTTTAAGGACTGTGTTTAATTTGAGCCAGATCCAGTGGGCCTCATGTAACAGAACACTTTCATGATCTTTGCCAAACTCTAACTGGACAAACTCGTTGTAAATGACTTGTTTGAGCCGGACGAACACCACCTGTTCACGAGGCGTGTGTCGGTGAGGCTTTGTTATCTGCACCCGTAAATGTAAAGGTGTCTGTTGAACGTCCGTTTGTGGAAACAAAAGTGAGACCGAACCGTTAAAAAGAGACATTCACGCTGCTGAAAAGGCTCTTTTGTCAGAGCTGCTCTTTTGAAGAGCTCGCAGGCTCTCCTCTTTACAAACGGGAGTGTTTGAGCGTCAGCGTGTTTGGACCTGCTCAGCCAGATGTTGATAGATGGGCTGGCACTGTGGTACCTGGCACTCCGAAAAATGGAAACAAACCGCAACCTTGCGTGTGTGTGTGTTGTGTGCGTCAGGGTGCCAACAGGGCCGTGGAAGACGCAGAGAGGGAGCGTCGGGAGCGGGAGGAGAGGCTGAGGCACAGCAGGAACCCCGGGGCCAGGGGCATGGCCTCCGCCTCAGGAAGAGCCAGGGCAACTCAGGACGTGGCAGCCCCCTCACCGCTCAACCCCGCCGCACACACAGGTCAGCACACACACACACACACACTCAAACAGGAAAAACTCTTTAAAGGAGTGAAATATGAATTCACCTGATCAAAATAATTGTTTGTCTTCAGGTTTGGAGAAGGAGAGGAAGGTGAGCATGCGTCTTCATCGCGGAGCACCGGTCAACATCTCCTCCTCAGACCTGACGGGACGCCAGGACACATCCCGCATGTCCACCTCACAGGTAAACACACACAGATAGACTGTGTTTAGTCACACCAGAGTTGCACCAAAGTTTCGTCTGAGCAGGAAAAGAAGCGGAATAAGTTTGTTTGGCTAGACAAAAAAAAACCCAGCCGTTCAGTGAGTAATGGAAAGCAAACATGAAATAAGTCGTCTGTGCTCAGTTAACACAACAAATATTAACACGTCGACGAAAAAGGAACCATATTCATGTCAGGAGGGGACACACAGTATGTATCAGCATGACACAGATCAGTAAAGGACAAAGCACTTCTGTTTTCACTCGTACCAAATGTTTGTTTGTTCCTCTTTTCTGTTTTACATAGAAAATGAATCACTGACGTGAAGCAACCCAGCAGAACTGTCTGACAGACAGTAAACACGGCTCTAAAGAGCGTCTGCTGTCGTCCTGCTGATAAAGTCGATCTGAGCTCGTCCCAGCAGTGTAATGAAGTCCTTTGTTCTGGACTCTCCTGTAGACCTAGTGCTCCCCCAGGAGGTCAAAGAGTGTAATAGTCAATCAAAGTCTATTCTATCATCTACTTGAGGTGGATCAAGTTAAGCAAATGTCTAAAAAACATGTTCAGATTTCTCTTTCAACACCTAAATACCACCGGGCATGGCTGCTATGCATTCCAGGTGTGCCTGCAGCCACCGGAGCCAATCGCTGCCGTTTTAGACAACGTTAATAACCCCACCAGAAGTGTTGTGGTGCGTTTCAGAACGGCTCTGCACTCCGCCCTGCGGAGAACCACGTGGCTGTTCTGATTTGACAGACACCGCGACCAACCACGTCATTCAGCACAGAGCACATGGAACTGGCCGGAAGTCAGACAGACACACAAACAGCACAGAGAATCCAGTCGGTTGTCAAAATAAACTTCCCTGTGCAAACATCTGACTGTGTATAAACCAAGGACAAAGGACCAAATCTAAGCTAGTTAACAAAGTGTGGTCGACAAGATGCCCGCTTCTGAAACACTCTTGGTGGGATTTGAAGCCGTGTGGGGCAGCCGCAACGTGACAAAGATGGTAAATGTGCTTATATAACACCTTTCTAGTCTTCCGACCACTCAAAGCGCTTTTACACTACAGATCTCATTCACACACATTCATACACTGATGGCATTGGCTGCCATGCAAGGTGCCAACTGCTCATCAGTTTGAGGAGCTAACCATTCATTCACACACCGATGGCACAGCCTTCGGGAGCAATTTGGGGTTCAGTATGTTGCCCAAGGACACTTCGACATGCATCTTCGCCCTGCCTCCGAGACACAGCCGCCCAAAGACGTACCCGGCTGCATCTTCGTGTCTCAGCAGAGCTGCAAAGTTCACCATCTAACCTCTTAGTTTTACAAAGACCAAGAATTTTGACTTCTTCTCTCTGCTGCTGTCCTCGCAGCTCATTAACAACCCAAATCCTGTTAATAAATGAAATCACGTGCATGCATTAAAATACACAGCTCCAACCATTACACATATATAACCATTATTGAAGCGGTTAATGTTAAAGCTCAGTTCACACACATCTACAGTGTGTTCATCTTGGGGGTGCGAAGCAACGTTGACCCAAATACAAAGAAAGGTGAATGTGGTGCGGCGCTGACATCGTTGGGGTGCACAAAGCGTTGCCGGGGTTACTGAGGCTGATCCACACAGCTTCAACAGTATGTTAGAAACGACAGTTCAAACAGTAATAACAAGCTGCGTTCCATTTTCTTTGATAGTCTGATGGTATAGTGAGAGACAGAGAGAGAGAGACTGGCTTCAACACGCCCTCACATAGCTGAAACTCAGATTCATCCCCTGATTACATGATGTTACATGATAAGTGAGGAGTTCAAAGTCAAATCTGCTTTCACTGCAGGACGAGTAGGATTCTCCTCAGAAACAAAGTGTAGACAAAAACGGTCATCACTGCGTGACTCTGCCTTTATTTCTTTATTTCACTGTGTTCTGGACATTTCTGGGCGTCAGCTTTGGGCAGTGGGTGTGTAGCCCTCAGCCAATAACAGCTCGCGCAGTGTTAAGGGTGGGACTGTGTGTGTAATGTGTCAGCGAGGTATGCTGAGCCGGAGTTTTCAATGTCACAGAGGTGTCTGTAACTCTTGCTGCACATCTAACCTTCAGCAGAGGAGGTTCTGTTCAGGGTCAGGTTTAAATCAACCGTGTATCTCTGTGACACAGATTCAACTGAGGGAAGATGTTACATATGTAATCTTCCCAAGCCGTACGTTAGTGATATGGAAGGAAGCTTTACACATCCATTTTACACACAGGTGATACAATTGATGAGTGCATTAGGGGGTCTATTTATCACTTGATTTTGTTGACTCGTGTTGTCGTCCTAGACGAATGTCGTCAACGTCCAGGGAGGAGGGCCAAACTCTGAATGTTGTTTATAATCTGTGACCAAAACCTCTTGGTGCCTTCAAGTCTGGAGTCCAGGTCATGTGACTGGAGTCTACACATCTGTAACATTAATTGTGTTCCAAAGTGACCAGAGGGTTTAGTGCAACTCTTCACTGATGTTGATGTTCTTCTTCTTCTGTCCTCTGCAGGCTCTGTCCCGCGTCACACCCAGCGGCCTCCAGTCTGCAGCTCCACGGTGAAACCCTCCATCCGCCTGTTGCACCATGGAGGCCTCAACATGCACCACCCGCAGCACACACACACACACACACACACACACTCACTCAAACATACACATATAAACACTCACACACACAGGACTGTTAATCGACACAGAGGACTCTACCAACCATCGCACAAGAGTCTGGCTGCACTCTTGTTCACTTGACCGAGGAAGAGGAGTGCGTGTCTGTGTAGCAGCCTCCTTCTCACACGAAGATGTGGAAACACTCCTCCTCCTCCTCCTCCACCTCCTTACTGTTGATGAAGCCATGGATTCACTTTTATTTTATTTTTTTTTAACTTTGGTTTTACTTCTTTTTGTTCTTTAGCATTAAAACTTCTGTGACACCAGCTCCACTGGTCAGACTTCACGAGTGTGTTAGCTGGACAAAATAGTGTGTGGGACTCTTTTTTTAATTGTGAAAGCAGGAAGACACGTGATCCGCCGTGGCATTGTTAAAGGACGGTGTCTTGAAAGAGTCCTTCAATCTTTTTTTTTTTTCTTTGTAGGTGTTTTAGGTTTAAATGTAACATAGATCGGGGAGGGGGACTACCCCCCCTTTGTTTTAAAAATGGGACAAAAGGACTTTTAACGTTCTATTTTCAAAGCTTGTCCCGTAGTATGAGTTTGTCCTCCTCAGGTGCGTCGGATCCCGGATGTTAGAGTAAATCCAAAACCACGCAGCACCTCTCTCTCTCTCTCTCTCTCTCTCTCTCTCTCTCTCTCTCTCTCTCTCTCTCTCTCTCTCTCTGTGTGTGTGTGTGTCTTCAGGTCGTGACTGCAGCGTGCTGCTTGGGGGAAAGCTGTGAATGGAACAGTGATCTGTCCACATTGAATGGATGACATGTTGTTTTTAAACCCGGTGATGCATAGTGACGTGGTTTTTGTGTGCGTGTGTGTTTGTGCGTTTCTGTGGTAGGCTTAATGGGTGGGGATGAAAACACATTTTTTTTTGTTTTTTTTTTTTTTTACTCCTTTGCCTCCTAAACCTCTCTCGAGACCATCCAAACCGTTTGAGGTCTGACACAGGTTTTCATTTTTCTACGTGGACCTCCTTTAACGCTCACCTGTCTTACCGACACAAAGTTCCTGTCTGGATGTTCCTCAACACAAAAATCACCCTCACAGGCGCTTCAGTCTTTTCCCGTCTAACGATGCTTCTTTTCACCATGTATTGTTTGTTTTCTTGCAGGATTCTAACACACGACACAACAAACAGATCTGCATTGAGTCCGTTACGTGTAGCCTTACATCGTTTCGTACTGAGAATGTGCCATTACACAACGTTTTCCTACACGACCACACACCTAAACTTCGTCGATGTTATCTGACAGATTTAAAGGCACACTTGGAGAGGACCGCTTGGCCTGTTGTAGAATGTCTTCTGGAGCTCTGGAAAAGCTTTAAAAGGCGAGCTGAGTCGAGTTGCATTATGGGAGATGTAGGGTTCAGTGTTTTTCGAACCCCCTTCTAAAAACACTGGATCATATCTTGAGCTTTGTTGCTTCGTTTGACCGTTCTTCTTCTTTACTCTGTTTTCTGTCCTTCGTGGGAATGCAAAACAGTTCCTGCTCCACATTTAAGTTATACATTTTCAAACTGTGAAAGGTCGGAGATACAAGGGACAAAACAAAACCACCCGGTTCAGCTGAACTGTACCTGTTACATTAAACCGGCACAGTCCAGTTGAACCAGGTCTTGATCAGACGAGCGACGTGAGAGTCCGGGTAGAAACTGGACCGGAGGGCTTCAACTTAAATAAAAGTGAGGAGGTTTTTGGAGAGCTCTGGACTAGAGATCACACAGAGTCCCAGCAGTACTGGAGCTGCGAGCCTCACGTGGCTCTTTTTCAGTGACTCGAGTCCTCCCAACAAGAGGAGACGCGATCCAAGCGGCCGGTCAGCCGAGCTGACCGTTGAAACCCTGCAGATTTTGAAGTAGAAAAATTCTCTATGTGGTAGACTGGTTACAAAGTATTGTAGTTAAAGGGGGACGGGGTCGTAGTGGTTATTAGTACATGTTTGTTCTGTTGTTGTGTGTAGGATGCGAGCCGCTGTACGGCTTCCGATGATGACGACAGTGTACGGAGTGACTGGGAATGCCTCCTAACTCCAGTAGACTTCCTGCTCAGGCAGACTTTTTTTTTTTTTAATATACTTCACCTGTGGGCTTGAAAAACAAACAAAAAAAGTGACGAATTAACTCGTTTGTCTCACTGATGATGATGATGGCTATGATAAAGTACACTTTACTCTCAGTTCTTATTTTGTCTGCTTTTAACTGTGCAGTGGAGATGGTGCTCATGTCCCACAATGCATCTCTTACTGTGGATTCATGGGAAATCTTTCTTTCCACTCCAACCTTAAGACTTTTGCTCCTCATTTGTAATGCCACTGTATTTGTGTATTTTAAAATTGTGTAAATAAATTAATAAGTACTTGTACATGTTGTTTTTATTGACTGGTTTGCATGTTAGTTTATGGATTTAACAATAATCTAGTTAGAAATCATCCTCTGGGGACCATGAATATCCACACCTGAGTTTACATTATCATTCTGTGGACCTACATCTGTGCACACTCATCACTGTTGGGCCCAGTACTAACCAAATTGAAGCTGTACTAGTTATTGTAACTCTACATCTAGCACCAATTTTGATTTGTTCAATACGTATAATAATAGAGTATTAGAGTGCGGCCCTAGCTGTTTGTTTTTGGTGCTAATTAGAAAATGCTAACATGCTGCATTAAGATGCTGAACAGAAACACACCTGTTAAACTTCAGCATAACATCGCCACAGAGTATGGTGACATTGTACACCCTGTCTGCAGACTGCAACCCACTTCACATGTGACTAATGTGACAGAGAAAGATGGGGCAGCAGTAGCTCGGTCTCAGTCTGCGGTGCCAGTTCACCTTCTGGGCACTGCCAAGGTAACCTTGAGCAAGGTACCGAACCCCTAACTGCTCCCAGGTCGCAGCTCTGCCCATCACTTGAGGGATCAATTAAGTTATCTATTCTATTCTTATAATAAAAAAAATATACATACAGTATATAATATACCCCGACCATCCACTTCATTAGGTACACTTGTGCAATCACATGTAATATGACACAACAACTCTGCCATAAATTCTGTTTTCACGAGGCTTTGAATGTTTCAGGTTTTATTATTGAGGTAATAATAAAGTAGAATGTAGAGTGCTGTTGTTGTACAGGTGTGCATTATATTATAAGGTGTTTCTAATATTATGGCCCTCTCATGCATGTAAATGCCCAAATATTAGAAACACCTCTAAATATACTGCAGTCCAGTTTAACACCACTGCAAACTACAACCTCAAACATAATAATAATAAACATAATAGTTGAAATTGACACCTCTCGGACAAGTAGAATTTATGGACAGGTTATATCCACTCCTCACTGAGAGTTTTGAACATTTTGTCTTCTTCTAAATGAACTTCCTCCTGTGGCCAATGATATGCTGTGGTAAAAACCATGTGACCTCCATCACCGCTGGCTTAGTGTTTATTTTTGATATCAGCATTATTTAATTATTTAGTCGTGATTTAATTAGGATGGACAGTTGTAAACAACTCAACTGTTTTTTGTCGTACAAAATGGGGAAATTCTTTTTTCACTCTGGTTTCACACACACACACACACACACACACACACACACACACACACTTGAACCAGCCACTCTCCGGTTCCAAAGCCAAGTCACTCTTATTTATTATTTTTTATGTCTGTTTTCACATGAAGACTTTACCTATACTGCAGCTTTAACATCTGATTAACCCACAGGCTGGATTAAAATAACTCCTTCCAGCAGTGACACGGTGTAACCACTGAGTGGCGCTGTGGGACAACAGGAGCACGTGCATGCTGCTGCACACAGGACAGTTATACAACAGGTCATGCTGCCA
The DNA here is from genome assembly GCA_946959425.1 of Argyrosomus regius. Classification (NCBI taxonomy): domain Eukaryota; kingdom Metazoa; phylum Chordata; class Actinopteri; family Sciaenidae; genus Argyrosomus; species Argyrosomus regius. Next base: position 19,722,302 of record OX336897.1, on the reverse strand, counting down.
TGATGCTGCTCCTCCCTGTAGGACGTGCAGACACAAACGAGCCCGGGATCCCACTAAATCCTCCACAGTGAACAAATCATAAACCAATCAGAGAAGACATGGAATCATAGTTCTGAATATCAATAAAAATGTGTGTGTGTGTGTGTTTTTCTAAAAAAATAAAATGTGAGGAGAGGAGATGTCATTGTAAGACACACACAAACACACATTACTTCCTGTCCAGGGCTAAAGTTGACGTCAGCAAACCGCAGTCTCTTCCCCACAGCAACAGCACAGTAGTTTATTTATTCCCTGATTATTAACACTCTGTCAGTCAGCGCAGCACAGGAAGGAGGTCAAGCACAGCAGCACACCACCAGGTGTAATACACAGATTCTGATCAGGGCAAATAAACCATCACAATGGCACATACACACACACACACACACACAGATCTGTTGGCAAAGGGAGACATAGTGGGTGAGGTGGTGTCAGAAACCTGGATACTGTTATGATCATGAATAACCAGGTTTTTAAGTGTCATATCCTGAAGGTGAGCACAAAATTAGAGAAGACACCTGTCACTCAAGCAAACGTGCCCCAAAACATGAGTCTCTTTTAGACTTAAGGTCACAGTATTTATTATTTTTAGATCAACAATGGATCATATGACTGTGTTTTTTGATTTGAGAGGAGCAATGATTATCTTCTGAGCAGTACGGAGCGTTTTAGCATCTCTGAGCTCATTGTTTTGGTTTTATGGTCACTGTTTTGGCTCAGTCTCGAGGCTCTCATCAACCTTGTGTTCGGACACAGCAGACTGCAGCAGTTTTTAGTGAAAAAAAAAACAGTCCGATAAATCTGCTGTGTCGATGTTCCCAAGATGACTTCAGTATCCACATTTCTTTAAATTATTAAATTATCTGGCGATTATAAAATAAATAACCTGCTATCACATGAATATAGCTTTATTATTCAGGGATAATTAACTTGAGATAACTGCTGCTCACGTGGGCATTAAACTTATGTAACCTAATGTGTGTTGAGTAAACATTCATGAGAAGAATTTAGCTTCTTTCTCTCACTTACAAAAACACTAGCTGCAGCAGTGTCCGGGCAAAACTAGATGAAAGCCTAAATTATTATTTAGTTAGTTTAGTTTAGTATATTTTAGTTGTTATCTCAGCTTAATTATTTTGTTGACTTCAGATAACAAAGCTGACATCCCATGATCACAGGTTAATTTATCTCATTAGAGATTAGATCGAGAAAACAAAAGGCTGATTCAGAGTGGACTGGGAAGACTGAAAATAGTTGATCATGTGAGTGTTTACATTTCATTATATTTATTTGAATTCGTGTAAGGGATAAAGTGGTCAAGCAGATGTGTTACTCTCCAGTGGGCTGCTACCAAGAGAGTTCCTGTAGTACTGTAAAGAGAAACTAGCCACACTGGTGGCTGCTTGAATGCTATAATAAAGTATGCATATCAATAAGTATGAATAATACAGTCTGATGCGTTATCAATAATGGGTTTGACATTTTCAGCTCCAATCAGTTGCTGCAGTTCTCTGCATGCTGGCACTCCTGATCTCTGATAAACGGTAGAAGTGATAAGAGGAAAAAAACCTTTTGTTTCCTAATATTCTCGAGCTTGTCTTAACTTCCTAAAGCACTTTTCAGTCAGACTCATTGTAGGAAGACTTTTAAAGTGGCAGTCAAATATTTTATTTTAATTATGTTGAATTATCTATTAGCTTGGACTACAAATGAACAGAAAGCCTGCACTACAAACTGTGAGTATGTAGTTTGAAATATTCAACTCAGTTCAGTTTTATTTTTATAGCACCAAAACTATGCACTTTCCTTACAAGCGGCAACCTCAGTGGCTGTGATGTGAAGCCTGAGAAATTGCAGTTCTGCAAACGGCCACTTGGGGCTGGCTACAGAACAAGTCAGTCTCCATAAGTCCCCATGTTAAAAGGTCCAACTTCATAGCAGCATAAACATGCTTACAGCCTGGTACAAAAAACAGTTTTGGTCTCTATAGCTAATTTCCCCATTCATGACAACTGTACTGAGGGTGAATTTTTATAGAACTCACCTGTTCAAATTATATTAAGGCTTAAAGTTATGCAGAATTAACGGTGTGGCACTTTGACTGACAGGTGGGTGCCATTATAGATGGCTTGTTTGAGCAACCGGGCATCACTAAGCCCACCTTAGGTCTACTGATGATCCACGTCTTTGCTGATCTTTAGATTAGCCAGGAGGTAGGGGTGCAGGGGTATGCTCAGGGTGGCCTCAGCGTGTCATCGAGCCACTCTTTAGGACCGCCCACAAAATCCTGGACTGAAAACTGGTGACAAACTGTTTGAACCTCTAACTCCACATTTCAGTAATGTATCGTTCAAAATCTTTTCACGTGCAACTGTTTTCCAACATATTTAATGTGTTTTGAAAGAAGAATTGCCTTTACATGGATTTTAAGATTCAAAAACAAATACACTTTAATACAATTCATAATTTATTTATTATAGTTTCTTTTCTTTTATATGTCATAATACATTAAAAACACAATGAAAAAGATGCTACAGACCACAGTTTAAAACTAATTACTAACCTTAATATTAATGTTGTTATAGCAGGTGCCAACCAGTCCCGGACTCCCTGGCAGTATTAATAAAACAAGAGTCCAAATATAGCTGAGCGCAGGGCGATGTTCTCATTGGTCACTGTTGAGTAAGGACAGTAATCAGGAGGCATTAGGACCCAGCAGCATGGCGGCAGTCTGCAGACAGACGTGCGGTAAGGAACGAGCGCGGCTGCGGTGCTGAGGCAGGAGGCAGGAGGCTGGAGGACGGGCGACTCACAGCATCATCTTCATCACCATCACCGTCATCATCATCACCACCACCCGGTCAGAGGCTCAACAGTTTGTGTTCTTCTGACATCACGACGATCAGGTCAGTATGGAGCCGCTGCGGCCGCAGGACGCCTCAGTATTCATGTTTATTTGTGGGATGTTCCTCATGTGGCGTGATTGGACGTGTTTGATGCACGTTTTCTCGCATGATTCCAGCCGGTCCGTCGTGGGTCGTGACAGAGTTGTGACATAAGGAGTGCAGGTTCGGCTCTGACTGCGTGTTGTTCATTTACCTGGAACAGGTCTGAACTGGCTGTTTTATTTTGAAATTCAATTTCTCATTGTAACAATTTAATGATAAAATAAAAGTAGAAAAAAGTTTATAAAGCTCATTTTAATTTCATAATATTCTTTAAATTCATTTCCGATGTATAATTACTCAAACACTTTTTGAACTGGTGCTTTGTCAAACTGTTTCAGCCTTTAAAGCTGCATTAGTTTAGTTTGTTTGGCCACTTGGGGGCAGCAGACATATTATTGTCTCATAAAGTTATTATGTTAGAACATCAAGCAGTAGAATATCTGTCTCTTTAGCTGATAAATGTTCACCAGCTAGTTGCTAATTTCCTCTGTCTGCTGTTTGTTTGTTTGTTGCTGTGCACGTCGTCTACAGTGGGTTGACCAGAGCTTCTTGTCTTATTGCTAACAGCTGCTTGCTGCAGGAAACAGGGTTGATGAGTATGATGAATGGAAAAGAAACAATAAGGCAAAATGACTAAAAACAAAGAGCTAAAAGAGGATAGCAGCTGCATAAAGCTGAGGAGAACTGCAGTGATTGTGTGTGTGTGTGTGTGTGTGCGTGTGTGTGTGTGTGTGTGAATCGTGACTTTGAGCAAACCCTTCCACATTAGTCATCATTGAAACCAGAGTTAAGATAAATATATTGATTAGAGCAGCTCTAATGACGTCCTGTAAATGACTAATGACTAACATCTGGAGGTCAGAGCTGACTTCATGCTGCATGTAAAGTTACATAACATACAACATCATTTATATCTCCCTCTCAGCATTATTTGTGACCCATATATATATGGGTCACAAATAATGCTAATATTAGACATAGGTTTTATGAGCTGTTTATGACTATCATCTGGAGATCAGAGCTGACTTCATTCAGTAAGTACAGTTACATAACATGTAACATTATCTATCTATCTATCTATCTATCTATACACATATATGTACATGGGCGCCAATGTTGTTAGCACTGCCTCCTCACAGCAAGAAGGTTCCTGGTGCAATGAGCTGTGATGAACCAGTGAATTGTCCAGGATGTAACCCGCCTCTCACCCAGTGCAAGCTTGCATCGGCTCCAGATGCAAGCTGCAACCCTGATAATAAGTGATTATAGAAGATCGGCACATCTTAATGACACAATGATAACTGAGATGTTATTTTTGCTTTCTTAATGTGTTCCAGTGGGCCGTAATGAACCCTTGAGGTCTCTGATGTGTCCCATATATTCCAGGCTGCTGTTGATGTTTTAAAATTCAACAGTCAAAAGTTTTTAAATGTCACCATTGAGCCTGGAAGACGAATACTCTCTGCAGGGAGCGTACCTGAGCGAAGCAGCATCACTCACTTAGATTTGATCTGATATTTTCAAGGAGACTCAGAGGACGTTTCTTATGAAAGCAGGCATCCAAACAATAACCCCGGTAGTGAATTCTGAGTATATTTCAGAGCTGCATGACTGTGTACTAATGCAGCATGTTGCCCTGGGGACTGACCGAAGCATCAGGCCCAGGTTGTTTTTTTAGGCTGGTCACGTCACATTCCCGTAAGCATGAGCCTTGAAATGATCACGTTACCCAGAGACACTGGATTGCTTGCTTGTTGTGACTCGAGCTCGGCACCGCACGACTCGTTCCTCCAGCTCTTCAACAGGTTGTAAATGAGCTGATGGAGCCATCAGTCATTCCCTCACTGTCCAAACAGGAATGGATTGTTGGTAACTACTTTGATTTGTAGAAATCCAGAGAGTCGTGTCTCCTGGAACTTGATAAATGTACGGCAAAAATATCCCGAACACCATCGTTTGCAGGATTTGAACTGATACTCACATAAGCTGCATGTGGGAGTGCTGAGGTGCTAGAGCCAGGTGGAACTATAAATCAAACAGTTCATTAATAATTCACACTTGCTTTTCACTACTTGCTTTAAATACTGACTGACCAGAGGTGACGAGGGTATATGCTCATTTGACTGTTGATGTTCATTTTTGAGCCATCTTTACTTCCTCCTCCTTGGGTCTGTGAGGGTGGTGCGAGGAGTCTGGTCTCCAGCAGTAAAACTCATGCTAAGCTGCACTGAGGTCAGGTGTCACACTTAATAAAGAACGTTCTACTGTGTAGGCTTCAAACACCTTGGCAACGCCAGAGTAAGGATGAAAACAGCCCCAGACAATCTGCACAATTCATTTTAAATTCAACGTGCAGGAGTACAACAAAGAACATGTCACTGTCTGATATGTGTCAACGTGAGCGTGGAATCTGTGAGGGAATTTGTATTCTAGCATGCCACCTATGGGGGCTACACAAAGTCAGACACACTGTATGCCTTGGGGTCAGTGTAGGGACAGTGTTAAATCTTAGATGGTTATGGGGACACTGAGTCTTCTCCTTGAGATACAGAGCAGCTGTATGTTTGTGTCTAGGAAGCAGGCGACATTCTGATCATCGCTATGGTAACCAGAGAGGAAAGGGCTGTCTCACTCACTTGTCACAACAGATAGGTACATAATGTAGAAGCCTCTGCAGAGTCAGATTACATTGTTGGAACCTTTTGCTTTTCCTGTGTGAAATCTCATGCACAGTATGTATGAAACTTTGTTTAATGTGCTGCTGCGTGTCTTGTACGTGGCCAGTACACTCTTGTAACAGAGCCTCATAATCTCAGTGATGCCTTCTCCTCGTTAAATTCATTTTATATAAATAAATAAATAAAACTTTGACCGATTTCTGATATGAATGGTGGCCATCGTTCAGGTGTTGAAGGTGTCATCTGTTATTGGTGCTTTTATCTTTCATCTGTAGCTCATATCAAGACTTTTTTGGCATGCTGTGGGCAACGTTTGGTACTAATTTACGCAGGGGTAATCTCTGTAAATGATCAAGATTTCTGTTTGTAGTCCGAGTAGTATTGACCAGTCATGTTTGAGTGGACATTGGTTGTAACAGTTGCCGTGGAGAGCATCTGCCAAAATGTAACCTTGGAACCCATCTGACAATGACTTAGCTTTTCATTCGTTATCTAAATTAGCATGCAGATATCTGTTTGCAGAAATTAGCATAGATGTGTGTCCTTCTCTCATATCAAGTTGCTAATTGGATTGCAGAGGAAGTCTTGGCCCGGATATTCATTATTTCTTTTCCTGGGTAACTGCTGGCTACACTGAAAGCCCAGAAACGTTGGCTGTTGCCTCCAGAGGCTAAATTGTGGTCAGATGATAGCTGATGGGTTCTGAGATTGATATTACCAACAAAACTCAAACATATGGTCCAAAATATTGCACTGACAAAATTGAGTGGAAACATTTCATAAACATAAGTCCAGTTTATTCATCAAACAGAAACCTGGATGGGGCAATCGGGTGTCTCTGGTGTGACCTGTGCCACCCTCTGGATACGCCCCTGTTCCACTTGACCACATGTTGGTGTGCTTGAGCGAGACATTAAATTGTAAACTGGCTGTTGGCTAACCTCTTACTTGTCTGCAAGCTTAACATCCAAACATGGTTATGTCAGAATCTGATTTTATGTTTATTTATTTTTTTATCGTATTATGACACCGGGACTAATGAGCTCTACTCTGCAGTACAAGATCCATGTTTGTTCATCCAGCAGCCCATTGATCTATGTATAGATCAGCGGGCTGCTTTTGTCTGCCTCTAAAGTCAAGCACCGACTGTATTAGAAATGACTAAAAAGACTTTTTGTTTCTTTGTTTTAGTTCCTGTCGTTGGTCCAGAAAATCTCTGTCCTCCTTGCTCAGCCAATCAGCAACATACTGATACACATCATGTGTGACTGTGAAGATTTGTGAGGAGGACGTCAGAACCTGTGTGAGCATCTCTGACCCACTGTTAGCAAGCACTTCTCTGCTTCACTACACACACACACACACACACGATCATCTCTTTTGATGTTTCAAACAGGCAGAAATGTTCTGATACACTAAGAGGCTTTAAAGGGCGGGACAGCAACAGCTCAAATGGATCTTAATGATAATTGTATCACAGTTGATTTAAAAATGGTAATGCTGCATGTTGTTAATGCTACACATATCCACTTTGGCTAAATATGTGGGAGCAGTCTAATTGCTGGTGGCCTGTATTCAAGCATTAGATGTAACTCTATCTAACTGCCTGTTGTCGTTTTCATTTTCTCTCTAGCTTCTCTGTCAGCCTCCATTAAATCACAGCCCTTAGAGCATCATGGGAGGTGTGGCGGTGGACGAGGATGCAGGGGGGGTGAAGGCCCCAGATGGAGGGTGGGGCTGGGCGGTGCTGGCAGGCTGTTTTGTCATCACAGGCTTCTCCTACGCTTTCCCTAAAGCGGTCAGCGTGTTTTTCAAGGAGCTGATCAGGGAGTTCGGGGTGGGATACAGCGACACTGCCTGGATCTCCTCCATACTGCTGGCCATGCTCTATGGCACAGGTACGCTGCTGTATACATGTACACACACATGATTATCTGCAGTAAACACTACAGTGCCTTTATGAAGCTGCTGTTTGAGAATGATCCTGTGAACAACATAAACCTGTTACATGCAGTCCAACAGCACAGTACCACAAACCATGATCTGTACTATACTTCTGAGGAATTTTAACATCAGTTTAACTATTTGATCAAGATTTATGGCTGTAGTATGAGAATGCCTCTATGGTGAATATGTAGTTGGAGCCAGCAGCATGTTAGCTTAGCTTAGCACAAAGACTGGAGACAGCTAATAAGTAGATTTTCCAAAATGTCAAACTATTCCTAATAAAACATGAAAAGAAGTTTAAATTTGATTTTTTTTTTTAAGTATATCTTTATTATTAATTTTGTGTCACATCTTATTCACATATACACAATTTTTTACATTTACCCCCCCCCCTTCGAGAGAACCTCTCCTTTAACATTTAACTGTTATTCCTTGGTCTGGGAAGCACCTTCCAAAATATGTTAGATATTCTAGGTCCTACATAATCGAGAAATGGGGTCCATATATGATAAAATAAACCAATTTTCCCTCTAGATCAGTATGTCAAATATTCCATGGGTAAAAGGTCAAATATGACTTTATGCCAATCTAAATTAGATTAATTTAATCCATATTCTAAATATTAAATTAGCATTAACAGTCACCGCTTTGTCATCAATTAGATTTTTCCAGAGCTTTGTCTCATGTCATCATCAGCAGATTGTGTTTGCTTAGTTGTTGTGGAATCAGCTGGTTGTCGTAGCTTTTATTTAAAGAATATTGTACTATTTATTAATATTATTATATAGTACACATTATGGTACATTATATTATTTAAGTAAATACTATTAATTATAATAATAAGTGAATTCAGTTTTGAATTTTCTGCTTGATTCCTCAAAAATGTCAAGCAGCATGGAAGTAAGTGACAGAATCACGCTTTAAAACACGAAGTCGTCCTCAACATGAATGAAAAATGGATATCAACTTTTAAAATTCTTTAAAAATCTGATTTATATTCACCACACACAGCCTGACTGAGTGTGTTACACTTTTTCAGGTCCTCTGTGCAGTGTGCTGGTGAACCGCTTCGGCTGTCGCCCGGTCATGATGGTGGGCGGCCTGTTTGCCTCTCTGGGAATGATCCTGGCCTCCTTCTCCACCAGCATCATCCACATCTACCTCACTACTGGAGTCATCACAGGTCTGACTGATGAAAGTTTTTCCCAGCACAGTATTGTAATATCTGACCTCTCCTGATCAAGATGAACACCTGCAACCTTCTTAAGCGCAGTGTGTGAGACTGTTCACCTTTTTTTGGAATACTGCATTTGTTTATGTGCAAAAAAATCTTTACATTTTGATTCACATAATAATTAATGATATTCTAGTCTAATTTTCATCATTAATCCTGCTTGATTTCCTGCCACCAAAACTTGAAAGTCACATTAATAATACATCCACAGCCATTGATAATATTAGCAGCCCAATCACACTCTTACAAATGAAAAGCTGAGTTCATAAGCTCCAGTACTGTCAAAGGTTTTGTGTTATTTGCTTATTCAGGTCGGTCGATACATTGTCTGATCTAGTTCTTTCCAGCATGCTGCAACTTTTAGAGTTAAGGTTTGGATAAGATCTACACTGTTGCCCATAAAGTTGGAATTTTGGATTTTGTTAAAAAGAGGTTCATAGCCTGTAGTCTATGCACACCTCAGGGTAAGAAAGGTTGTAGTGAGCAAAGATGGGTAATTTAACATTCCATAACTCTGATCTAACCAAATCTAACAGATCTGACTCTTCCTCTGATTTTATCAGCCCCCAATATATAATCTACATGCCCATTCCAAGAAAATATTGTGCTTGTATGTGTTTGAGTGGATTTGAAAGTTTGGGGTAAGCTGAATCCTCTCGCTCCTCTCTAACTGTGATGAAACAAACAAGACCCAGAACTGGAGTGTGTAGTTTAAAAATAGCAATCAAAGCATATGACACTGGTGTATATAACGCTTTTAAAAGTAGACCAAATACTTCTATACTTCTAAACAATAGAGCTGATGTTGGATGGTTTAATGTCTGTTAGAAGACAGAAAATAAAGACAGTTTTTCCTCTGCTGCAGGTTTGGGGTTGGCCCTGAACTTCCAACCATCTCTGATTATGCTCAACCGCTACTTCAGTGAGAAGCGCCCTCTGGCCAATGGGCTATCAGCAGCAGGAAGCCCTGTGGCCCTGTGCTGCCTCTCGCCACTCGGCCAGGTCCTCCAGTACCAGTACGGATGGAGGGGGGGCTTCCTCATCTTGGGTGGCATTCTACTCAACTGTTGTGTGTGCGGAGCCTTAATGAAGCCTCTGGTCGCCCCCAAGGCGATAAAAGCTAAGGAACTGGATCAGGACAACAAGGAGGGAACAGAGGATGCTGAGAAGAAGAAAAAGAAGCCTAAAGCTAAGCTGCTGGACTTCTCTGTGTTTAAAGACTGTGGATTCCTCATCTACACTGTGGCAGCATCCATCATGGTGCTGGGGCTGTTTGTGCCTCCCGTGTTTGTTGTGAGCTATGCTAAGGAGCTCGGGAATGAGGACACCAAATCGGCTCTGCTGCTCACTATCCTGGGCTTCATTGACATTTTTGCTCGGCCCACGTGTGGCGTGATTGCCGGACTGAAATGGGTGCGGCCTCGTTGCGTCTACCTCTTCAGCTTTGCTATGATCTTCAATGGAGCCACTGACCTCATCGGATCACAGGTGGGTGAATGGAAAGAGAAAGTCCACTGATGTCAAACCTAAACCTTCATAATGTATTTCATGCTTGTTTCCAGGCCAAGGACTATTCATCGCTGGTGGTTTTCTGCATCTTCTTCGGCGTCTCCTACGGCATGGTGGGCGCGCTGCAGTTTGAAGTTCTCATGGCAATAGTCGGTACTGAGAAGTTCTCCAGTGCCATCGGCCTGGTCCTGCTCATGGAGGCCATTGCTGTGCTGGTGGGGCCACCTAGTGCAGGTCAGTAATCACAAAAACTATAACGTGAACGTGTTGGAATAAAAAACCTAATTCATTTTAGAGGCTTTTGCTGACAGCACATACAGTTGAACCTTTCTTGCTTTTAATGTTGTCACGGCACAGGTAGTACTGGAAGAATGATGTTACACCAAGGGGACTAAGCATTATAGCTATAACTGCTAACAAGCCACAACATATCATTTAGGTTAGGATAGATTGTCCGTCACAGTCTTGACAAAAGGAGTTCTGCCTTCTTCTTGTATTTTTTTCCTCCTTCTCTCTCTGACAGTCCCACCTTCCAGATATATGGCAACCATAGACAGTTTAAAACATGGGCATCGTATCCGTGACTTCACCCATGTGAAGCTCAAAGCATGGTGACTCTGACCGCCGCCATCTTGTCTGGCCTGCTGTCTCTGCTCCAGAAAACATAGAAAACAGCTATGCAACATCCTCTGAACACCCTACATCCACTGACATTACAAAGTATCTGTCCCTAGTGTTTGATTGCTCAACAAATTGACTGACTCCTAACCAAAATCCATGCAGCTAACTGTATGTTCCTCTGTCCTGTAAATGTTAAATTTAACTATTTCTGTGTGGTCCTCCCATTTTATCCTCTCATCTGTGTTTCATCTGTGTCCCTGTTTGTCTCTCTTCTGTCCCAGGCCGGCTTCTCGACGCCACCAAGAACTACATGTATGTCTTCCTGCTGGCAGGAAGTGAGGTGGTCCTCTCAGCTCTGGTTCTGGCTACTTGTAACTTCCTGTTTATCAAAAAGAAGTCCTCGGTGCCAGCAGACAAGCTCGAGAACATCACAGTGACGGATGACGCCAAGACAGAGGTGTGCAGCGAACTTGCAGAGATGACTGACGAGGAGGAGAAAGGTGCAAGAGAGGAGCAAGAGAAGGAGGCAAAGAAGGAGGTGATAAAGGCGGAGGAGGAGGAGAAGGAAGAGGAAGAGGAAGAGGAGAAAGACAATAAGAAAATAGAGGAGGTCAGGCCAGAGAGCGTTACAGTGGACGTACAGGAAGTGGAAAGGTTCTTGAAAGAGCCACAACAAAATGGTGACGTAGCTACGTGTCCCGAAACATGCCTGTGAGGATGGATGAGATTATACCTGCAGCCTCTGCTCGTTCCTTTTTTAAAATAACCCTCCATCACGATGAAGAGTACTACTTCTAATGAGGACTGGATAGATGTGCTTCCCTCATCATTCAGTGTTTAATCAGGTGTTTGTGTCTGTGGTTTGCAGAGGGGCCTGAATGGAGTCATGGCCACATGAAATCGTAAGCAACGTCAGCAATGTTTTATCACTAGATGTTTTCAAATGTGGTGGCTAATAGTTAACAATATACAGCACTGCCTTGTGTACACAGTTTGTAATAAAAATATTTATTTTGATGTAGTCACCAGCAAATAAAGGTTAGGGGTCATTCTTTATTCTTACTGTCAACAAATGCCATGAAAAGAACTACAGATGAAAACTAGCTTTTAGCTATATCTAGTGCAACACATGTATTAGCATTGTCCCTGTTACATAAACCATAAAACGTCACATCAAATAACTTATTCATGCATTGAAAACTTGATGATATAGTGACTAGGTTAACGTCTAACACACTAAACACACTAGTCAGCCAGAAACATGTAAGCACTAGTCAGTAGCAGTAGCATCGTAGCTCGCTGAGCTAGTTAGCAGGCTTGCTAACTATTAATTAGCAAAGCATGCATCTTTTATGGAGTGGTTCATAGGATGAGCATTAAAGAAAAGTGGATGAAGCAAAAATGGATGTTTAAAAGCTATGATGGCTTCCTCTGGCTCTCAGCACAGTCAGAATTGTTTGCTAACAGCAGAACTTTTAGCATTAAAGTTCACAAAGAATAACCAGTTTATCATGAATAATTAATAGATATGGATTGATGTTGCTGTTTTAAATGCTGATGTGAACACAACTTAATAAATATTTGTCTGTATTTCATTCCTTCCTCTGAGCCATAGAGCTGTGTCCCAATGCAGAAAATACTCACTATAGCACCAATTGTGTATTCATCCACAGTCGAAACTAGTCCTCAGCAAATGCACTATTTACTCCAATTTTTCCAAAGCGACTACAGAGCCCATCTGTTGGAGGAAATCACGTTAAATGTAAAATAATATATATCAAAGTTGTTTTTAAAGATTTACCTCTGCACTAGGAACCAATGATTGGTGAAACCAGATAGTCTTTTCGTTGGATCTGTTGGCAGTAAAAACAATATAGAATCATGGCTGCCTTATCCTTTAAAAACAAAAGGCTGTTTTTTTCTTACAACATGTTGTAAAGAGTCAGAACAGCTTAGCTGTATATGTAGGAACACCTTTCTATGAATGCTTCAAATGGTACGTGTTTGCTGTGATCCCCTGACTACGTGGTGTCTTCAAAGCCTAAAGGCCTTCCCTCATGGTGTGTGCTGTCAGTGACGGCAGGTTAGATGTTTAAGTGAGAAGTGGTTTCTGTCGTATCAATATTAAATGGTTGCTACGTGCATGGAGTGTCAGTGTTGTTTGAAGATTGTTGCTGGTCTCGTGGTTGCTTTGTAATTATAAGCAAGGCCCAAATACTTTACACTTCTTTGTTAAGGTCTAAATCACTGTGTTACATGACGTTACAGTCTTTTAGATCACTTTCACCAAACAGACAGTGTGTGTAACTCTGTTAACTGCTGATATCAAGCTTTTGTGGGGTGATAATGTGCAATTGTCTCAAAAAAGTTCACATTTTGGTCTAAGAGTTACACAAGATCAAGTAGTAGAGAGTCAGTATCCTTTAGGATGGGTTGACAGATTGCTGCAGAGGAAACGTCACTAAACTGACTGCAAGATTACTTTGTCCTCATATTGTCTGTACTGTTCTGTGTGTTTTATTCAAGGAAAATTTAGTTTATTTAAAACTTTGCTTGTTTTCAGCCTCATAGAAGTTGCAATATAGAATGTAATCTGAACCAATGAATGGCTGAAAATATAGAAGTCAGGTTGTAAAATAACTAAATTTTCCTTTAAAATGAAAAATATTTACTACTTGCAATGCATTAAATTTTGGTAGACTGTCCTGATATGAGGCTCCCTTTAACATATGCCACTCACTGCACTTGCCTCATTCAACATTGTGCATGTTCAAAGCGTCACTAATCAATCATTTTAATTATAAATGGATCAAATTAATATGTGTAATGTAAAAGAAATTAATGGTGATGCAAGCCAGAGTCTTGAGGGATTTATTGGGATATCCTGATAATAAGGAATTGCAATAATCAAGCCTAGAATTAACAAACGTGTCCTTGAAGTTTGTTTTATTTGGGAGTTAATGGACATATTCTGATCCAAGATAACTTAGCTGGAGGACAGAGTGATCCCATCTAGAATAACTTTAGATATAGTGTTTCGGAAGTGTTTGGGCTCAATTACAAGAACTTCAGTTTAACATCAGAAAATTGCAACTTATCCAGATTTTAATATCATTAAGGCATGCTTGAAGTTTAGCTAACTGATTGGTTTCATCTTGATCTGCTTGATCGATAAATATAATTGGGTATCATCTGCATAACAAAGTAATGTAAGTTAATAAGTGATTCCTAATATTTCCCAAAGGAAGCATATATAAAGTGAACAGAACCTGGTGGAATTCAGTTAGTGGATCATTTTCAGGGAAACTGCTCATAATATAACACAACAGCTGGGCCAGTGATGCATCTATCAGTATCCATGGTGATGATGACACCTTACATGAAGACTTCATGCGAGGTGTCATCCATCACTCAGCGAAGGAAAGAGCTGTCCTAATTTTTCAGAGGTGCAGGTCATCAGGACAATCTACCAAAACAATTTAGATTCTTTAACAAACCACCTGCAATAACTGCTGGATAACACATTAACTTTTATTTTTTTAATGATTTTTAATGCTTCTAGATGAATAGTAGTTGAATATTTGGTATTTTATTTTCAGATGTTATAGAGTATTTTATTCTAATGTAAGCTGAATATCATGCTTTTGTCTTCTCTTATAAAAACTCACTGTGATTTGAATAAAACTGCAGTCAAACAGTGGTTGAAAGGATGTGTCTTACATCTGAGCATATACATATACAAAGCCATGCGATATATGATATTTTGGATTTATTTCCAGCATGTGTGTCAGTGTCGACTGTGCCTTTTGAGTCACTGTCACGCTCTGAATGTCACTGATATCAATCAAAAACAGGCTAAATCTAATTTCATATTAGCCATTTGCTTTTCTGTTACAAGATTCTGTGTCCACTGTGTAATTGTCTTGACTGTAAAAAAATGTCAGAAATCAAGTCACTTTTCTTTGTGTCACTTGGGTGATATGAGGTCTGTATTTCTGCTTAATGAGTGATGAAAGGAAGCTGCTCTTCTGTTATTTGTTCTTTTATATGATTACCCAGTTTAAAAAGTACACAGGACTTCATTACTCATTTGAAAAGTCATTTGGAAAATGAATCACCTTCTCTCTCCCAGTCCTCACTAACATAGGAGAATCAGCTGAAATGATAACAGTAATAATAGGTCTATGCTGGGATGAAGAAGTTCAGCAGGACAGAGTGGTTTTTGGTTGCTGTGCTGCTCAGTATAGACAGAATAAAGACTTAGTGCTAGAAATTAATCAGAGCTGTTCAGACTTCATAGATTAGGAGAGGATGTACGACTGTGTTGGGTACCTGAGAATGCAGACAGAGCAGACAAAAGTGCAACAAATAAGAAAGATATTATTGATATTCCTGCTGGTGAGGCGGGGGAGACAAAGCAATAAAAAGAAAATGTCAGGAAAGATGGGAGGGTGGACAATAAAAGGCAATATCAATAAATGCACATGGTGCTAGGAAGGGAAATAGGGACTGACTAGATTTTTTGTCTTTTTATGATTTATACTTTATTTATAAGTTTTCTGCATAAATAAAAAACATAACATGATAGAACCAGTCCACAAGAAAAACAAAAAACAAACAAAAAACTCAAACACACAAGATGCAATTATACACACGATTATTGTATACATGGATCCAACCCATGCCATTGTCCCCAATTCAGTCATTTGTCCACAGTTGTAATCAACTTAAATCTAGATGAACTCCCAGAGAATCCCAGAGAAATAGAAGGAGGGTCTTCCCAAGCCCACCACACCATTATGGATGGATATCCAGAATAACTGAATTTTGTTGCATTCCCACAAGCAATGCAGCCTTGTAACCTCATGAGACAAAAAAAAATAAATGTTGGATATATACTCATACAATAAATACAAGGAAGAGAGAGAATGGCTCTTCAAAGCATCAGGAAGACAGATTAGAAACCTGGGGGGCCAACTGGAGAAGAGTACAGGATGCCCAGAAAGCTGTAATTGAGTTTTCCAAGGTTCAACAGGATATATAACAGCATCCAATTAAGTTATACTGATTTAGCTATTTTGTTTATCTGCTTGTTAGTAAAGAGCGCTGTCAGTATAAAGAATGGACAGCGTATGCGTGACGTCACCCTCGGGTTTCTGAAGGGTCACTTTGAATCTTAAAATTAGTGGCCGCCGCCATGTTGGTAGTCCTGCCTCTTTCGCCTCTCAGCTAATCTAAAAATCAGCAAAGACGTGGATCGTCGGCAGACCTGAGGCGGACTGAACGACGCCTGGGTGCTCAAACAAGCCATCTGTAACGGCACCCAGCTGTCAATCAAAGCGGCCACGTTGTTAATTATTAATATAAAGATTCACCCTCAGTAGTTATCATGAATGGGGAAATTAGCTATAGAGACAAAAACTGTTTTTTTACTTTTGTACCAGGCTGTAAACGTGTTTATTTCTGCTGTGAAGTACATTTTAACATGGGGACTTATGGAGACTTTTTCTGGAGCTAGCCTCAAGTGGACATTTGAGGAACTGCAGTTTTTGGCACTTCCACATTGGCTTAACTTCACAGCCACAGAGGCTCCCGCTTGGTAAAGAGTGTAAAAGCCCTGTCTACATACTCCAATACAGCAGGAGGCGGTGTGCACCTTCAAACTGATTTCAATCCTCCATAAAATAAAAAAGAAGGAGGAAACAGTTTCTTACCGGTGCTATTTCGCTGTTGCACACATTTGGAAAGTGCTGCGCCAGGAATACTCCACACACCTCAGAGTCTAACAGGTGAAACAGCCAACTACAACACACACAGACTAAACTACGACACGTGTAGACAGGTGGAGTCCGTACACGAGCGGAGAGAGGAGCGCATGCTGCTGTTAGAGAAACCTGGCGGCGCTGCGCAGCTTCATCATGTGGCTACATGTCTGCTAACAGCTAGTCAGTGGCAAAATGCTGTAGAGGCTGTACAAAGTGAGAAAGCAACAAACACGTTTAACTGTGAGCTGTGCTCTCGATAAAAAGTGAAATTATGGCTGAATTTGTAATATAGCTAGTTGAATTAGAGAATTTTAGGTGTGTAGCTAGCTTCAGTTTGGACAGAACAGGTCATTTTAATATGTAATGTTGGCTGAAATAGCTAATTCTTTAAAAATACGTCAATATTTAAGTGGGTCGTCTGACCTTTGTATTTTGGTGGTTTTGGACAGAGAGTCGACATATCAAACTCTTTCTCAGAAGAAAGTCTTCCCCACACTCATTAACCTCTCCAAGTTTCTTCCGCCATTTTTAAATTCACCCCAGGTTTTCAGCACAGTTTTGGAGGTGAAGTGTACCCAGCTTGAAGTCGACCGTGATGGCCAAGCTCCAGGGCTTCGAGTTCTGGAAGAAGACCCTGAAAGAAGCGCGCTTTGTGGTGGCACCCATGGTGGACCAGAGCGAGCTGGCCTGGCGCCTGCTGAGCCGCCGTCACGGCGCTCACCTCTGCTACACCCCCATGCTGCACGCTCAGGTGTTCGTCCGTGACGCCAACTACAGGAGGGAGAACCTGTACAACGAGGTGTGCGAAGAGGACAGGCCTCTCATCACGCAGGTGAGGATCCCCACTGCATATGAATTCACGTCTTCCTCGTGTAATGCCAGTGCGTCACGGTGTTTTGTTCTGTGTGTTTGTGTGTGTGTGTGTCAGTTTTGTGCCAATGATCCAGAGGTGTTCCTTAAGGCCGCTCTGCTGGCCCAGGACTACTGCGACGCCATCGACCTCAACCTGGGCTGTCCACAGATGATCGCTAAGAGAGGTACACACAGAAAATGAACTTCTGACTCCTGGTGTTCGTGTCAACCGAAACTAACCTGTCTTGACGCTTGTTTCTCAGGGCACTATGGAGTTTTCCTGCAAGACGAATGGGAGCTGTTAGAGAAAATGGGTAAGTCTGAGTTTAACTTATTTTAACTAACATTTCAGTTTGGTGCCACTTGAACACAGTTTGCCTCTAAATTGTGTTTTCCAAGACACAGTTTTACCGTCTCAAACATTTTATTAACTGTCTATGAAACAGTCTCAGTTTAAAGGTCCAGTGTGTAAACTATGTTTTCATTAGTGTATGATCACCTCATAATAAGGATTGTTTTCTTAGAGTCTTTTATATCTACAGACACTGTGCGTCCTCCTCCACACCATGTCTTGAATCATCATGTTTCTACAGTAGCCCAAAACAGACAAGCTCTCGCTCTATAGGACCACTGCAGTTTCTCCTTCATGCTACGAAGGTTAAAGTGAGGCGCTGGGTTGCAATTAGCAACTACATCACTAGATGCCACTAAACCCTACACACTGGTCCTTTAATACTGATGTCTCTGACCTATGACCTATGTAAGCAAACACAGCATCAGTGAGAAGATTACTTATTTCTGTATAGTTATCCTCAACACCTGTCATTGAGTAAGATTGCCCACCAACTCAGATGAAACTAGATACAACACACAAACCAGAAGAGTCTGTTTACCACTAGTATATAATGCAACTGTCTGTGTACAGTCCATGGAGGATCCTACTGTGATACAACTGACTTCTAACGTAACATTTCATGTTGGCCTTGCCACTGAGCTCTGTCTTGCTCTCGTATTATTGTGAGGAATGTTGATAACTTGGTCTTACCTGCAACCAGGTGTATGAACGATATTAAAACAAAGTTGACCCCAACAATTACAGTTATTAAACGTACATAGCCACAAATAAATACATTACGTCAGCGCTATGCATCCTATCTAGAGCTCTATGACACCAGGTGGTGATGCTCATGGGAAATGCAGTTGTCATTCCAGCCAACACTACCGCTTTTGTCCACAGGGGCCGCCAGAGTCAACTCATAATGTAAAGTTCCATGTTGTTTAATGTTACCTTTTATTGTACAGTCAGGTTAGCCAATGAAAAGCTCTCGGTGCCGATCACGTGTAAGATCCGTGTGTTCAAGGAGGTCGAAAAGACGGTCCGCTACGCCCAGATGTTGGAGAAGGCTGGATGTCAGGTGTGTTTACAGTGGTTTTAAATCTCTGGATCATCTTTCTGGATTAAATACAGTTTCAGGACACATTACAAAGTAAATAAACTTGACTTTGTCAAATCTCTTCCCAGCTGTTGACCGTGCACGGCAGAACCAAAGACCAGAAAGGAGCCATGACAGGTATCGCGAGCTGGGAGCACATCAAGGCAGTGCGGTGAGCAAGCGCCACCTTGTTTTGACCCTTCACATGTCCTGTATGTCACGTGGAACATAAACATTTCTTTCAGTGGTCTCAAACTAAACATTCTGATCTCCCTCGTGCCATATTTTTGATATTAAGACAAAATCAATCAACCTTTCACCACAGGAAGGCAGTAAATATTCCCGTGTTTGCCAACGGCAACATTCAGCACCTGAGTGATGTGGAGCGCTGCATTCAGGAGACGGGCGTGCAGGGAGTCATGAGTGCAGGTGAAGATGCATGTCTGCGATGTGTCATGTTTTTCTTCATGACACACACCTTACCTCGGTGTTAATAGATGATATATGTGCATTGTTTTAAAAACTGATGTCTGTGTGTGTGCTTCTGTGTTATCTTTAGAGGGGAACCTCCACAACCCAGCACTATTTGAGGGATGCAGCCCCCCAGTGTGGGAGATGGCTGAGGAGTATCTGGAGGTGGTGAAGCAGTATCCACCCTGCACTCTGTCCTACGTACGAGCTCACCTCTTCAAGCTGTGGCACCACACGTATGTCCTTCTCTGTGTGTGCGTGCAGCAGTAGTAACCAGCAAGGGCGTGGCGGACTCCACCACTAACAATAGATCTGTGTGTGTAGGCTACAGATTCACCAGGATCTCAGGGAGGACTTGGCCAAGGTGAAGACCCTCGAGGGTTTGGCCGATGTCAGCAAACAGCTGAGGCTGCGCTGTCAGGTAAAGTTAGGTTTATTTGTCACACATCGTCATACAGATCCAATCATAGTGAAATGAATGAATAAAAACGCAGCACCAGAGGGAGCCAGAGAGACAACAAAGAACAATCACCTCTGCTTATGCTTTCATAAAACATAAAACACACGGCTGTCATGTTATATTTGTGGAACTTTTGTGAACTTACGCCCGCAGTGTTTTAAAATGGAGGCGCCGCTGGTCGCCTGTAATAAAGAACATCTTTGCTAACATCAGGAGAAACTGTTCCACTTTGTTGAAACTGTATTAAAGTGACACAACAGTATAGACCATCATCTTTTAACTCACTTGATCATGAGATGAGACGTTTCAGCTCGGCAGGTGACTCATTAAAATACGTTTGTAATGAGTCAGAGCAGCACGTTGAGCTCATTCAGTCACAGGAAATACTGATGATCACCAGCTGGACGCATGTTTACCCAGCAGTCTGCATCAAGTTAAAGTTTACATATTGAACCTCTGTGTCTATGTGCGTCACCTACCGGCTTAGTGACTGTGGTGGTTATTATTGGAGCACAACCTTTTGTTGTGCTCTTTAATTCTGACCTTTCAGTATTGACTCAGGCCACATGGAACTGTGAGGTGAGGTAGAGTGCATACATGAGCGGAGAGAGGAGTGCATGCTGCTGCTGAGGTGCAAGAGTAGGCAGTTAAGTGTTGCTACCCTCACTAGTCGACACCAGAAATACTAGTCGGTTAAACTAATTTTAATATTTTCTTAATGTTGTGTCTAAGATTTTATGCATAGACCTCCTAAAACCGGCCCATGTGATTGAACAGAGTCATCTTTGAGGCCTGGCTGTGTGTGCAGTTTGTGTGTTTACAGAGTCTTTAACTTCTCTAAATTTAAATTTCTGTTATATTGACGGCAAAAATAGTCATCAGCAACATGCCTACAGGTTATACCAAAAAAGTACCAGGTAGTGTTCACAACTTTTGACAATGGAAAACTAAAAAAGAGCAATTCAAAGTGAGTTAAGGTGAGCTTAGCCGTATCATGCAGTGGAAATGAGACATTTGCGTAGGAAGTTTGGTGGTGGTCTATAAACTCATCCATATGTGTTTGTGTGTGTGTGTAGGAGGAGATAGCTAAAGGAAAGGAAGAGGAGGAGGAGAAGGAAGGCGGCCTGCCGTTCCCCCACTGGATCTGCCAGCCGTATGTCAGACCACCGTGAGTCACCACCCTGCTGTTTTTATTTGAATCTGTTCACTGAGTCAATTTCATTCAGTTCTCCTACATCAGTGTAGTACGTGTCATCAGACATGATGTAATGGAGAGTTGCAGCTGAGTGAGACAGATTTAAAACCCTCTTAGTAATCTCACTGACCATGCCTTACAGGCCAAAGGAGCCGGTTGCCAATGGTAACAGCCAGGGTTCAGAGGTGAAGAAGACGGTGTGTCAAAAGAGGGCACTGGAGGACTCAGATGGCACGGCTGACACACTGTCCAAAAACAAGCAGAAGAAGAGATCCAGAAACCCCAACAAGAACTTCTGTCCCGAGCAGAAACGTGAGTCCGAGCCGTCACTTTGAACTCAAACTGCTGACTCAGCAGAACCGAAATCTGACAGCGCCCCTCTTCTTTCCTCTTACAGCCAAGTACATCAAATGTGAACAGTGTGGGAATCCAAAGGTGAGTGAGTGATTCGTGGTGAGGGAACAGATCTCCGCGAGACCCACAGGTCAACTTGACCAAAGTCCTCGTTTTATTTCGCTCTGCAGGGAAATAAATGTGTCTTCAACCTGTGTCGAGGCTGCTGCAAGAAGAAGGCCTTCAAAGAGGTTGCAGACTGTCCAAGTCAGTACACACACACACACAACCACACACACAGATAACAGTTGTAAGATAAGTTGTACAAATAAGTGCTGTACCTTTTTTTTTTTTTTTCTTTACCACAAGCTGATTACTAATATATCTGCCTATTTTTGAGTTTTATCATAAGTCATGTTTCCAATAAAATGCTGCACGAATGATTTCCATGAATGTCAAAACAGTCAGAAAAAAACTGTGCTCTCATCAATAACTGTTAATTTAATATTGTCAAAGGCACAACAAGCTGAGTGCTGCCATGGTTAGTTCATCAGGGACTATGTATTTGGGGGGTTCAGAGAGTCAGGGTCCATCATCTTAAATTCTTTATGCAAGAGATGAACCATGTTTCCAGGTCAGAGAAACATTTTCCATGGTGTGCTTTAAAAAGATTAGATGTGACGGAGCTTTGAGTCCAGAACGGACTGCTCAGTCTTCATTCTTTCCACCCAGTTTAAAACCAGTTAGTCTCATATGTTCTGTGATATTTACCTGACGACACCTCGGCCTCTGCACAGATCTCTGAATGCCTCTCAGACATATCTACATGGATGGAGGCAGCTGAACCTCTCTAAAACTGAACTGCTGGTCCTCCCGCCCAAACCTACACACCATGACATCAACATCAAAATTCTCCCTATGTCTTCCAGAGTAGCAAGAAACCTAGGGGTCATGGTTGATGACCAACTAACCTTCTCTGATCACGTTGCCTCAGTTGCCCGGTCGTGCTGCTTTGCACTTTACATCATAAGAATAATCAGGCCTTACCTGACTCAACCTGCTACCCAGCTCTTGATACAGGCTGTGGTTATTTCACAACTAGATTACTGTAATGCCCTCCTGACGGGCCTCCCAGCCTGCACAGTGAAACCTCTCCAGATGATCCAGCATGCCTGGTCTTCAATCAACCCAAAAGGTCACATGTCACCCTGCTGCTCATCGAGCTCCACTGGCTACCTGTAGCAGCCCATGTTAAATTCAAATCACTAATGCTGACTACAAAGTAGTCTCACCTACTTGAATGTCCTCATACAGACATATGTTACCTCCTCCAATGAACGACGCCTGGCTCTGCCACCCGTACGCTCATAGCAAACCAAACTCTTCTCGTCTGTTGTTCCCCGTTGGTGGAACGTTCTACCAGTTCCTACCAGATCAGGAGCGTCCCTCTCTACCTTTTTAAAAAAAAAAAAAAAAAAACTCCTCTCCAACACTGCCAACAACTGGACATGCTAAATCTATCCCCCTCTAGTACTGTCACAGTACTTACTGCTGCACTAACAGGTCCTCGTCACACTGTACATTGATTCTTTCCCTTTTTTGTAAGTCGCTTTGGATAAAAGCGTCAGTTAAATGACTAAATGTAAATATTTAAAGCAGCACTGTGAAGTGTCACTACAACACAAAGTACAGCATCCTGACAATAATCTGTGTGTTGTTTGGTTGACAGGCCACGGGCTGAGGTTCAAGACCAAGGCAGAGAAACAGAAAGCCGAGGAGGACGAGAAGAAGGAGGGCTCTGCGACAGAGACGATCCAGATCCCAGATCCAAGTCCAGAGCTACCGCTATGAGCAGGACTCTGACTATGACTGTCTCTACATGCACAAACATACTCAGACCAGTTAACAGTTAAATGGAAGTAGGGTCAGCTATCGTGGTCGTAGTTCATCACCGTTACCGTCGTGATTTTGCTGGTGATGAACTCGTGAGGGGAAGCGGTTTATCTGAGTTGCAGTTGGAGGTTAATTAAAGGTTAGTGTGTGCATGTGGAGGGAGCCGACGATCAGTCAGGACATCCAGTACACACAGCTGCTAAGTGACCTCCATGAAGAGACTGATGGTGATGGACTCTGATCAGCAGCAGATTTTATTTGTTCCAGAATAATTTTTAAAGCTTTTTGATGATCTTTTTTTTGTTGTTGTTGTTGGTTGGGACATTCTGTCATCAAGACAGATTTTATGAGGATAAGTTTGAACATTATTTTATCTAAAGATGTTACAGAGCCACCTGCCAGTGTCAGGCTCACAGAGAAAATCACTTATCCTTTTTTCATTCAAGGTCACGAATACTGTTGCATTTTCATCAGTGAATCTATTTATTTTTGGGTAAAGGCTTTCCTGTAGTGCACTGACTCATGTATGTGCCTTTTTGATGATGATGACATGTATCCACACGTGAACTTGGGCTCACGAGGAGGAAAAGAAGAGAACAAAGTCAAAGTGGTGCTCATCTGATCTTATCTAAGACGTGCTCAGTGACTACGCAAACCAAAACAAATATGTTTAAAGGTGCTATCTGTACAGTTGTGCATACAGCGTGAAAAGAAAATACAAAACGCTGACATTCTGTCACCTCCATCGATAAGAAGCTGTGCATCAAATTCATCTCTGTAAGTGTCTGGTGGAACACAAACAATGAAATCAAACACTGTTGGATGTGTTGATGACAAACTTCTTAACAAGAACCATGTAAAAAAAAAAAAAAAAAAAGAACGCTGTGGAGACCTTTTTTTTTTCTAGAAATTATCTTTTTTGGCAGAACAGAACTCTTTTGGGAACCAAAAGTGTGCCAACTTTGGCAGAACTTTGAGAGAATACGCTTTAAAGTACCATCTCAAACCCTAAAATGTCATTTATCAATACATTTTATTACCATGGCCATTTAAACAAGACAAAAAGGAGCCGCTGCCGACCTCCTCTCCCAGTTTTTATATGTGCCATCTTTGTGGAATTATGTGTGCATCTATTCATGAGTTATCTTGTTTTTATTGATGACCAATACAGAAGACATGAGTCTGGATTTTTTACTTCTTGAGTTGGTTCAACATTTATAAACTGCAGTGTCAGCAGATGAATTATGACCAAACATTCAGGGTTTCATAATGAGATCGGTCACCTCTGCAAACATAATAAATAAGTCATGCTTTTCTTAAACTGAAAGGTCCAGTGTGTCAGATGTAGGGTGCACTGTTTACAAAATATGGCAGAAATGTAAACTGTTTTCGTTAGTGTCAAATCACCTGAAAATAAGTTTTTATGTTTTTGGTACCTTAGAATGAGTCTTTTATATCTACAGACGCTATGTGGCCTCCTCCATGGAGCCCGCCATGTTTGTACAGTACCCCAGAACGGACAAACTAAACACTAGCTCCAGATAGGGCCTTTAACATTTAAGTGCCGTAGTTTCTCCTTCACACTAGGAAGTAGGTATGGGTAAGGCAAGGTGGTTGCAGTTAGCAACTACAACAACAGATGCCACTAAATCCTACACTCTGGATCTTTAAGTAAATGATCCACTAAACTGAAGTCATGATTAGAAACCCTGCAATGGTGCAGTATCAGCAGCTGGATCTAGGTATGCCCTTTCACATTTTTGGTGAGTTTCTCCTTCATGCTAGAAACAGCAGGGCGAGTGGAGGGGGTTGCAATCAGCAGATACACTATTAGATGCCACAAAATCCTACACACGTCATGAAACGCATGAAATTTAGACCATACATTGATGATGACGTATCCACATGTGAATTTGAGCTCACGAGGAGGAAAAGACGAGAACAAAGTCAAAGTGGTGCTCATCTGATCTTATCTAAGACGTGCTCAAACCAAAACAAATGTGTTTAAAGGTGCTATCTGTACAGTTGTGCATGCAGTGTGAAAAGAAAACGCTGACATTTTGTCACCTCCGTCAATGAGAAGCTGTGCATCGATTTCATCTCTGTTATCTGGCCCAGTGAAACAAATCATGAAATCAAACACTGTTGGATGTGTTGGTGACAAACTTCATGAAAAACACATTTTAACAAGACACGTGAAAAAGAACAAGAACGCTGTGGAGACGTTTTTTATTTCTAATAATTATTCAATTTTGACAACTGATATTGATCCTGATCTCACTTAAAGCCCCTGAAAACCATTACCTTTGGACCTTTAAGAAAATGATCACAGGACATTTAATGAACTGAAGTCCATGGTGCAGGATCAGCAGCTGGATCTAGGTGGGGCCTTTCAGATATTTCATTAGTTTAGCAGCTACGCTAGCAACAGCAGGGTGAGTAGAGGAGGACGCAATCAGCGACTACATTATTAGATGCCACTAAATCCTACACACAATGTCTACGACCTAAATGATGATCAGATCTGTGTCAGATCATCTCAGCTACACATTTTTCTGTGGGAAACCCGACTATTATCATAATAAGGCTCCTTTATGTAGAGCCAAGTTATCATAGTGTTTAGGACAAAATGTGTCAACAAAGAAGGTGTTAGCATTCTGCGGGTAGTGATTGAATACAGTGGGGAAAATAAGTATTCAACTTATTTTAAATATATTTCCAATGGAGCTGTTCACGTGAAATTTAGACCAGACATTGCTACAAGCCATTGGGTCCCTGTATAACCAAAGTTCTCGGTGGGTGTTGACTCTGCAATGGTTGCCCTTGTCCCCGATGCTGTTTGTGACATTCATGGATGGAATCTCAAAGAACAGCCGGGGTGAAGAGGATGTCCAGTTTGGGAACTTAAGGATTGCATCTCTGCTTTTTGCAGATGATGTGATTCTGTTGGCCAGCTGAGGTGGTTCGGGCATCTGATTAGGATGCCCCCCTGGGTACCTCCCTTTGGAGGTGTTCCAGGCATGTCCAACTGGGAGGCGGCCCATCTAGTCTGGGAATGCTTCAAGATCCCCCAGGAGGAGCTGGAATGCATTGCTGGCGAAAGATGATGTAGCTGGCTGGCTAACATTATAGCACCCTCGATTAATTAATCAGCATGCACAGTTTAAGTTAATTGAGGATAGTTGAAAACATGAAAAAGTTCATAGTAATGGATAAATATTTGGAATGTCTAAAAGTTAACTGCCAGTTAACAATCACCTGAAAGTATAATATATTGATCAAATTTAATGATTAATGATTAATGAATGATTGATGATTAATGGTCTTGAACAAGTTCCAGTTCAGATGAACACATTTGGAACTTGACCTTGTTTTGACTTGCAAACGTTTTGCTAATAAATAAATTTTAAAAAATGATAAATGATAGAAATAAAAAACACATTTTAATCAGCATGATAATAATATGAGCTTGGCTCCAGTTTTGTCAATAATCTGTCTAATAATCAACTGCACACAGGCTGCAAGCTGCTTATCTCAACACACAGCAGAGCGTCTTTACTTTATCTCAGTGTGCACAGATAACAAGTCAGGCTTCTGCTTTATGGCGTTTTTTTTTTCTCCTTCAGTGAAATCATTGTGGTATTCTCTCAGTTCTCAGTTCTCAAAGTTCATTGTTCGGCCATTTCAGCTCATTAAATGTGGTTGTTAATGAATTTTAATTTTTATATACATGCATATGAATAAATCCAACATGCCATGTCTGCCCCAGCATACATTTAGTTATGATTACTGATGCTGATCATCAGAGCAGGGCTGGATCAAGGACTTTGGAGCTGGTTCCTCCACCCACACAACAAGTATGTTTCATGTACAGAATACAAGGCCCTTCATTATATTTTGCCCAGAGACAGAGAAACTAACAAAGACTTGTGTCTCACATACAGATGGGTGTCCAGTTAAAGGAAAGTCCAACATAAAGTGTCTCAGCTTCAATCCATCTTGGCATTGATTCTACAAATCTGTGAACTCTGTTGGATGATGACGGTGGTGGTGGTGGAGAGTGCTGTCTAACACCAAAATCTCCCATGGGTGTTCAATTGGGTTGTGATCTGGTGACCATAGCATATGATTCATTTCCATACTCATCAAACCATTCAGCAAGCTCCCATGCCCTATGGATTGTATCTGCAGTCGTTATCCTTCCACATTCAGGTTTTTCCTTTAATTTTTCACTCATCTGTATATCCATCATTTCACAGAAGATGTACTATATGATGTTTTTCTTTAATTATGTTTTTTATTGGCAAGCAGAATTTACAAGATACGTTTATATTTGAGATCACATTGGGTATAATTCACAGACATCTACTCCTGGCACCAAATGGAACCACCAGCAAACAAACAGGGAGGAGAGGTCAGAGTCAAGTCACTTACTTCTCATACAAACTCTTGTCTTCGGGGTCCAATTTGTCCAAATATTGGTGAATTTATCCTGTTGTGCTCTTGAGAATGTGTCAGCTGTCCATGGTGTATATTTGATGAATTATGTCACATTCGAGGGTGCTTATGGCTTCAACTACCTGCGAGTTGCGGCTTTTTTTACCTACAGCCAACAGAGGTATTTGTCTCTCTCCTGTGGGATGCTGCATAAAACCTCAAATCTAAAAGAAACAGTGTATCTGAACACTTCCTTTGGAGTCCATTGGATATTCTTCAGGGCAGGACCAAAATATATGATAGTGTTTCACATTACTGGCCTGACATTCTCCAGCATCTGAGTTGTAAGTTATATGATGTCTTTATTGTTGTTACTGCATTTCATCAAATAGAAAGTGTCACTCTGTTATTCGTTGTTTTATGCACATTGTGACTTATATTTCCATCCAATCCAATCTATCAGAATTCTGAATACTTAGCATCAGTCAATATCCAAATGGAGAACTCGGATATAAAACAATTTAAACATTTGTTTCGTTGAAGTAATGCTATGCAATTAAAATTGTTTATTGGTTTAAGAACAGAGTGTGGTATTCCTAACACAGATGTTATTTAAATATTTACAAATTCAGAATGCTGTCCATGCACTCATCATGGAAAATGAGTTTTGGGTTATCTGAAGTAGAGGACATATTAAAGTCCTTGACAACAAGTAACGGTAATATTGTGCATTTTATGATATTATATCTGAAAACAAGTCAAGATAAAGATGTAAAACAAAAGAAGGAAGATTTATAACATTTTTTTTTAACGAAAAAATGCAATCACATATTAAGTTAATGTTAGTTACAACTTGCAGTTTCTGTGATGAGGATACTAAGTATGTTTTTACATCGGTGCTGGTTACACCCTTTAAAATAAATGTCACATGTCTCTTCTGACTCTGCCAATTGTACGTTGTGTAGTTTAATGTTTGCCCGCTTGATCACAATGTGTTGCTTCTTATTTGATATGAATAAGTAGCAGTAATTCTGGTAGATGAGAGAAAAGCTGGTGGAAAGTCATCAAGATTCATCCTGACAATCCATCCAGTAACTGTTACGATGTGAAAAATGTGATTTGTGTCTGAGCTACATGATGTTTAGTCTTATTTGGTTCTTTTTATATTAAATATCAACCTGCTCATGGACTGCAGATGGAAATCTGACACATTTACATCACATTGATGTTAATTCATTCCCTGATAATAAATGAACCATGTAAAGAACACAGTGCAGTAAGATATTTTTTTACAAATTGAATTATTGTATTTGATTATTCTCTTCACATTTGATCTAATTTATTATCAGCCTGTCTTGTATGTTTTGTTCTATGTTCTATGAGGCCTGTAGGGAACTTTAATTTTACTTTCCTGGTTAAATCAGGTCATATAAGTGCTAGGAGGGTGAGGAAACCTATCGTAGTTGGACCCTTGGCCTTTAATTTATGTGTATAGCCAACACTATTAACTGTACATCAGGTTCATTCTTGATGTCAAGGTGAACAAACTCAAACGTGGACTTTTGAAGACAGCTGAATGAATTCTTCAGGTGATGTAAAGGAGTCTTAGAGTTTGTCTGAAACACACTGAAATGCAGCGCGCCTGTGCTGAATGGGTTTGATAAATGATTCTGAATGACACTGAAATTGATGCTTGAAAGCTTTAATGCAAAGACTTTAGTTGAACAAACCAGAGTACATGTCAACAACATACAGGAAACATGATCTGACAGTTCAACACAAGAGAGAAGAAGAAGAAGAAGAGTAGAGACAAGGGCAGACTGGTCAGTTTAGACCTCAGCAGAGTCTGTCTTGATGTAGTCATTGATGAAGCGCAGATACTTGGACACCTGGGTGTAGACACCAGGGCGGCCTGGGAGACCACAACCGTCCGGACTCCCATAACTCATGACGCCCACCTGCACGAAGCCACTGTCTTTACGGCACACCAGTGGACCGCCGTAATCCCCCTTTGGAAACACAAAAATCACACATTCATTGTGAAAATCTTTCCACTTTGTTCACATTGTGTAGTTTGGTTGACACACAGCAGATAACTGTGGTGCTTGTCTGCCTCGGTGTCACACCTCTATCACAAAGAAGTGACTTGAATAGTAAAAACTCACTTTGCAGGCGTCCATCCCTCCATCCTGGCTCCCTGCACACAGCATGTCATCCGTCAGCTCGGGATACTTTGCCTTACACTCACTCTGAGAGATGATGGGAATCTTCAGCTGCTGAAGGGTTTCTGGATCTGGCAGTGGAACTACACACACACACACACACACACACACACACACACAATGGAATAAAGATCATCCTGTTATAGGCCCTCATAGGCTACTTTATATACAGAACTTACCATTGGTCCCAATGTTCCCCCAGCCAGTGATCCAACACTCAGAAGAAGAACCAAAGGTGTCATCGATGCTGGGCAGATTCACCTGGGCAACGTGTTGTGAGAAACTCAGCTTTTTCTTCAGCTTAACCAGGGCGATGTCGTTCACGTAGCCACCGCTCTGGGCTCGGTACTCAGGGTGGGTAATGAAAGTATCTATGCCCAGGTAACGGGCAGATGCCTTATTTAATTTGTGTGAACCTACCGAAACAAATGATCGTTGCTCATCTGGCCTAGGCTGCCTGGCAACACAAACACACATACAGTATATTAATATTTTAACATGTAGGTAGGTTCAGCAGAAGTGGGACATCACTTAAAAAACATATAAGCATCATCTTGTTTTGACTGGATACAAACAATACAGTTTTTTGAATCTTGAAATCTTGTTATTGAACATTCATTTTAGCATCTTTCAGCTGATTGTTTTGATTTAGTAAGCAAGTAAGAAAAGTAAGAAAGCAACAACTGTACACTACTTGCTGAGACACAGTTAGAGAGTAGCTAGTGAGTATCGTGGAGCATTTAGCAGCTAAAGAGACAGATATTTCCCTCAGAAGTTGGTGGAGACCAAAAACAGAGCTAAAAGAGGGTGAATATAGGACTTACATTCATCAGGTGCCACAAACTCCATATTACTGATACACAACATATCTGAACTCTACACCCATATTAGCCACTGCACTCTATAATATGTTCTCCTTAATGAGTTTTTTGGATTCCTCAAACTAATATGAAGAATGATAAGGGTTATGTTGAGGACACACACTTACCTATCCAAGCAGTTTGCAGCAGTCAGCACCCACTGATCGGTGAGGATAGTGCCGCCACAGCGCCACCGGTTCTTCCCATCAGATGAGATGTTCACATGGACCATCCACGGCCAGTTGCCTTCTGGAGTGTCCTGCCCCCCAATGATGGAGCTCCTCACCTCAGCCTCAAGCGAACCTAAAAAGGCAACAATGTAACTTCATCAAATTTCTCAATAACATTGAATACAGATAAATCAACACAGGATTTCTCACCTCCAGTGTTGAGGATCAGGACCAGCGCAGTGACAAGCCTGTAGAAAGCCATGGCTGTGGTGGACTGAAGCAGTCTCTAGGCTGTTTATATACACACCTAGAGACGTGAAATTCTTATCAGCGCTATCAGCCCTCCTTTTGCTCTCAACCCACATTATTTTGTCTATGTGCTGCTCAGAATATTTTCTTAAAGCGATATGTTGTTGTTATAATTAGTTATAATTGTCATACTGTGTGTGTATGTATTTGCTTTCAGCTGCATTGTAGCTTGTCATTTATGTTGTGTTACTTTTATTCCAGAGTCCATTTATTAACTATTTATAATAAAGGTACAAATACTGAACTTTCATGTCACCCATGAGTTGCTGAAGAGCCGTGAATCCTAACGCACCTGAAGGGGAATCTTTCAGGATTGGTGTCTGTTTCCGTGGGAGTTTAATGTACAAAACACCGCTGTACATAGGTCACGGTTAAAGTTTATAAACTTGAAATACAAACATGCAATTAAAGGAAAGTCCAACATAGAGTGTCTCAGCTTCAATCCATCTTGGCATTGATTCTACAAATCTGTGAACTCTGTTGGATGATGACGGTGGTGGTGGTGGTGGAGAGTGCTGTCTAACACCAAAATCTCCCATGGGTCCACAATCCTTTTTTTGTAAACTCAGAAAGCTGTTCTCAAATTTTATATGGAGCAGCAGACGTCCAAGACTACGGCTCTCCCTATTGTATCTCTCCTATGATGGTGGTGGACTTCAAGTCCCTAATTTACAATGGTACTACTGGGCAGCACAATTACGTACAGCAATGTTTTATTTTTCTGCTTCTGATCCTCCAGCATGGCTAAATATTGAACGTACTACACATCAGGTCTATCTCTTCAGTCATATTTTTACTCCACCCATATTAAAAAACTTAAGAAACAGACAAAAAATCCTTTTGTAAAAAATACCCTCTCTGTTTGGCATGAGGCACACGCCTACACTGGGGATGCACCCAAACTCTCTCAGTTTGCCCCAATATGGGATAATGATAACTTTATACCTTGTAGAGTGGATGGTGGATTTAAACAATGGGCTAACAGAGGTTTATGCAAAATAATTGACCTATATATAGACGGGAATCTGATGACCTTTGATCAATTGGTCTGTAAACATGACATACCTAGAAATCATTTCTTTAAATACTTGCAGTTAAGGAGTTTCATAAAATCGCAGGCTTACTCCCTGGATAGACCTTCCATGTCAGTTATAGAGAAGTGTATTGTAAGTAATAAGAATGGTCGAGGCCAGCTCTCAGTATTGTACGGTATGTTACGATCCAAATCGAAGGACACTTCCCACTGTAGACTCAATGCATGGAGAGACGACTTAGGAATAAATATTACAGAAAATGAGTGGGAAAATGCTTGTCTAAAGGCACAAACAAAGACTATAAACACAGCAATAAAACTTATACAATATAAGTGGCTACTCAGAACTTATGTGACACCTGTAAAACTACATCACTACAACCCCAACATTCCTGACAGCTGTACAAAATGTAATGATAGTGTCGGCACTCTGCTGCACTGCATGTCGGAATGCCATAAAATCCAGTCATTTTGGAAAGATGTAACCGACATGATTTCACGTATGACTAATACGGTGGTTCCACTTGAGGCAATGCTCTGTATATTAGGTATTTATCCTGACCGCAAAACTGCTCCCATGATTGATCTATCCTTGCACTGTAAGAAAAGTTACACCATATCTACTCAATAAAAATGAGGCAACAGATTACAAGCCATATTATTAATTATATTTCACAATGTTTGGTATTGAGTAAATATTAATTAAATGAGACCGTTAATAGTTATCAATTTTATATGAGTAGATTCGAATAGAAAACAGTACAGAATTAATTAAAACCTAAACAAAAATATTGAGTTGATTTGAAAAAGAGAAACTCCCTAATGTGTAAATAGTACTAATAAAAATTAATTTAATTCTACTTATCAATGCTATATAATTGAGTAATAATCATCTACATTAATCTGTACATTAATTTGAATTTAATCAATGCAATGTATTAAATCTAAATATTCTTCTTTCTTAGGAATAACTAGTCTATGGCCCAGAAAGTACAGAACTCCACAAATACTCAAATAAGACTTTTATTAACAATTAACTTTTTGCTTTCAACACATTGTAGCACAACAGTGTAGTCTGGAGTCTGTAATGCTGCAGAAGATCACCCCTTGTTGTCGCTCTGAATGCACAGACTGTACACTGCCATCTCATTTGGCTGCACCTGAGGAAAACACAAAGTTTTAGATATGAGCAGTGCCTTTCAGCTTCACATTTCTACAGATGAAAATCATACCCCTGTGAAAAATGAAATGAATTCATGCAAAATATTTACATATTTATAGACCCTGGATTTTTAATGAGGGAAAAGGAGTTGATGTTTTCAGAAACTTCTTTAGTGTACTGTTTAGCTGTAAAATGTTCAGCCTCCTCCCCTCCTGCTAACGTTAAGTGCTAACCGCTGTGTACCGGACACTACCACGCTAAAATGAACAGAGTTATGCATGAAAAGAAATAAAATTGCGGCTCTAAAACGTAACACTGCTAATAGACTGACTTCACGTGTGTTTAGGTAAGTTACCTTCACATTTGAAAGTTGCAACAAAACAGCGAAACAACAGAGAGAAGTCAATGAGAAGAGCAATGTCAACACGCAGGAACCTTGATAGCGGAAATGCTAACCCGCATCCTTCAAAATAAAAGTTTGACTTCGATCCATATGAATTCTTCCAGAATGTAAAATGCCCTGTTTATATTATAGCGCAGCAACATCACACTACTACATTAACATATAGCCTTGCCAACAGAAAAGCCAACTTTCTGTTGCTGCTTTTCTCTTTTTCTGTGATAGCTCATTTTATATTGTAATTTACCACTACATGCGTTCTTCTTACTAGCCCAGTGATAACAAAATACATTTTCTTACCTTAGTCAACCAGTTACATTTTGCAAGATGGGCAATGTGGAAGAAGATGAACATTCACCGTTTGTACTCTCTTCAAATGTCTTGTGGGCAGATGGTAGCCTGCTGCATTCGAAAAAAAAGGCGCACTTTGACAGGAAGTGCTTTTCAATTTTAATTTGCCTGATTCCATTCATTTGAATTCACTCAATATTCTCTCTATTTGGAATTAGATTAACATAATGCTTATGTTTTACTACAATGGGTGGATTTTATTCCAAACATTTTTATTTGAAATTTAATTAAATATTTGCCTCAAAATCAAAAACACAATTATATTGAATATATTTTACCTAATACATTAATTCAAATCTACATCACCACAGAATAATTTCTTACAGTGTGCTTCAGGCTAGGAGAGTGATTGCATTGAGGTGGAAAAGTATGGACAGCCCTACACAGGGAATGTGGTTACGGGAAATGGTGTCATGTTTGACACTGGAGAAACTAACTTATGTTGCCAAAGGGAAACTAACCAAATTCACAGAGATATGGGACACTTTTATGCAGTTCCTGGAAAGTGATCAGACTGAAATTAATGATTAAAATTCGAAGGGCGGCGCTTGTGGAAGCTGGCATGCCTCTTATAAATAAACAGGACCACTATTGTTTTTTGTGGGGTTTTTTTTGTTTGTTTGTTTTTCCCCTGAATGTTTGTGCTGTTGAGGGTGGGGGGAGGAGGGATGTTCGTGATGTTACTGTCCCTGTGATTGTATGTTCTCTTTAAAAACAATAAACAGATTGCTAAAAATAAATAAATAAATAAAAAATCTCCCATGGGTGTTCAATTGGGTTGTGATCTGGTGACCATAGCATATGATTCATTTCCATACTCATCAAACCATTCAGCAAGCTCCCATGCCCTATGGATTGTATCTGCAGTCGTTATCCTTCCACATTCAGGTTTTTTCTTAGATTTTTCACTCATCTGTATATCCATCATTTCACAGAAGATGTACTATATGATGTTTTTCTTTAATTCTGTTTTTTATTGGCAAGCAGAATTTACAAGATACGTTTATATTTGAGATCACATTGGGTATAATTCACAGACATCTACTCCTGGCACCAAATGGAACCACCAGCAAACAAACAGGGAGGAGAGGTCAGAGTCAAGTCACTTACTTCTCATACAAACTCTTGTCTTCGGGGTCCAATTTGTCCAAATATTGGTGAATTTATCCTGTTGTGCTCTTGAGAATGTGTCAGCTGTCCATGGTGTATATTTGATGAATTATGTCACATTCGAGGGTGCTTGGGGCTTCAACTACCTGCGAGTTGCGGCTTTTTTTACCTACAGCCAACAGAGGTGTTTGTCTCTCTCCTGTGGGATGCTGCATAAAACCTCAAATCTAAAAGAAACAGTGTATCTGAACACTTCCTTTGGAGTCCATTGGACATTCTTCAGGGCAGGACCAAAATATATGATAGTGTTTCACATTACTGGCCTGACATTCTCCAGCATCTGAGTTGTAAGTTATATGATGTCTTTATTGTTGTTACTGCATTTCATCAAATAGAAAGTGTCACTCTGTTATTCGTTGTTTTATGCACATTGTGACTTATATTTCCATCCAATCCAATCTATCAGAATTCTGAATACTTAGCATCAGTCAATATCCAAATGGAGAACTCGGATATAAAACAATTTAAACATTTGTTTCGTTGAAGCAATGCTATGCAATTAAAATTGTTTATTGGTTTAAGAACAGAGTGTGGTATTCCTAACACAGATGTTATTTAAATATTTACAAATTCAGAATGCTGTCCATGCACTCATCATGGAAAATGAGTTTTGGGTTATCTGAAGTAGAGGACATATTAAAGTCCTTGACAACAAGTAACGGTAATATTGTGCATTTTATGATATTATATCTGAAAACAAGTCAAGATAAAGATGTAAAACAAAAGAAGGAAGATTTATAACATTTTTTTTTTACGAAAAAATGCAATCACATATTAAGTTAATGTTAGTTACAACTTGCAGTTTCTGTGATGAGGATACTAAGTATGTTTTTACATCGGTGCTGGTTACACCCTTTAAAATAAATGTCACATGTCTCTTCTGACTCTGCCAATTGTACGTTGTGTAGTTTAATGTTTGCCCGCTTGATCACAATGTGTTGCTTCTTATTTGATATGAATAAGTAGCAGTAATTCTGGTAGATGAGAGAAAAGCTGGTGGAAAGTCATCAAGATTCATCCTGACAATCCATCCAGTAACTGTTACGATGTGAAAAAAATTGATTTGTGTCTGAGCTACGTGATGTTTAGTCTTATTTGGTTCTTTTTATATTAAATATCAACCTGCTCATGGACTGCAGATGGAAATCTGACACATTTACATCACATTGATGTTAATTCATTCCCTGATAATAAATGAACCATGTAAAGAACACAGTGCAGTAAGATATTTTTTTACAAATTGAATTATTGTATTTGATTATTCTCTTCACATTTGATCTAATTTATTATCAGCCTGTCTTGTATGTTTTGTTCTATTTTCTATGAGGCCTGTAGGGAACTTTAATTTTACTTTCCTGGTTAAATCAAGTCATATAAGTGCTGGGAGGGTGAGGAAACCTATCGTAGTTGGACCCTTGGCCTTTAATTTATGTGTATAGCCAACACTATTAACTGTACATCAGGTTCATTCTTGATGTCAAGGTGAACAAACTCAAATGTGGACTTTTGAAGACAGCTGAATGAATGCTTCAGGTGATGTAAAGGAGGATACATGTGTGAGAGAGTCTTAGAGTTTGTCTGAAACACACTGAAATGCAGCACGCCTGTGCTGAATGGGTTTGATAAATGATTCTGAATGACACTGAAATTGATGCTTGAAAGCTTTAATGCAAAGACTTTAGTTGAACAAACCAGAGTACATGTCAACAACATACAGGAAACATGATCTGACAGTTCAACACAAGAGAGAAGAAGAAGAAGAAGAAGAAGAGTAGAGACAAGGGCAGACTGGTCAGTTTAGACCTCAGCAGAGTCTGTCTTGATGTAGTCATTGATAAAGCGCAGATACTTGGACACCTGGGTGTAGACACCAGGACGTCCAGGGAGACCACAACCGTCCGGACTTCCATAACTCATGACGCCCACCTGCACGAAGCCACCGTCTTTACGGCACACCAGTGGACCGCCGTAATCCCCCTTTGGAAACACAAAAATCACACATTCATTGTAAAAATCTTTCCACTTTGTTCACATTGTGTAGTTTGGTTGACACACAGCAGATAACTGTGGTGCTTCTCAACCTCGGTGTCACACCTCTATTACAAAGAAGTGACTTGAATAGTAAAAACTCACTTTGCAGGCGTCCATCCCTCCATCCTGGCTCCCTGCACACAGCATGTCATCCGTCAGCTTGGGATACTTTGCCTTACACTCACTCTGAGAGATGATGGGAATCTTCAGCTGCTGAAGGGTTTCTGGATCTGGCAGTGGAACTACACACACACACACACACACACACACACACATACACACACACACACAATGGAATAAAGATCATCCTGTTGATCATCCCATTTTTTTTGTTGATACTCTGAATTTGACCAATATTAGAATCCACGCCTTCCACAAAATTTACACCAAGCATGTCTGTACAGTAAATATGACCAATAAAGCTTAGCACAAAACAGGAGGAAACAGCTAGCTGTTCCTGTTCCTGTGTGTGTGTGTGTGTGTGTGTGTGTGTATATTAATTTGTCCTTACACAGTGTGCTAACCTTTTAGGTTACTTTATATACAGAACTTACCATTGGTCCCAATGTTCCCCCAGCCAGTGATCCAACACTCAGAAGAAGAACCAAAGGTGTCATCGATGCTGGGCAGATTCACCTGGGCAACGTCTTGTGAGAAACTCAGCTTTTTCTTCAGCTTAACCAGGGCGATGTCGTTCACGTAGGCACCGCTCTGGGCTCGGTACTCAGGGTGAGTCATGACAGTATCTATTGCCATGTAACGGGCAGATTCCTTCTGTAAGCTGTGTGAACCGACCCAAACCATTGATCGTCGCCAATTTGGCCTACGATGACTGGCAACACAAACACACATGTTCTACTTAATGAGTTTTTTGGATTCCTCAAACTAATATGAAGAATGATAAGGGTTATGTTGAGGACACACACTTACCTATCCAAGCAGTTTGCAGCAGTCAGCACCCACTGATCGGTGAGGATAGTGCCGCCACAGCGCCACCGGTTCTTCTCCTCAGATGTGATGTTCAGGTGGACCATCCACGGCCAGTTGCCCTTTGGAGCGTCCTGCCCCCCAATGATGGAGCTCCTCACCTCAGCCTCAAGCGAACCTAAAAGGCAATAATGCAACTTCATCAAATCTATCAATAACACTGAATAATAATAATAATAACATTCAATACAAAATTTCTCACCTCCAGTGTTGAGGATCAGGACCAGCGCAGTGACAAGCCTGTAGAAAGCCATGGCTGTGGTGGACTGAAGCAGTCTCTAGGCTGTTTATATACACACCTAGAGACGTGAAATTCTTATCAGCACTATCAGCCCTCCTTTTGCTCTCAACCCACATGTGCGAAATACGAAAACATAGAGGAAGTGCTGAAAAGTATTAAAAGTCACTCAAATAAAGTACATTTTCAAAATAAAAAAAGTAAAGTACATTTTAAAAATGTACTTATATTTAGATCGCCCCCCTCCCCCAATATTGTGGTGCATGGATATGAATCCTTACAAAGGCATATATCATATATATCAAAGTTTAAACAAGTCTAGACCTAATATTCTGGTCTAGAGTAACAGAAGATATCTTTTTTACAACTTTGAAAGTCAGCCTTGAAAGCACCTCAATCAAAGTATTGTAATATTAATGTATAAAGTATGAATTCTAATAACATGAACTGGTCCTAATCCCAATAATAATAATAATAAAGAAATTATAATTCCTGTTATCATTTTTTTTTTTTTTGTCTATGTGCTGCTCAGACTATTTTCTTGATATGTGATATGTGATATGTTGTTGTTATAATTAGTTATAATTGTCATACTGTGTGTGCATGTATTTGCTTACAACTACATTGTAGCTTGTCATTTATGCTGTGCTATTTTTGTTCCAGAGTGCATTTATTAAGTATTTATAATAAAGGTACAAATACTGCACTTTCATGTCACCCATGAGTTTCTGAAGAGTCGTATATCCTAACGCACCTGAAGGGGAATCTTTCAGGATTGGTGTCTGTTTCCGCGGGAGTTTATTGTATGAAACACCGCTGTTTATAAACTTGAAATACAAACAAGTGCTCGCTGTTAGCACGTTTAGCTTGTTAGCGTCGAGTGCACGGTATGTGTCGTCGATATGTCGACAGTTTGAAGTGTTAGCGGCGGGTTTATACACTGCCAGCAGCAGGTTTATACGCTGTGTTAGCAGCCCGGGGGTTCGCTTTTATTCATAATAGATGAAAACATAGTGAAGAGGTCAACATGGAGCAGACAGCCAGCGTCAACGCAGATCCTGTTCAGCGCCCTGACTGTGCTGGTAGGTCTGTTTCTGTCAGTCAGCCATGTGTCTGTCTGATAAATATACATTATTGTTATGTGACAATATTCTCTTCTGTTATTTACAGCTCGTTGCACATTGTGGCGCAACTGGGCTGCTTTTTGGTGAGTGTTCAAAAAAAGTCCACGGCTTAAATACACAGTAATATTTAAACTAATAGACCTTTTCCACAGCAGCCATTTTGACATGAAATAGTAGGGTTAACACAGGTGTTTCCAATGATACTAATTAAGGTCCCGTTCCATTTATTGCAGCAGAGGCTTTCCAGTGTGCGCCGCAGCAGCACCCTGACTCTGTTTGACCCGAATGGAACAGAGCCTTAATTAGTATCATTGAAATCACCTGTGTTACTTGTTCATGTCAAAATGGCTGCTGTGAAAAATGTTAGAGTGTTATCTATAATAAGATGACTAATAGAAATGTATTAGACATAAAGTGAAATGAATGCTGTTTGCCAAACTAAAGTGGAACCACTGAAGCCCACAGCTTCCTGTAGTTTCAAACTAGGGAACAGAAACCTGCTGTGCTACATGCGGGAAAGGTTAGACACGGGTTTCACGTGACGGTGAAGTTATTGGTGTCTCTTTTGAGATGAATATTAGAGCAGGGTCTCATATTTCAGTATGTTTTGAATACCAGCTGAAATAAAAGCTGTGAAAGACTCTCTTGGCTTTGTTTACAGTTAGAATAATATGCTCTTTTCTTCTATAGTTATGTCTTATAATGTTGCATGGCTTGTGTGTTAGGTGTATATTACTGTTTTACTGACTGCATCTTTGAGCATTTTATCAAGATCAACACAATGATGAATTTTCACACACGACTGCTGTTTATTGCTGCTCTGCAGGGTTTGTGTTCTCGAAGAATTTCGTGTTTTGTTGCAACTTGTCTTCATTTAGTATTTTTCACTCTTTAGGTTTTTTGTGTTATTGATGATTAATGTGTGCTGTCCTTATAAATAAATGAGAAATACCTATATTTTTGTCCTGTATTTTCTCATCTAAATTGCATTCTTTATTTAAGAATAGCTCTTTTAAAGACAACATGAAACACTTGTGTATTAGCAGGTTTGATTAGATCTACAGTTATTTTGGTGGTTTCTCAGAGAGCAACCTGTCAGCCAGTGGCTCACTTGTCAGTTATTGATAACCCTGAATTATCTATGCTCTCTTCTGATTGCCACTGCAGGCTCCTTGGACTGTGCAACAACTTTGCTTATGTGGTAATGCTGAGTGCCGCTCATGACATCCTGAAAAAACAAGAGTCAGGAAACGCCACAGCATCTGTAAGAAGGCAAATTTAAATACTTTGTATTAGCAGTGACTTGTGTTATCGCTAAAGTCTTGAGGCTGTAAAGTATAAAAAGTATAAAGCTAAAAAGATTTTCACTTTTTTCTGTCTAGTCTTCAGCGACGCTGGCCGTGGAATTCCAGGGTGGAAACAGCAGCAACAGTAGCCGCTATGACTGCAATCCTGTCTCTACTGCGGTAAACAATCAGTACATGACACGCAATAACCAGTATGCTGACAAAGAATTATTAGTCTGTCACTTTTGTGAAAAAACAAACAAACAGTAAGCTATAAATGAAATGTCCTCAGTACTATAATAGAAAATATTGCACACAAATACTATCTTATTATATTTCTTATTTGTTTGAGATATAAACAGTAATACTTCTGTTTCTCCTCAGGCTGTGTTGTTAGCCGACATCCTCCCAACACTCGTCATCAAGCTGTTTGCTCCCTTTGTGATCCACAAACTGCCTTATGGGTAAAACAGCCGTTAGAAACCGGATTAACCGGATTATTTATTAATATTTTTAAAAAATGTTGCTGTACTTAGCCACAGTTGTACCTGCAGGTATTTTAAATATCAAACGTCGTCCCATCATTCAGTGTTATTCAGAAACATTTTGGCACCCGGTGTCGGCCAGGCCTTTACGTGAAACAGGCTTTTATTAGAGAAATTTACTCCACTGAAACTCAGCACTTCCTCCATGTTTGTAGATAGAATAGAATAGAATAGAATAGAATAGAATAGAATATACTTTATTAATCCCTTGCGGGAAATTCTTTCGTCACAGCGCTCCAGTGTACAAAGGTAAAGAATATTATAGCAGCCAGAATAATACAATACAACAACTTAAAATATGAGAAAAAATAAATTACAATTTAAATATTACAAAAATTACAAAGTTAAATATTACCAGAATTACAAAGTTAAAAACTATAAGAATAAACCTAAAAAATAAACCTAAAAAATGTCCCCCTCCCCCTCCCCTCATCTTAACAATATATACAGAAGAAAATGATCTGTCGTCTTCATACATTCAGCATGATGTACATGTCATTCACTCATGTTTTCCAGTTGCTTCCTCTTTACTGTTAAGCTGCTGTCAGTGAAACTTAACACCTCTACAGATGTTTGAGTGTCTTCCAGCAGCTCAATTCAATTTATTTGTCACATAAAATCAACAATTATAAAGAACAATTATAGTGAATTATTGAAGTATTTCCATTAGCTCCTACTGTACATTCTTAATGAAATTAAAGCAACACTGTGTAGAAATTGGTATTTTTGCAATTTAAAGCCCCCAGCTTCATAGTGTAATACTACAGTCATAATATCTTGCTAGCTTATATGGACAGCTGTACACATGTATTTGTTCTGATCACATTACTTATGATCAAAAACTAGTGAGTAAGCAACTTTTCAAACAGCCAAACACAGGAGAGGGTGAGGCAAGTGTGTAACAATCGGTTAATACACTGTCAGATGCCACTAAACCCTACACACTGGCACTTTGAATGTTTTTGTTCTACAACATGAATATTGTTCTGTGTTGTAAATGTCCTGACTGTTTGCTGTTTTTCAGGTTGCGAGTGTTGTTCTGTGTCTTCATGGCAGCAGCAAGTTTCCTCCTTGTGTCCTTCTCCTCAGCTGTGTGGATGAGCATTCTGGGTAAGGATGACCTTTTTTACGAAGGCAATATTCATTTTCAGTTATCGCTTTTATCGTGATGGTGTGTTAGATTCAGTTTCCTTTCCTGTCAACTTGGCTCAGTTATTTCACAGAAATATGATTCAATTATGTCTTATCGTGGCTTGCTGCTAGAAGTATTTATCACCCTGCTAATACTGATCAGTGAACAGATATTTATGTTGAAATCATATATTTACAGACCCCTAAAGAACTTTAAGAGAAGCAGGCACTTACACAACAGGATGTTGGTATTATGGTATAATGCGTATGACCAAGTTCCTCTCTCTTCTTTACAACACCTCACAGGATAACATCAAAAACCTTCCGCTTGTCAAGATTTTCATTATGCCCTGCATGATATGACAGACATCTCTCACGTTACACAGGATCAGTGAAGACACAGACCCTTCAGGGGTCCCATGAGCCCAGGGACCTGCTTTACATTAACCCTCTAGGGCAAAAGAATAGCTATGTGGGTGCTGATTTCTGACCCTGTTGTACCTTTCACCTGTCAGTGATAAACAAAATGAGGATGATTGATGAGTGTCCCAAATCTCCATGTACTGCTCCCTATAGATTATTACTGTATCACTCGAACTGTGTTGATTATGTAGCTGCGAGTGAATGAATTTGTAAGAACAAGAAGACAAGCTGTATGATTCAGGTATCACTTCACAGTTTCAAACACTTGAGAAAATCTATGGTGGTGTGATGATTTCTTTTCTGTAATTCAGGAGCGATTTAAAGGCGTCTCTGTCCTTCACATCTGACTGACCTTCTGTGTTTCTAGGAGTGATCTTTGCCAGTTTCAGCGCTGGACTGGGAGAACTGTCCTTCCTCTCTCTCTCTGTCTTCTTCAGCAG
This sequence comes from Argyrosomus regius, assembly GCA_946959425.1. Classification (NCBI taxonomy): domain Eukaryota; kingdom Metazoa; phylum Chordata; class Actinopteri; family Sciaenidae; genus Argyrosomus; species Argyrosomus regius. The sequence goes on along the minus strand of OX336897.1, from coordinate 19,678,605 downwards.
GTAAACACTTAAAGCACTCTACACAAAAACAGTTGATACAAAAACTAGTTCAACACTGAGCGCAGACAATTTTTTTATCCAGACAAAGTTTTTTTCTTGCTTTGTGATTCAGGTGTATGGAAGCCTAAAGAAATGAAATAGATGAAATGTTCAGAATAACACACAAATCCAAATATTTATTATAAATAAAAAACAAGTGATTCTAAGACAAACAATGAGATAGTAATATGAAGTTATCCACATTATCTAGAATAATTCCTATAAAATGGGAATGTGCATGGCTTCTAGTAGCTCACCTGGTGGGCACACCATGTACAGAGCTCAGTCCTTCCTGCAGTGATTTCAGAATTATACTAGAGAATGTGCCATTTCTGACATTTGACTCTGAAGTTCCTGATGTTAGATTTTAAATAAGGTCCCTGAAAGGCTCAGAGAGAGTCACTCAACACAAAAGGTGAGGTTTGTTCTCTGAATGAGACTCAATAATCAGCTGTATTTCTCCATTATGACTGACCCTACCTTTAATACCAACCAGTCATGGATCTCATGTTCTTATCAGCCGTGAAAGACACTGTGTGTCTTATGAGGACTTTTAGTTTGGATTGTAAACACTGGTTTCCCATCTGCCTCAGGGATGTACTGGGAGGCTGGGGCTCAGGTACTGGTGGTGCTGGTGTTGCCGGAGCCCTCCTCTACTCAGGCCTCACCCAAGCCGGTCTGTCGCCCCGAGTTACACTTCTCATCATGCTGGTGGTCCCGTTGGGCATGTTGATTAGGTAAGTGTGGAAGTCAAATGAAAAATAAAGCTTTGTATTTGCTACCAAAATGTCTCTTTAGTTTCACCTTCAAAAGACTGTTTGATATTTTTACCAGCCGTGATGAGACTAAATCCAAAGCGAGTCGCTAATCTTTATATAAACAATATGATTTTAATGTGGATTCTACATCAGTTTCTTATATTTGCCCTACATGTGTCTTTTTCTGTTTCTCTCAATACACATTTTGGTTCTTATTTGTATCCCACCACCACAGCTACTTCTTCCTGCTGGTTCCTCCACCTTCATTACCTCAGTGGAAAAACAGGGAGACACAATATGTAGCTGTGGGCTCAGAGGAGAGACGACGGTTGATGGATGGACCAGAAGAAGAGGAGCAGGAGAAATCAAGGCCAGGTACATGTCACACATGGCAAATGATAAAGTCATAATAAATTAGTAAAAGTCAAAATAGTGAATAAATCCAGTCAAAGCAGGACTTAGAAGAAATACACACATATATAGTTTCTGTGCTGGAGTGTGCTGATCTAACATCATAGTTTAACTTTCATTGTAGTTGTGCAATACATTTATTTGGAAACTTAGCGCAGTGCACTGCCTTCATCTCATCAGATAATAATGAAGGAGTGGTTGAGGGAAAAGGTTTTATCTTGAGGTTTCTTAATTTAGCTTTTTTTTTTTTTAAAGATATTTTTTGGCCTTTTCAAGCTTTATTTTTGACAGAGACAGCTGAAGATTGACAGGAATGTGGGGAGAGAGAGATGGGGAATGACATGCAGCAAAGGGCTGCAGGTCGGATTCGAACCCTGGGCTACATGGGGTGGATGCTCTACCAACTAAAAAAGTTTTGGTTTCATTTTGAGTCTTTAGACACCATGAGTGGTTTTTAGTCATTTATGAGGTCAGATCACCTCAGATGTTTTATCTTGGTCTGATTAGTGGGCGGATATTTCTGCATTAAAAGAGATTAAAGAATCTGATTTGTGGGGAAACAGATAAATGCTGAATGTTCCATTATGTTCACCAGCTAGTCTCTAACTGTGTCTGTCTGCACTGCTGTGGTGTACAGTGGGTTAATCAGAGAAGTTTTTAAGAGGTGCTGTAGCTGAAAGGACTCTATGAGAGCAGTGACACAGAATCTAAACAGTGAAGTTCAGGGCTGGAAAATCAAAACTTTGGGCTGTAAGACACTAAAACGCTATGTCAGGCAGCTGCAGCTGGTGATACCTTTCTGTGTGTTCGTCTCGAATCATGTTAGTCATGTGATCCATTGATATATATTGAATACAGCCACTTTAAATGGCACTAATTCAGATCTCAAAATTCTCCGTACAAGACCCACCTGACCACCACCTCAATAGTTAGCCAGTATTTTAGTACATATGTGTTTAAGAGTGTTTAAGACATTTGAAATAACATCTTTGGTAAAATGTTGAACTGGTATTTGATTTATTTTGAAGAATGAAATGAGAAGATTGACATCAATCAACCTACATCTGTGTGCAGATGTCAGAATGTGGTCAGCATGTGAAAAACAAAAGTACATACTAACACGTCTTAATGAAAGCAAGAAAAACAAGTAGTTCTTTCCTTCCTGTTCTTTTAACAGAGAATACACAGCACAATTAAAACATCAAATGTATCATTTATATTTTAAATAGTTTAAAAAAGAATAATTTAATGATTTAAATTTAGTCCACCTCCTCACAGTGTGCAGGACGGGAGAATACTGTGGTAACATTTTTCACCCTTTGATTTTGCATTTGTTTTCCAGTTCAGAAAAGTGTTCCTGACCTGAGAACATTATTGAACCACAACAGTGCAATCAGGCTCTAAATGTTGTTCTTTGTGTTCTCTGCAGTCCAATCAGTGGTGATTTGTCAGCTCATAGTACATTCAGCTCATATGCAGTGACCCACTTCCAGTAGAGCGAACTCTAGACCAACTTTCTGTTTCTGTTTTGAAGTATTAAGAGTAGCTGTCTAAAAGCAACGAGCCTGTTAATTCCAGCATGTTATAAGCATTATAATGCACATGTGACACTGAGACTGGACCCTGTTCCTGTTTAAATCTGCACAGTTTTTAATGCTAATCTTCCCATTTCTTTTACCAGTGACTGGTGATTTTTTTATTTTCATATTGAACTGAGGGATCTTTGTCTTGTTCTGTCCTATCAGTGGTTTTGTTCTCCATGTACATACCCTTCGTACAAAATAATATCTGTTCATAAAGAGTCTTTCTACAACTTAAAAGCATGAAAGGTCATTTGTCCCTGTCCTGCTGTTTGTTATTGAATAACTATACAGGCCATGTTCTCTTCCCCCTGAATGTAACAGAGGACACCACTGGACCCCTCACCTTCACAGAGAAACTGCACATCATCAAAGTAAGTGTACTCTTCACTTTACTTCAGAGTATGTGAGTGTTTGTCTTGTCAGTCCTTTTGATTCCTGATTCCTGTGAGCAGGGCCTGCTGAAGTTTGTGTTTCCCCTGGGACTCGTCTACTTTGCAGAGTACTTCATCAACCAGGGCTTGGTAAGTCCTCTGATGCCTCCTGTCATACATTCATCTCACTGCATGTATGGAGCTGACACGTGGTTGTGATAATACTGCGCACAGAATAATCTAAATGTTTCCTTTTCCAGATGGAGCTCCTGTATTTCCCCAACTTTTTCCTGTCCCATGCAGAGCAGTATCGCTGGTCAGTTAACCTCACTGCAGTATTATTCTGAAGGGATTACTCTTACTTGAATTGTTGGTCATTAATTGTGTGTGTGTTCAGGTATCAGACGCTGTACCAGGTTGGTGTGTTGGTGTCTCGCTCCTCCCTGTGCTGTGTGAAGATCAGGAAACTGTGGACTCTCTCTCTGCTACAGGTCAGAAATATGAGTATGAATCAGCAGAAAGGGGATGTGCCTTGGGTGACATTTTCTTTATTATATTGTGAACATATTTACTAAATGTTAACAGCCAAATAATAAGAATAATTCTATAATATAATTATTAGACAGATTTGAATGTGTATCCGGACTATGGGAAGTTAAGAATGGTTTGTTCTTTGTAGTTCTTACATATAGTACCATAATTGTGTTGGCTTATTCCCACCATCATGTTGATATCACATGACTAACACTGTGCAATCTATTGGTTGACTGAATTAATACCCTTGTTTCTTGCGTGTTGTTCTTTTGAGTGTTTATGTAGTACCTGTGTAGAGGATATGATGATATGATATGATTTTAACTAACCCACAAGCTAGAACCAGCACCCCCAACTGTAAAAAATAAAATAAAATAGAGAGAAGTCCAGTTTTTCAGTATAATGCACTTTTATTCCTGATTTGTCCACTGGAGGTCGCACTGTCCTAAGAGTAGTAGGCTCTGTGTGGAAACATAAACCCTACGCGCTAACATTCAGACTATGTGACACAACACTGTCAAGTGTTGGCTACTGGTCATGCAAGAGCCAACAGTGATTATGTAATGTTTTACTGGTGCCCACTTGAGATGAATGTGGTCTGTATGTGACCCATGAACTAAAATGAGTTTGACATCACTGCTTTAGACTGATGTTAGTCTCTGCCTCTCGTCTTTTGGTTTGTATTGATTTTCCATTCATGCACTAAACTGATGAAAGCTTGAGGATTGCTGAGAGCATTAAAGGTCCAGTGTGTCAGATTTAGATGGTTCTATTTACAGAATATGGCAGAAGTGAACTATAATATGCATATGTATGTTTTCATTAGTGTATATAAGAAGTGAAGATTAGAATCATTATGTTTTTCTTACCTTAGAATGAGACTTTTATATCTACAGGTCCTCTTCCATGAAGTCTGCCATATTGCATGGCCATGTTTCTACAGTAGCCCAGAGTGGACAAACTAAACACTGGCCTTTCATGTTTTTCGCACATTTCGTGGACACTGTATTTCTCCTGCACACTAGCAAGGAGAGGGTGAAACGAGGGGGCTGCAATGCAACAACTACACAACTAGAATTCACTAGACTAGAATGTCCTCACCAACTGTAGCCAAGCTGCCAATAAAATTAAATAAAATTATTTAGTTGTCAGTGTTGACCCACATTCTAGTGAATGTGGGTCAAAGCAACACCGGCGTAAAGCAAAATATACCTTATCTTCCACAGTAACAGGTACAGTATCAGTACAAATCCACTTCAAACTGGTATCACAAAGATTAGCTGAAGCTTGATTATAGAACATTTCTGTTAATATTTAACTAGTGAATGTGGATCCATCTGGTTTGCAGCGTACTGTAATTATGTCTGATTACTAGGTCCTCTTTTTCTTCCTCTCTGCCCTCCTCAGGTGGTGAATGCTGTGCTGCTCCTGTTCGCAGTGCGTTACCTTTTCCTGCCCAGTGCCTGGCTGGTGTTTGTTATTATCCTCTATGAGGGGCTGCTGGGTGGAGCTGCATATGTCAACACTTTCTACTTCATCAGCAAGGAGGTCAGGGCAACTCTCTTGTCTGCTGGTTTTGTTATTCAGGGTATCCACTGAAAGCAGCTGTTTGCTGTAAACTCAACACTACCTCAGTGTTAACCTGTTGCCACGGTGCAGTCAGTGTAACTGACCCTGTCAGTACAATAGTCACATCAAATTTACCAATAGAAATACTTTTCAACTGCATCTCCATGAGTCCTTTCAAACTACTGTTTATGGAACTCAGTACTTCCTACATATGTTTCACATTAAAGCCTGATCAAAGGGCAGATTCCCTCCCTCTGAGCCGCAGGGAAGAAACATCAGCAGGACCTGTTGAGTCACTGATGGGAGCTTAAAACTATTAAAAACCTGCTATCACATCATGTTTCTGTTGAGTAGAGAGCAGCAGAGTGTGTGTGACATAAGTGTGTTGTGTTTTTACAGAGAATGTATTACTATTTGAGACTTAACGTCATCTCACAGTTCTTTTGTCTTCTGCTTTACGTCCACACTGAATGTTTATTAATGAGGCTGTAGTGGGTGGTGGTGCTGAACTAGAGTGCATTAGACTGCAGGGTGTATCTAATATTTTATCCACAGGAGCAGTAGCATTAGATTGTTCAGGTGTGTGAGCACACGCTCCCTGTACAGCTCAGGTGTAACTGTGTTTGTTATTCTAAATGAAACGTGATGTCCATCTTCTCTCCACAGACTGAAGACAGACAGAGGGAGTTTGCCATGGCTGCTGCCAGTGTGGGAGACAGTCTGGGCATAGCTCTGGCTGGACTCGCTGCTTTCCCCGTCCACAGATACTTCTGTTCCCTATGACCCAGCCTACACACTGACCAAGCAGGATGAATAAGCAAGACGTGGGTGCCTTCCATTTGAGGGATTTTTTTTTAAAATCTGAAATGAGTTAGAGACCACCAGACTAAAGCAGACTTTACTCCCACATAAAAATATTGACTCTTCATACTGTATTAAATTTGGATTCAGCACTAGTGAGTGAGAGGTGGACACACATGCTGTGAGCGGCCATGATCAGAGTCCAAGAGCCCACGACACGAGTGGTTTTCAAGAGGAAGTCATGCTAATAGCTTATTAAACTGATTGTAATCGTGTGTTTGGGGTTTGCTGCTTTACACAAACTGCACTAACAGTCTGTCCACAGCTTGTTTTGCATGCCAGTATTGGTTGTGCATTCACCTAGCTGACAAATAACAATGTGTTTCCTGTAGCCGCTTCACAAGAAAAACCTCCCTGTGGTTCTATAGTGAAATACATTTGTGAGGCAATGAAAGCAGGACAGGAAGTTCGGTTTACGTCCACAGTTGCTGTAGTGAAGCAAAGAGAAGAAATGCAGGCTCCGTCTGTTTTGTTCACTCTGCATTTCTTCATCTGAAGTCATGAAGGATGATACATTTTTTAAATGACTCTTCCAATTTATTTTAGCAATGTGTACTGAACTGAAGTGTTTCTGAAGGATGGGACAGAGCAGCTCTTGTATGTTTGTCTGCTTCTGTGGTTTGAAGGGTTTCCTGTTAGTGGACCAGACTACACTCACTTCTACAATAATGAAGTCTTTAAAAGTGTTTACCTCTCACTGCCATCATACAAAATTACCTTTAAAACCAAATATGGTACAAAATGATTGGGAGTAAAGGCCTTAGGTGACAATAAACATAACTTGTGATGTTAACTAGACATTTTTTATTTATATTGACCACTGACGGTGTGAGACATTTTATTTCTATTATGTCATTATATTTTGATGTTGTGTCCTCAGTACTGGCACACAACTGAATGGCTTAACACAGTTAAAGTTGCTTCTCTGGCTCTCTCAATAGGTACAATTGATTCATGGTTCCTTCTGTATTTTTGAACTGCGCTGAATCAGGTTATTGATTAACTGACGGACGCTGGTGCTGTTAAAACAGGTCATGACTGAAGTGACCAAAAATGCCTTTTAACACAAGTTTCTACCAAAGATAACAAAGGCCATTTTATGTGGATTAACATTTTAGACTATATAACATCTGGAAACATGTCCAGAGCTTTAAGATGCTAATAATGAATTTATGTGAAATCAATGAAAGGATGTCACAACTAAAGACATGATTGACATTTTTGGGTATTCCTGGCACCATTGTTAACATGACCAAGACATTTTGCCTTTGTTATTTTGCTTTTATGTTTTATTAAAGTAATCTTACTGAACTTGGTTTAAATGTCATCTTACAAATGGTTTCAATTGTCATAATAATAATGATCAAATAAGAGCCCCATGTCCTAATACACGCATACCGATGTGCACATTCCTACTGAATTTTAACTACTAACATTTATATCATGCTGCTACTGTTTTATCTTTCAGTCTTTACTTTGTTACAGACCGTGTTTGTGTAAATCTGCAGAAGTTTTTGATTGTTGAATCAAAGCTTCAAAGTTAATAACTGTCAAAATGTAAATAAAATATGAAGTGCATTTCAGAAATGTTGTCTTTATTTTAAAGTTAGTCGATGTGATACTTTGAACTATGATTATTGCTTATGGTCATTTGATATTAAATAGCATGGTGTTTGAAGTATGAGATCTTAAGTTTCATTCAAAACCATTTCTCTGAAATACAACCGAGGATCACTGTTTTAAACAATTACTCTGCTGATTTTATTACTTTATTCATAAAGAGTAATAAAATAGTGAAATGTGCACATTAAAATTTCAAAGCCTGAGGCGATGACTTCATATTAATGCTTATTTTGTTTGACCAAGAGTCCAAAATCTTCAGTTTACTATAACAATATGAAAACAGGCCATACATGTAATGATAAAAATAAATCAAAAGTGCTAAATAAATAATTGATCGACTGACTCGAGTTCACATAGTCAAACTAATAGTAGAGGACAGTTTGCTGAAGGTACATAATACATATAAACAATGTGTATTGTTTTAGGAATTAAAGATCCCCTCCAGTGTTTTACATACAAAAATCTTTAATATTTGTTGTCTGATGTACTTTTTTATACAACAAACTAGAATATGTAACATTGTGGACACCAGATGAGCCCTCCTTCACTGCCTCAGTGCACTGAAGGTTTCAGCGTCCTCATCACAGTTCTGTGAGTTGTGTCATTGTTGACTTTCACTCTGCTCGGGATCACTGACATAAATGTCTTAATATACAGTCAATGTTTGTGATCAATGACGTACATCATTCACACAGTGAAGAAGTGACGTAACGATAGTAACATCCATTTTTGACTGGATGGGGACTTTAATCTTCCATTTTTCCATTATCATTTCTTCTCTATGACGTCTTTGTTTTATTTATATTTAATACGCCTCTCATATCCCCTTAAACTAAACAGACTGAACCATAACGCATGTTTTATTTTCATTGTTAGAAATATAACATCCTCTTCACTGGTTGAAGCCGGTCAATGCGCGTTCCCTACACCGGAAGTCACAGCCGAGTGGTCGCTGTTCATGAGCACGGCAGCAGGAGTAAACCGGCAAAGACGGTACCGGGGGGAAAAAAAGAGGAGCCGGTGGACGGCTAAAGAGCACTATCCACGGAATGAAACACATTGCTGTTTGATTCTCGTCGCTCTGCTACCGCTCACTTAACGGTAATCACTCGTAGCTCGTGTTTCGTCGAGTTTACTGGCGCGGCACGGAGCGTTTAGAGAGCGCCGTGCTAGCGTTAGCTCGTTTTGCTCACGAAATTAGCAGAGCAGCGCTAACCAGCTAACACACAGCGTTTCGACAGCTAACCTAAATACGTCTCTTCGGTTCAGTAGCACGGAGAGTGAGTGAGTGTGGTTGTTTGGTACCACTTGGCAGACATTAGTGATAACCTTCAGGACAAATAACCAAACTAAATCGTTTCGGTAAATTATCAAAGAATCAGTTGGTCGCTGACGTCGTAAGCTAACGTGCTAACGGTTAGCTCACTGTTTAGCTACGCCCATAGGCCTTTACATTCCTTGACGAATAGCTGCTCTCTGCTACATGTTTCCTTTGTATTCTTTATAGATAAACCGGTGCTATAATGTGTGTTTATATTGCTGTGATTAAATTGTGTTATTGTGTAGTTGGGAGCCACACGGGCCCAAGTTATCGAACAACAAACGCTAACTTATTTCTCCGTTTACGTGACTGTTGTTGCGTCGTTTCACTTTTCGGGTTTGTTGTTAAACCTTTATTTTTCCCTCCACAGTTGTTTATCCTGCTCACCCTCACACCGAGACCCTGACGTGTTGAAGAGTCCCGTCTGTATCCGAAGAAGGGAGTCTGTTGTGACTGTCCACCCCGGGAAAGAAAGAAAAGAGAGTGTGTTATCTCAGTGAGCCCGGTGCGTGTGGGTGTGTGTGTGACCATAGTGTGTGAGCAGCTCTCCCTATGTGTGTCACAATGGGGGACATCAGTGACCTGGACCGACAGATAGAGCAGCTCAGACGCTGTGAGCTCATTAAGGAGAATGAAGTCAAAGCACTGTGTGCTAAAGCCAGGTAATGGATGAGCTTTAATCCAGACACAGTCAACAGATGTTGGTGATGCTGAATGTACACACACACACACACACACACACACACACACACACACACGCACACGGCTGACTCATGCTGAGTACATCAGCTTAAACTCAAACATGTAGGCTGTGTCCACATGCTGACCTCTGATTGTAGTACTGCAGTGAAGGCTAGTTAATGCACTGTTACTTGTGTAGTTTGTTACATGGAGGAAATTGTTAAAAGCTGGAACATTCAGCAGGTTACAACACCAGTGTCTATAAATGTAAAACATTACAAGAGCAAAGCTATGATGGAGGCTGTAATTTCCTGAACAGAGGCATATAATAACTAAGAATGTCACATGTAATTGACTTTTATGTTCATGAATTGTGTGCTGGGTTATCGCAGTATTTGAGAATCAGTTTAAGATTTTCTGTCTGCTCTTTAGGTTGCTTTAAATGCCATTTTAAACACTCTGTCATGATTGTTTGATGGTGCTTCAACCCAAATTTACCATATTGTGCTACAGTTGGTTGTAAAAAGCACGAAAAGAACCACAGAAACTTCTAAAGTCATTTTTGTTTGAGCACTGAAATCTGCTACAAACCAAGTCAGCTCTCATGTCAGCCATTAGCTCTGCATTCGTCCTGCTGGAATGAAAGAAATGTAAACAGTGGATCTCATCAGCTTGGAGACACACAAACAAACAAACAAACTCCAGCTTCTACTGTCCACTAGAGGGCGTTGTTCTCTCACTGAAAGTTTCTCAGTTTTCTATACATCAATATGAAATCCTAATTATGTATGTGTGTGTTTTCAGAGAGATTCTTGTTGAAGAAAGCAACGTTCAGAGGGTAGACTCTCCTGTCACAGTAAGTAACGTCGTCTGTCGGCTCGTGTTTCAGGATTTGCCTGAAATCAATTCAATGTGCTAACTTTTTTTTTTTTCTTCTCTCATAGGTGTGTGGTGATATACATGGTCAGTTCTATGACTTGAAAGAGCTGTTTAGAGTAAGTCTGTTTCTTGTTACACACTCGGTCATCACATTTTTGTTTATCTGTGTGGGACACAGTAAACGTTACAGATAAGCGTTACATTGTGGAGCTTTCTGGACACGCTCGAGTCGATGAGTAGGGCCTGTTGTCAGTCTGTATTCAGGAGCAGCACCCACCAGTCCAGTCCCACTGAGAATAGTGGCGTCTCTGTTTGTAAAGTCAATGTATTTACATAAAGTTGTTAGTATATCAGTGTTTAATGACTTCCTTCCACATGACAGGTTGGTGGCGATGTTCCAGAGACAAATTATCTCTTCATGGGAGACTTTGTGGACAGAGGCTTCTACAGTGTGGAGACTTTCCTTCTTCTGCTAGCTCTTAAGGTACATGAATTATTGTTTTGTTCTTTTGGAGAAGAGATCACATCCCTTTACTCGTGCTGCAGGTTTGTACATGTTTTAAGATATAAGAGCCCGTTGTCCTCATTTCTTTGCTCCTGCTCTGCTCCTCAGGTGCGTTATCCAGACAGGATAACCTTGATTCGGGGAAACCACGAGTCCCGGCAAATCACCCAGGTTTACGGCTTCTACGACGAGTGCCTCCGCAAGTACGGCTCAGTCACCGTGTGGAGATACTGCACTGAGATATTCGACTACTTGTCCCTCTCTGCTATCATTGATGGCAAGGTGAGATACTCTTCTGTTAAGCTGCTGCTACCACTGGAATGTTTTGTCCGCTCTTGTGTAATAATATGACGTTGTATAATGTTGATACATTCCTCTGTTTGTCCTTCAGATCTTCTGTGTGCACGGTGGCTTGTCTCCATCCATCCAGACACTTGACCAGATCCGGACCATTGACAGAAAACAGGAAGTGCCCCATGATGGGCCCATGTGTGACCTCCTGTGGTCAGATCCTGAAGGTACAGGCCTCCCGTTGAGCTTTTCAAACATTGCTTTGTGAACACACATGCATGCTTGTGTCTCTCTCAAACCCTGATGACTGATCTCTCCCACAGACACCACAGGGTGGGGGGTGAGTCCCAGAGGTGCTGGTTACTTGTTTGGGAGCGACGTGGTGGCCCAGTTCAACGCCGCCAACGACATCCACATGATCTGTCGAGCACACCAGCTGGTCATGGAGGGATACAAGTGGCACTTCAACGAGACGGTGCTCACTGTGTGGTCAGCACCCAACTACTGTTACAGGTAGATAGACACAGACAATCCCTGTTTAAGTGGACGTAATGTCAACAAGTCACATTTACAAGCACTGCTCCGGAGAGGGATCACTTATTTCTGTTGGTCACCTTGTGATTGTTGTAAAATTGCAGCCACTTGTTTGTAACCACAGCCGGGATTTTGGTTATTTAGCCTGTCTAACTCCAACAATCACTCTCACGCATCTTGTTAAGCGGTCACAGGTTTTCTCAGTCCAGCCATGAGCACACACAAAACGGGTGGAAGCATATGACCAGTCACAAACATTTAAGGACAGGTCTCCTGGCAGCAGAGTGAAGAGCTAATTATAAAATTAGAGAAATGTGAAGAACCTAATGCAGGAAGGACTAGGGCTGGGCGATATATTGATATTTTAATCTATATCAATATATTTTCAAACGCAATATAGCACAAAACCATATCATTTATATGGATATAGTTTATTTTGCGTTAAAATGACTATACATTTCTTCCCTTGAGCCGCCAGTTTGCTTTTATTTCTCCTCTCCCTCTGTCCAGGTCTCCTGCTGCTCGTTGACGTTGTCACGTCAGAGTCTCCGATAACTCCAGAAAAAGTCGCTAGATTTGTCGCTAAACAAATCGCTAGAGGGTCTGAAAAGTCGCTAAATATAGCGACAAAGTCGCTAAGTTGTCAACACTGGACCACTGATTAGTGTGTCAATGAACAACTGAAGCAGCGGGGTTAGAGGTGGTGCACAGGTCTTTGTAGTATGAGTGGTGGGAGTGCGATTTACCAGCGGGCCATTAATAATAGACGTATGAAATTATCTGGCCACGGAAAAAATATCTATATATATCGAGTATCACCATTCAGCTAAAAAATATCGAGTTGACTTTTGGTCCATGTATCGCCCAGCCCTAGGAAGGACAGCTGACTGTGTGATAGTGTAAGTTCATAGCTTTATAATATCACTGCCTCATTATTAGAGCACAATCTGACTAAAATGATGTTAAATTCACATGTTGCGTAGGTGTAGCAATTACAATGGTGTGTATGACAATTTCAGCCTCACTCTTAAGCTGCAGCTGCTGTGTCTGCTTTGGCACAAAATCATGCACACTGAATAACTGAAAACTCAACATTACGCCACACCACAACTCTTTTGTCCATATAGTAAAAGGTGGGACGAAACATGACCAATCCTTTAATGAGCTACTAACACAGACAGACACATTCAACCTAAAGTTCTAGTATATTATCAAACTTCATTTGAACACCAGAATACATGCTCATAATATCTAACAGAGGGTAAGTTGAAGGAAAATGAAACCATTTAATTTAACAGCAGAAATAATTATAAAAAACAAAGCTGTACTATAAATGTGTTTACTTTCAAATCTCCTAAGTATGAGGCTTTAGTCAGTTCTGTCAGTCTCAGACTATAATGTTTATCTTACACATACACAATCAGAGAAAGACAGAGACCACGTACTCCACAGGGTTTTTTCACAGGTGTATTATTAGAAACTTATGTTTTAAATATTTACACATCCATGGGAACGTCTATGAATGATGTCATTTTCCAAGAGAATTGATTGGTCAGTAGGCTGCGATTTTATAGTGTTGATCTATTATTTTAGCCAACACCTGCTCCAGAGCAGGTTAGCTGTTCAGCACAAGTTACCATGGTGATGTGTCCCCACTAAAGCCCAGGTTAATCCTGAGCTTACCTCACCAACCCCAAATCCTGCTTCGTAGCACAGCACCCTGGGAAAGAAAACTGTTCTCAGTGTCTAATCTGTTCTTTGTCTCCCTCTGGACAATCAGATGTGGTAACGTGGCGGCCATCTTGGAGCTGGACGAGCATCTACAGCGGGAGTTCATCATATTTGAGGCAGCGCCGCAAGAGACCAGAGGCATCCCCTCCAAGAAGCCAGTAGCTGATTATTTCCTGTGAAGTCTTTGAGCAGAGAGCCATGATGTGTGGAAATCTCCAGTACCATTATTTTTTAATTTTATTTTCACCGGCCACCCTTCCATCCTGCTGCTGGACGGTTCTGTCAGTCTGAACTCAGAGCAGTTAGACAGAAAACCTGCCAAACCCCGAGAAGCTCCATGCAGCTTCAGTCTGAAGAGCTGGATTTTTTGCCACACTGCCCAAGCCTGATAGAGCAGTCACTGTGAAAGGTGTAGGGGGTGAGGTGGATACTGGGCCCATGACTGTTGTCACTTCTCCTCAGCTTATATGAGACGGTCATTTTCTCTGTCCCCCTCGACCTCCTTCCATTTCAGTATGTTCTCCTCCTCCTCCTCCTCCTCCTCCTCCTCCTCCTCTCTCTGTAGATACCACACTTTCCCTCTCTGACTTACCTCCACCACTCTTGTAGTATTTTTTTTCATGATCAACATTGTCATTTTAGTTTTAGAAGTATTCGGAAGGAGCTAAACTTCTTTTTTTTTTTTTTCTTCCAAAAATATGCAGATGTAGGAAGAATTCCTTCAATGCATATGTTGTCTTTGTTTTTGATTTTTGTATAATTGTTGCTGCCATTATTAAATGCAAAACGACCCCGACCTTCTCTCCAAACACACACACACTTTTTGCTCTTATGTCTCTGAACTGTCATGTGTGTCACTATTTAACATACCCAGTGCTGCAGCTCAGCACTCTCACAAAGAAATAGCAGAAATGTAATGAGTGGCCGACAGGAGTCACTACGTTCACCATTGTTTTCTCTCTTAATTCCTTTTAAACTACAACTCTCTGTAGGTCTGTCATTTTTGATATTGTGCGAATAAAGTTTTGTATCAATGCCGAATCATTCTCAGGTGTGGTTTAATGACATGGTAACCATGGTTACATATTCACAGGCAGCTCAGTATATGAAAATCAAAGTGACAGTCACTTTCTCCTTTTCAATGGTAAATCTGTTAGTCATCCTCCAGACTGAACTTGACTCACATTTATATAACAGTGATTCATTCAGCTCACAGCCTGATATTATAGTGATATTATAGATGAAGCTATGGAGAGAGAAGATATATGATCATGGTTCCCTGTGGAAAATGATCCTTTGTGTATAATACAAAAGAGTATGTAGTAAAATAATGTGTTGAGTTATTCATACAGTAACAAATGTGCCCATGTGCTCTTGGGTAATGCAGTTTTTTTTCAGTGCATTCCTCAGTTAAAATAAAAAACTGTGACTAAAGGTAACTTGTCAGTTAGTTGTAGGTGTACTTGGCGCCTGTTGTTCCCTGCGTGGACCACTTGAAACAGTGACTGTGACTGATCGTGCAGCTCTCTCGCCTGACTAGTTTCAAGGCTAGTTTTTCAAGATCGACCAAAACCAACCCTCACTCCCCTCCAACCCGAGCCGGTATTTGAAGAGAGGACTGCACCCGGAAACACCATCGAGAGCACTCCGTGTCTCCGGCGTTTGTTCGCCTCGGGAACTGTGGAAGCTGCGGGACGACAGGACACGAACCAACAGGTAAAGACAGCTGTTATTTAACTTTAAAAATACCATGTTTCATAGTTGAATATTACAATGTAAAGTGTTTCTAGGTGATGGCAGTGATTTATTTTGACGGTGTGTTTCCTCCGGTCCTTTGGCTAATCACTGCTAACATCACACTCGAGTTTTACTTTGGCGCGCGGGTGCGTTTATTGATATTAAACTTAATGCGGGTCAGAAATTTAATTAGTGAGTTTTTTTTGTCTTGGCTCACTTTACCGCACGTGCACACGCTGCTTCGCAGTATTGCTCTGTCATTTGCTCGTGCCAGTCTGACAGAGGTGTGCCAAACTCCATTAGGAAATATCACACTTATGGAGTAACTATGTTTCTGTGCTTTTCCGCGACATTGGATCAAAAGAAAAATACATTTGAATACTTTTGATGAAACAATGAGGACTTCTGATTCATTTTTTTCCCCCCAATAAATATTTCCTTACAGTTGCAAAGTGTTGCAAAATGACTTCCTAAAATCCAGACGTTCTGCTATTTTGGCCAAAGATGCTCTATAACACAAGATAACGCGCTCCTATCTGCGCCAATCGTATCAATCTGTCTCCTGAGTGTTCGCGGTGTACTATCTTGGATGAAACCAGATTAAATTACGCCGGAGACGTTTCAGTAAGTAATCTGAATTTAAATTAAGTTTTTATAGATCACATTTGACCCACAAATTGGGACCAAAAGAGAGGAGTTAGGTTGCCAAAATCTCGCGAGAGTGTGTTGCTACTGAGACATTTCTCTAACAAGGTTCATTTTCTCCTGATTTGTCTGCCTGGAAAATGAATTTGAATGTCATAATGTGTATATATCTTTGTGAAGATGAGTAGTATCTATGGGGCAAAAGAATAATAAAAAATAATAATAATCTCTGATTGACAGTTTTATGGACGGAAGGCAATATTCAAGGATTCACTGCACTTCTTGAATAAGCAGTGCTACCTGTTGCTAGACCTGTTTTTTTCTGTATTAATAGGAAAAGCTAATATATTATATACTATCATACATATGAGAGATTTTTTACATTAGCTATAAGGCTCTGCAGTCCTTTTTTTTTTTTTGCTGAGTCATTTGGACACACCTGTCTGCTGCTCTAAAGTCAAGGTCACATTAGTGGCCTGTACAAACATGTAGCCTCCTGTGTGTCACAGTGGCTCCAGCTACAGAGGAGTACTTAAAGGACCAGTGTGGAATACAGTGTGGAAAAAGGTCCTATGCAGAGCCAGTGTTTGGTTTGTCCCTTCTAATCAACTTTATTATCTGTGTGTGTGTGTGTGTGTGTGTGTTCCAGGTGAAAGGATGGATACCCAAAGACAGGTTCTGGACAGGTTGCGGTCATCGTTTAAATCAGGCGTCACAATACCAGAGCAGTTTCGTCGAACTCAGCTGACCAAGCTGACGTCCATGATCAAAGAAAATGAGGAACTGATTTTAAAGGCACTGCACAAAGACCTCGCAAAGGTACAAGACTGCTCTCATGGGGCATACAGTACACACACAACTTCCTCAACACATTATTGCAACATCAAACCAAAGGCGCTAACACATCAGTTTTATTTAAGTTCACACACTTAACATTTTGTCCAGATATTAACACATTTTCTAACTGATTAATTCATTTGTAGTTTGCACACATGCAGGGTGTTTGAAGCACAGTATATCATTTTTGTCTGTCTGTTTGTTTGTTTGTTTGTTTGGCACCTCAGCCCAAATTTGAGGCTGTCCTGTCCGAGGTTGACATGGTGAGCAATGAGCTGCACTGCGCCATCACTAACCTCTCAAGCTGGATGAAGCTGGAGTACGCCAGCAAAAACATGGTATGTTTAACAATGTTTTATTAATGCTGGGCATATTTTATGTACATTATAGTTTATCACTATATCATCACTCATTATCAGTCATTTAGTAGCCATCGTTTAATCAGACCATGAAGAAATTTAAAGGTCCCATATTGTAGAAGGTGAGGTGTCTTTGTTGATTTAATAAACAAGTGTAGGTGCAATATAAATGCAAAAAGAAAGGAAAAAATGCACCCAGTATATAGAAATTGTGCCTTTTAATGAGCCACCAGGAAGTCTGTAAGGTTGTGATGTCACCACCTTCAGCCACGCCTCCCAGCATGGCCCACCTGGACCCACTGTCCAATCTTTTTTTCATTGCTGAGCTTACAGGCTACAATACATAAAAATGAGTGGGCTAAACAACCAAATACCTACGATCGTACCCACTTGTCACTAATTCTGCATAACTTTAAGTCTTAATATAATTTCAACAGGTGAGTTCTATAAAAAAATCACCCTCTGCATGAACTGGGAAATTAGTTATAGAGACCAAAACAGTTTTTTGTACCAGTCTGTAAAATTTCTGCTTTGAAGTTCAGCATTTTAACATAGGAACTTATGGTAACTCCTGTTTGGAGTCAACCCCGAGTGGCTGTTCAAGGAACTGCAGTTTTTGGGGCTTTCATAGAGACAGACGTTGCCGCTTGGTGCTGCCGAGTCTCACAAAGCCAGACCTAAACCCACACTCTGGGTACGGTCGAATAGTCAAATTAGATTATTAAAAAATTAGGGTCAAGAGGTCAAGGAAAGATGTGAAGGAGAATTCATAAGGAGTTAGGAGAAGATGACCGCACCGCAGTGTTCAGAGAATCCGACTGCACTTACACTTAGACTACGTCATCATGCGACAGCAAATGTTATTGACGTGACCTGTGGTAAAACTACAAAGTTCAGAAGATGGACTACAAAACGCACATCTGAGATATTTACTAGATACTCCCCGTGCGCTCTTAGCATGTAGTTTAATGCAGGAAATATAAACGTGGACAACCCGGTGAAAAATATGACTTCATTATCAACGTCAGAGTTCAAATAATAAATGAATATTGTCCACCTGTCACAGAAGTCAAATGAAGTGTTTGTTACGCTGGTATGGTCGCTCACCCTCCTGTCCACTCATATAGAAACATATTAGCAGGTTATGGCAAAGATATATGATTAATCAGCAACGGTAACTTCATGATGATCTGCAGGAGGCTGCATCTCACAGTTACAAACAGTTTTTACTCTGTGTGTGAACGCAGCTCCACAGTCAACAACAGAACACACTTAATGATCAAAGTTTTTACATCACGTCAACATGTATGTTCATATTCACACGCTCTCTCTGCTGCAGGCTGCGTCACACTGTTTAAATACATTAATGTTTTCTTTCTTATGTCTGCTTGTGAATGACTGAACGGTGCGCCGATTTTTTTTTTGTCGCTGCCGCAAGGAATTGTGGGGCGGCATTACCTCCTTTCCTTTCGTAAAGGATGGTCCGGTGTATCCTATGCTAAAGGAGATAATAAAGGAAGCACTGAAGCTCCTTTCCTTAACTGTTAGAGAATTCGAACAGCTCTTATCATGGCGGCTACGTCAATACTTCCGGGTCATTTCACTCAGTTAGGAAGGTTCCTAAGCAAAACTGACTATTCGACTGCACCCTCTGTTTTAGTTTAGTTTGTTTTTAGTTCTGTGCTGCTGTTGCTGCCCCTGGTGGGCTTCTGGAAGTTGGCCACTCAGAAGAAAGGCTGAGGTCTTCAAGAGACAGGAGCTAAAATTATTTGTTTAGGACAGAAAATTAATTAAGGGGCTGCACAATGGGCCAGCATCAGATAAATAAGGATGTTTTTAACTGTGAATCATGCGCAAAATAAAAATATAGAGCTGGAAATGAGCACAATATGGGACCTTTAAAATATAATAAGGATCTATTATAAGATATCAGACCTCAAAGTATTTTGACACAACTTTCACAGCTGAGTATTACTCTTCATGATGAGTAAACTGTTTTTACTAATGCTTGTATTGCTGTCTATTTTTTTTTTTTTTCCCGCATTTGTTAATTTCAAGGCCACGAGGCTAGATGACTGTTTTATACGAAGGGAACCATTAGGAGTTGTGTTGATCATTGGGCCGTGGAACTATCCCCTGCAACTACTTATGGTACCTTTGATTGGAGCCATCGCCGCAGGTATCATCCATACCCATATCACCACAACATACACCATAGACTGTAAGCTACACAACTTATTATTTTATATTATAATAAATCAAATGTCGAGCAATACAACATTTGCTCAATGTTGTATTACATTGTCAACTCTGTACCTTTCAGCTCCGTGAAGCTTTTTAGCCTGGTTTAGCTCTTTATTTTGGTTTTCCAGCTTGCTAAGTCAGCTGTCATCAACCATGTTTTCCAGTGTTTTTTTTCCAGCAAAAAGAGTGAAAATCTTGCATTCATCAGGTGGACAGAAAGATGCTTAGTAAATGTTTGCTGCAATGTGGCAGTGGAAACAAGCTGTAAGAACTACTACAAGGGATATATCTGTCTCCTTAGCCACTAGCTAGTCAACATAGTGGCGCATTTAGCAGCTAACCGTCAGCCTGTTGCTGGGTGCTAAAACACTGCAGAGTTGGGGATAATTCTCTGTGGGCTTGTCTCGGAGCAAACCAGCAGCTTTAAGTTAAAGTTCCTCGACGTATGCTGATCTGATCTTTGGCAGATTTTTGACTCACAAATATGGGGTTTTGTTTTTCGAAAGTTGGCAGTCCAGCTGGGTACATTTTTAAGGGTTTCCTGTTGAACTGCATTCACACTGATCAAATCTAAAAAGATGAATGATACGACGCAATCATGAAGGTCATGGGATGTATGGTAGATCGTCACGTCACCATCTTGAACACAGACTTTACAACAAAACAAAGTCAGTATCAATATTTTCAGATTCTGTCATTTTCCAATCAGCAGCTACATTTGAAGCAAGGATTCCCCTAAAAAACTTAAAACCTTCTTGTATTAGTAAATGTGGCCTTTAGATTAGAGGGCTAAAGAGTTACATTTGGGCTTAAAACATCAATAAATTAACATTTTGTCAAATAAATCTCTGCTGTCTGAGCTGACTGGATGATGTTGGTATCTTCCACTAGGAAACTGTGTGGTCATTAAGCCTTCAGAGGTCAGCGCTGCCACGGACAGTCTGATAGCAGAGCTCATCCCCAAGTATCTGTCTCAGGTAAATCAACGTTTGAGATGAAAAGCTGTTACATTACTGTACTCTGTCATGTATGGTGATACTGATATGTGAGCTTGGCACAGTGAATTTTGATCGGGACTGTCATTGTTGCAGGACTGTTATGCAGTTGTCCGTGGGGGAGCAGAGGAGACCACGGCACTTCTGCAGAACCGCTTTGACCACATCTTCTACACAGGTAATGGGTCAGATAACCGCATTTCACTGTATATCAATTGTAGATATTAGTGTTATTGTTCTTTACGCAAGATCATAACATCAGGGACTCGTCTGCAGAATCGGCCGAGTATGTGCACACATACAAGCGGCTGACTTTCAGCTTTGTCTTTTAGGTTCTCAGACTGTGGCACGCAGCATTATGCAGGCAGCCTCAGTCCACCTGACCCCAGTGACCTTGGAGCTGGGCGGCAAGTGTCCGTGCTTCATATACGGACGGGTGAACATGGAAGCCGCCGCTCGCCGCTTAGTGTGGGCCAAGTTTTTTAACGCAGGCCAGAGCTGCGTCGCTCCGGACTATGTGCTGTGCACAAAGGCCACCCTCGATTCCCTGCTGCCTGCAGTGTGTCAGATCCTGGAGGAGTTCTACAGCAAGGACCCCCAGACCTCTCCTGACCTCACCCGCATCGTGTCACGCAAACACTGGACTCGACTGATGGAACTACTCGGGAGGTCTAGTAGCAAAGTCGTTGTGGGAGGGCAGGGCAAAGAAGAGGACAAGTATATAGGTGGGCTTAATGGTCCAATGTGTGGACATAGTGGCTGTAAGTGATAACCTAAAATTGATTTATCATATTCTTGATATTTTCCATCTTTGTGCTCTCCTCAGCTCCCACGGTGGTGGTGGATGTGGCTGAAGACGACGCTCTAATGCAGGAGGAGATTTTTGGCCCCATCCTGCCCTTCATCACTATGGAGTCTCTGGAGGAAGGCATTGAATTCGTCAACCGCAGAGAGAAGCCGCTGGCCCTCTATGTTTTCTCTGACGAATCCTCCGTAAGAACACAGAACTGTGCAGCCTCCCACATCATATCTGCAGATATATTGTCTATATATATATTTTACATCACGCTTTTCTTCTCGAAGGTGGTTAACATAGTGATGGAAAATACCAGCAGCGGAGGATTCTGCTCTAATGACGGGATCCTCCACATGACCCTGCCAAGTCTGCCCTTTGGAGGTGTAGGTAGGTGTGATGGACGGATGGATAAATCAATAATTTATTTGCCCTTAAGGGAGGAAATCACAAAATCGGGTTTTGAATCTTGAGAAAAACTCCCTCTACAGATACATGCTTACATGCTGCCATGTGTATCTGAGCTGCCGTATTAGACTAGAGGTGGATGAAAGACAGTTATGTGGGATAGTATTAATGCAGAAAGCATTAATCACTGTGGATCAAAGAAAAAAAGACCAAAAACCTTAAGCATATTGTCGCCATCCAGTGAAAGTTCAGTATGTCCCAATATAATTTTTTCAGAAGGATTTAAAAACCCTTCTCAGAAACTAGCTTACAAAATAAACCTAAAATACTTTAATGTGACACATTTCATCATTTCATCAGTCATAAAAGTGAAAAGTATGTTGTATAAGTGAAAAGAATATTTTAAATGGATTTATTGTAACGATGTGTGGGTAAACAATATCGAGGCTGTCCTACATGTTTTTACAGAGCACATTGACCTAATTAAAGCTAATTAACTATTTTAGATCGAAATCAGCATAATGCAGGTTAATGGCCATCATGACACTGATGTTCATCACTCTGACTTGCTCTAAGGAGATGGAAGAGAATGTCCACAGCTGATACATAGAAAAAAAGTCAAAATCATTCATGGAAAAGTGGAGATACGTGGTTTTCATCGGACAGGGACAATATGGAATTTAATAGGCTGGTGGTAAATTATTCCCAGAATCTGATCTATCAAATCGAACACAAGTGGTCGATGTGAACAGGACATGATGTGAACGAATTGAATTAATTGCGGGATTCCACAGGGTAGTGTTTTGGATCCACTTTTCTTTTTATTATATTTTAATGATTTGAAGACTTTCTGCTCTAGTGATATATTTATATGCAGATGATTGTGTTTTACAAGAGTCTCATGAAGACAAAACTGTAGTGCAGCACTCTCTTTGTGTGTCAGAGTTATATCACAATAGGTTATGCTTTCACCTTGAAAAGACAGAAGTTGTACTTCAGATCTTGAGGAAACTAAACTGGATTCCAAGTTCACAGTTAATTTTTAAGTACCAAAATATATACTATTACATATTTGAGATTGGATTTGGATCAATCGGTTAATCTTATCTAATTTTTTAAAAGCACAGCATCTGCATGGTTGAATTTGCATACATTCGTGCTTTGGGTCAACTCTATATTTTGGCTTGAACGTCAGCCACTTTTGTCTATTTGTAATGGACACACTGGCAGTATGATGTTTCAGTTTCTGATCGGTCTCTATTGATGGGCAGTTGTACTATTGTACTTCAGGAAACTCTATCATGAACCAGTCCAGGCTAGTTTGGTTACAGTTGTTAGTGACTAAAGCTGTTATCTGCTAACCACAGAAAGTTCCAGTCCCCATCCTAAAGTGTATTTAAGCACACACACTCTTCTTCTTCTTCATACACACGTTAAACCTCTAAAGTAACAAACTGTTAGTTTAGGGTGAGATGAAGAGCAATTATACTCAGGCACAATATCTGTCTGTATCTTATTCCAAAGAGCCTCTGTGTACTTCTGGGGAAGACGTATAACAACTTCAATAACTTAAAACCTGAAGTGAAGTTACGGCAGAACATCTGAATGGTTTCTAAGTCAATTGCGTTATATTATAAAGAGAGACTGGAACATGTCATTTTTTTGTCTTCCAGGGGCCAGCGGTTGGGGCAGTTACCATGGCCGCTGGGGCTTCGAGACGTTCAGCCACCGGCGGGCCTGCATGCTGCGCGGCTGGGCCTTGGAGAGACTCAATGGCCTGCGCTACCCACCTTACCAAGAGAATAAACTGAGCTGGCTGCGCTGGACCGCCTCACCAAAGTCCAGCTGCTCCCTCATGTGATGACAGGCGAGTGTGTGTGCGTGCGTGTGAAGATAGTAAAACTTTTTATACTGTGTGAATGATGGAAAAATACATGTGGAAATAAGATTAATCATTCCTCTTTTAAACTGTTGGGTTGTGTATATTAACATACTGGGTGGTAACCTACTGCATGCACATTGTTCTCTCAAGACAGACTTCAATAACACTTTAATAATATGTCTAATTAATATATAATTAATTCATGTATTTATTGTGTTTTTAGAAGACTTTCTCCTAACTGGGAAAATTCCCTCTTCCTCAGAGTTCTTCATGTTTAGCGTTTACGTGTTCGGGTTCACACAATGCAGATTCTAGACAAAAGAGGTCTGTTTTGTTTTTATTGATAAAACCATTTAAACTGATTCAGATATTAAATATCAATGATCACACTTCTTTTTATCCTCTTACATCTTTACATGGTGAATATGGTGTTACTTTGTATTTAATAACGTCATTCTATTGGCATTGTAAATCTTTTGTGTTCCTTTGATTTGTATCTTTTGGTGTCTCCTTGTCTGTATTTTAACCCTTTTTTTCTATGAAACTGTGAATAAATTTGACATTTTTGCAAAGATCTATTTGAAAGTTGTTCTTAAAGAAAAGCATTAGTTTGGTCGTATTGTTTTTGTCGTGCTGCACATTCATTTTAATTTTCAAAAACCTTCTGAAGACCCAGCTCTTCAGAGAGTCCCTCCTCTCCAACACTACCAACAACTAGACATGCTAAATATATCCCCCTCTACAACTGTCACAGTACTTATCTCTGGACAAAAGTGTCAGCTAAATGACTAAATGTAAATATGAAATATGTAATACTCAGTCATTAACCTCCAGCATTTGAAACTATGAAGGAAAGGAGGAAAAAAAATATCAGCATCAATAACAAGCCAAGTACTGTAAGTGTAACAAGAGCTATCTGTTGCATCATAAGCATACCCACACACGAAACAATGACAGCAGCAACAGCAACTATAACTTCTGCGTCACAGTGATGTCAGCTGCAGAAACAAGTTAACCTTCTTGATTTGTTAATTCATTAAATAATCCCATCAGTCTTATTAGACTTATGATTAATGATTTTAAATTCTTAGATAAAACTGTCAACTCGTTACACTCCATCTGCAGGTAATCAGCGAGCTCTGTTGTGTGGGTGGATTTGAAGGTCTGTACCTGGGCAAACCAAACAATATTTACATACTGTGTAAACAAACCTATGAATGTTCTATTCCATTTCTGACAATAGATCAACTTAAATGTTACACACTGGACCTTCAACATCTACAATTCAAACTGCATTTCTATATGGGACCTTCAACCACACAACAGAATGTTTTTTTTGTAAATACTTTACTTTTCAAGACAGCGTTGTCACTGGACATCTTGTGATTACTATGACACTAATGGTCCAAATCAGTACTGTTAATGCTGGAAGACGTGCACCTGACATCTGTCATCTGAATGCCCCACACAGGGTGTCAGAATTATGACTTTTTTTAATTCAATATAACTTAAGGAGCACCAGCAGTGTTTCAAGCTCCAAAGCTTTCAATTATAATTAGGAAAGAGAAGTCATAGTCAACACAATTCCTTATATTTATATTATACTACCAAATTAAAGGTCTTCAGGAGTGTGGTATGAAGTATTTTTTTGTATGAAAGGAAAATTTAATTGTTCTAGTTCTAAAATCAATTTAGGAAAATGTTAGGATCATCAGATTGTATCAAGAGTCTAATGACTCTTTGAGTCTGAAGCTGGTCTGGGTGCTAATGCCTGCAAAGCAGCATGTAGTTTGAAGGTGTAACTGTTCAGCAGTTCAGTTACTGTGGATGTGATGATCTTTAGATGACAGGATGAATTTGAGTATGGATAAAAAATAAAAAAAAACAGTCCATGTTGTGGTCAAAATGATCATATTTATTACAAATATGAGTATTTCAAATACAGGTCATACAGGTTGTCTCCACTCTTCAGTGGATGTCTATGCAGCGATGAGGTACAGAATGAAATGGCTTCACAGTCTTAACAGGCTTCCCCTCCCCTAAATAAACTAGAGAGCGTCTTATCGAGCTGTGCTTCACTCTGCTGCACAGAGATCAGCTCAGCTCAAATACTCCTGCTTCCTTCAGAGGTGAATAATGAACAATGACTGACTACTGTCGGCCCCTTTTCAGCCATCACTTCTTTGACTTTTATTTTATAGACCAAACTGTACATGGTGCGTGTACACGTGGAAACTGCAGAGTGTTGGTAAGGGGGGAGAAAGAAGCCATTTAAGACTAAACCACCCCTGGAGGCTCGGCCTTGTTCTCCGGAACTGTCAGGTATCACATCCAGACAGCTCTGTGGTGGACTCATGGCTCAGGTTTGTATGAAGAGGGGGGATTTGTCCCAGAGGATGTCTGCTCTGGAGCTGGAGACTCTGGCTGTGGCGAGGGACTGGCTGCTGCTGCTGGCTCTTTCTGCACCAGCTCAGGCTCATCCTGGCCTGCCTGGGGTGGGTGGACCAGGACCCGGTCAATGAGACCAAAGTCCTGCGCCTCCATGGGGCTCATGTAGCGATCTCTTTCCATCACACCCTCTAAAGGGGCAGAAAAGGTGAAGATAAATGAGCATCCTTTACAACTTAGCTCTAAGTTCATTAGCTTGTCAATAACTTCAGCAGTCTGCTGCTTGGTGCTTCTTTTGCTGGCATCAGCTGCTTGTTAAGATGCTTGTATGTAGAACTGTTCTTGTAGTATGTATTGTGTGTTTATTGCTAAGTTAGCTGTGTGGCCACCTTCATCATCTCTTCATGGAAAGCTGGAGGATTCTTGATTTGAAAGGCACACTGTGATTGGGCAAGATGCAATTTGAGGGAACAACCTGACAGTTTTGGCAACTGTTGTGCCTCTCAGTGTGATGATTGTAAATTATATTATGAATGTTAATAATTGTATTAACTAAAGAAGTTGATTTCCTGATTGCACATAACTAGAGATACTTTTGCTATAGTCATTATGTTTAGAGGTGGTGGTCTTTCCCTGTGTTAATAAGTAAAGGTTAAATC
Source organism: Argyrosomus regius (assembly GCA_946959425.1). Taxonomy (NCBI): domain Eukaryota; kingdom Metazoa; phylum Chordata; class Actinopteri; family Sciaenidae; genus Argyrosomus; species Argyrosomus regius. Next base: position 19,651,967 of record OX336897.1, on the reverse strand, counting down.
TTCAAGTTTTTCTTTCACTTTTTTAATTCGTTTAGGATGTTCAGATTTTTAAAGCATCGACTCGCCCTTTCCCCCTTGTAGCCTACCTCACCTCTTTTTGTTGTATTATTAATCTGAACTCTGGTAACTCTTTGTTTAACAAAATACAACTGGTTTTGTTGCTTTCTATTCCCTACATGAGCTGGAAACATGAATAATGGGAATTTGAGCGGAAAGATGCTAAAGCTGGTTCATTCCACATGTTAATTGCTGCTGGATATATTAAGGATTTCATACAAGTCAAGTGCAGGTGTAGTCTCTGATTGGCTGTTCTGTTCTGACCTTTCTTTTATAGATTTTTGAATGTCACATTACTTTGTGTAATACAGAACTGGGTTGTGTTTTGGCTGCAAAACTAAACCTTCATTACATGTGCAGGAGGTGTATGCTGTGTGTAGTGTGAGTACTGCCCTGTTCTGACAGCACTGGATTATTTGAATGAAGTTTTCTGTGCAGTAAAGTGTGTGTGTGTGTGTGTGTGTGTGGTGAAAAAGGTTTGGGACTGGTGCTTTTATTTCTTTCATCTTTTCATATCAAACCTCACAGTTGGACTGTAGATGAAGAGCTGAGCAGACCTACCAATGGTTTCCAGTGGCTGCCCTGTGTGTTTGGCATAGATGTTATTGATCTGTCTCTTCAGCTTCAGGATCTCCTCAGCCTGGATGGCGATGTCTGTGGCCTGACCCTGGACACAGCAGTCAAATGGTCACCTTAACATGCTTCACAACTTTCCTAATTTTCACGTTTTTGTGATGATGCTTTATTTAAGACCGCCTTACCCTGGCGCCTCCTGAAGGCTGGTGAACCATGATCCGGGCATTGGGCAGTGAATGCCTCATGCCTGACGTTCCTGCTGCCAAGAGCAAGCTGCCCATGCTGGCTGCCTGCCCGACACACCAGGTAGAGATGGGATTAAGGATGTACTGCATGGTGTCGTAAATGGCCAGGCCTGCTGTGACCACACCACCTGGGAGAGAGCAAGGATTAAAATAAAGACATCATTTTACTCATTTGATGTGATAGGATCAAAATGAAAAAAGAAAAATAACATATAGATAGATTTATATTCTTCCAGCCCTTCACTGACGTCTTACCGGGACTGTTGATGTACATGTGGATGGGTTTGTTGTTGCTTTCTGACTGGAGGAAGAGCAGCTGTGCAATAACCAGACTGGCTACAGAGTCATCGATCTGAGCAGAGGAGAGAGAGCGAGAATATAAATCACTCTGAAAACATGATGATGAAAAAATGGAACTCAAACTAAATCTCAATATTCAGGGAGACACTTACTGGACCCATTACACAAATGATTCTCTCTCTGAGGAGGCGAGAGTAGATGTCATACGCTCTTTCTCCTCTCCCCTTGAAAAACAAGAAGGCAGAACTGTTTCAATTAGAGAACACCAACAAAAGAGCTGGATCTAGTCATGTGACTGACCTTTTAGTTTTTTGATTGGTTCCTACTCTCCTCGACTTTAAACCTGATTCAAACCATGAACAGCACTACTGGCTCAGTGTTTTAGTGATATTATGATGTAAATATTTGAACTTTTGGTATCCAAAGATCTTTATGTAGCTGTCTTAACATCAGTCACCCTATTTTTCGAGCTGTGTGAAGCTCCTCTAAGTCTTCCATGCATTGTTTTGTGGAGCAGTTTTCAGTCTGCATACTGACATGTGAAGTAACTGTTCAGTCAAAATCTGCTTAAGTGGAAGTTTCTGGTGCTCTTTTCTTTATTCTTGTCCTCGGTCTTCCCTTCTTCCTGGCTCATTCTAACGCCACAGTCTGTCTGTTTGTTCATAGAAAACAACAAAATATAAAACCCAGGAAAAATCTGAACAGCATCATGCAAAAACCTGTTGGACACTATTGGGTGTTTACAGGAATGGTCTGGGTATTGTGGCATTGTATTAGGTACTTATAAATGGTGTATTTCCTACAGTATATGGCGGTCAACGCGCACCCAGTTTGGAGAAGCAGACAGTGAACCTGGCACAGAAGCAGAGCTATGCACGGCTGTAGATAGCCGTATAAGTGTACGCTATATAAAAGAATATTTTCAACAGGAACTAACCAAAGATGTTCTGTATTCCAACACACATGAGCCCAACTGCACCTCGTGCTTGTATTATACACCACAGACCTGCTGTTTGGATGGAGTTAAAGATGGACAGCCAGAACAACACAAGCATGCACCAGCTTTGAAATGTTTAGAAACATGAAGTTTGATTTCAGTTTTTCTGTCCGTAACAACTGATCTGCAGCATAACATAGTGCACAGCACAGCTGGAAGAAAAAGACTAGATAAAGTGATAATATTCATACAACATAGCATATCCTTAAACTTAAAGGTGGGACTTTTTATGTGGCTAAAATACAGTTTTCTGCTGACGCTGTCCACACTTTCTGTTTCTCCAAACTGTGGGCACACTGGTCACCATCTACTGTAGACAGTACACTAACTTTGGCCCTCTTTGGCACTTTAAAATACCTGATCTATCCCTGGACAAGGTCTGTTTAGTGCTGATGCCCTCTGGGTGTGTGTCTGTATAGAGAGGCCTGCAGTGTGCAGTATGAACACACATGACAGCTTTAAAGTCATCTCACTCACCGTCTGCTCCACAACTATGGGTATGAGAGGACTCCTCCATACAGAACTGTGGTGGATGGACCTGCTGTGTTTCAGTGTCAAGCCTCCGATGTGCAACGCCCTCTGAAAACACATGCAGAGAGCACACAATGGTTTAAATACAGCATGTTTTCTATGGAGGAAAATAAATAGTTGTAAATGTAACAACCTCGCAACAGGTAAAAACTCTAAGTAGGGTGGTTTATGTCATATAATTCTGCCTGTTTTCACTCTAGTGGCAATACAACAGAACTTATTTAACAAAACTGACTTATTTATTGGCTCCAAATAGAAATCAAAATGAGGTAAAGTCCTACATGTTTTTGGAGGAGTAGCCTCTTACATAACGTACACAATCATTCAATGTTTTTTCTTTTTTTTTTTGTTACTTTCGACATGTGGTAAACAAAAAGTATGTTTTATATTTCGGTTTGTTACAGGATCATTTTAGTCCAGTTACTTTCAGTGTTCAATTTAAACTGTTACAAAACGGCTTGTGTAATTTCAGATGATGCAACTGGCCATCATGCACACTAACAGCACCAGAATCTGTTTTGACCTCCAACAAAGAGTGACACAAACCCGGGTTTACTTTGGACTGGTTCGGTTTGTGTTCATTTAGGAAACACTGTGTGTGTTTGTAGCAGAGACAGTCAGTAACGACAGTGTGCAGCTGACAGCTTTAGAGGTGATGCCATGAAAGCACGAGCTAGAAGCTAACACGCTCACGCGACATTCAGCGATAACAACAGTAAACACCAAGTTCAGACTTTAAAACGCGATTTACGGTATTTCGACGGTATATTTACGGTATAAAACTTCTCGTACTCACTCGTAACAGCATTTTGAAGAATGTAAGCTTTCACTCCCCCTCTCTGTGACCCCCAGCTATACCGGAATCAGTTCCGGTTTAACCTTTGAACCGCCATCTTCTTCGTCGTCGTTAACAGGCGCTTCTTTCATTAGCTCCCGCTACAGGACGCTCAGGAAACAAACCCACATCCTTTCACCATACAACAGAATTTCAGTCGACTCAAGTTTAAAGTTCGGCTCAGTTGTCACATATAATCATAAAATAACAGTCATAGTGAAATGTATTCCATAGACCCTTTTCAAATCAGCCATTTTAACGTGAAATAGTAGGTAAACACAGGTGTTACCAATGGTACTAATTAAGGTTCAGTTCCATTCAGGTCTAACAGAGTCAGGGTGCTGCAGTGGTGTATGTTGGCTCACTGGAAAGTCTCTGCTGCAATAAATGGAACGGAACCTTAATTAGTACTATTGGAAACACCTGTTTGACCCTACTACTTCATGTCAGAATGGCTGCTGTGAAAAAGGGCTATTAAAATAGATTAGAAGAATAGAGAACGTATTCAATAATATGATTAATGATATTTCCATTATAATTTTAAGAATTATTTATTACAATATAAAAATCCTATCTATAAATACACGGATAATTATACAGGCTGTACTCCATACAAACAATCACCCAGTCAATTAGACCCTCCTCTCAGTTTTATTACAACAAAACACGCTACTGTCTTTATTTTTGGACGTGTGTATGGAGTAGGAATAGGAAAATCAAGTAGTTTGAAAATAAAATGAGCTGGTGAAATATAAATGAAAGATTACAATGAATCACTACCTATTAATAATTTAACTAACAGTATTATTTATTGAAGTTATCAATTGTTTATTTAATTTGATAGCCCTGTGCTTCGTTTTGTCAGTTTTAAGGGTCCACAATTTAATTTCTGTTGTACTTTACTATTATATAAGTTATTAAAGATTATTTATAGTCTGATTAAAAGAGCAATTTAAGAATTTTAAATATTTTTGTTTAGAAAAGCCTTTTATATTTTTAATAAACAAGAACACCAAAGACAGGAGAGACAGTTACAACACACTTATATCGACACAAAGGCATGACTTTTGCATAAATATATATTATAGTGTGTTTTGTTTTTCTATGTGTAACTTCTGTTGTAGCGTTTACGTGTATCCTGAGCTGAGCTAGGTGTACGTTCCCCTGTTCCTGATTGGCTCCAGGTGGTGAGGCGTGGCCATCATTGCTTCAAGGATCTTTTTAAGAACGGCATCCGGTCCAGTCGTCCAATCATGCAATTTGGGGGACAAACTTAGTAAAGTTAGTACAATTTAACAGCATGTCATTGTTCCTCTGAGTGATAAATTGTGAACGTTAATTAATGAATTAACTCGTTAAATCAGGTTGTTAACTACCTGGGGTCCGGTTCAGGTACAGACACTCACGAAGAATTTCTTCATTTAAGTTACAACAACTGTTTTTGTGTTGCTTCCTTTCCCTAAACGAGCTTAACAAAAGTTTACAACAATTTGAGAACACTGTGCACAGCAGAGACTATGATAGAGTACAGCAGAGCTTGGCTCATAATGAAGAGCAAAAACAGTTTGCAGAGGGGCGCGCACACAGAGAGAGCGTCAACATCACAAACCAACCCTCGTTTTGAATGGGCTAGATGAATGTATGAATTTGACAATAACGTCATAACGCCAGGTGTGACTGAATGCATCTGGGATGATACACCAGTGCTGATGTTCTGTTTGTCCACAGCTGGCCGTGTGTTCGATTCTTTTATCTGCACCATCACACAGCAGCACAAACCATAAACGCGTCTTTAAACGGAGAGCGCTGTGCACATTTACGCACGTGGCACAGCAACCGCAGCGTCATAAACACACCAACCGACCGAGTACAGACCGCAGAATACTGACTTCTCCAAGCTGCAGACGTTCATACTTCACTGATAAACTACAGAATGGTAGAATAATATTAGGCTTCATGATCAAAGAAAGATTTTATATCACGACACGTTCATTTCGTTTTTAGTTCCAAGTTCCAAGTTGAGTAATATTATTTGTTGTATTATTATTTAGTGCTAAAGAAAACATTCTTCGGGAATAACCCGGACGACGCCCATGTTTCCTGAACTTATCATGTGATCAACAAAATATTTGCTTCAGGACTTCAGAGAGACAAAGAGTGTAATTGTGCACATGAGAGAAATATTTATTTTGATAGTTTTGTTTTGACCAACTGTTTTTCATCCAGTTATAAACTACAGTTTTACAGACTTAAGGAAGCACATCAAGAACTCAACTTAAAGTCTACCATACAGTAACAATCAAACATTAGTCCATTAGTCATAACCATACACATGGATCCAAATCTGATTTTGTACAGGATATTTTCATCTCATTCTTGTTTTGCCTATTTTAAGTTCTTCTTCAGTGCCTGTCTCTTCTTGTTCAGGCTCTTATTTTTTAAAAATGGGTCAAAAAATGATGTGCACACTAAATCTACACCCATATGCTCACTATTAATTAATTATTGTTCTTAAGATGAGCAATTTGCACATTTATATGTAACACATATAACCCTATAGCCTAGGATACTGTTGGGTATTATTTATTTATTTATTTATGTTAGGCTCAGGTATACTTCTACTCCACTACAGCTCAGAGATAAATATTGTTCTTTTCACTGGAATACATGTATTTATTATTTATAAGCTAAGCTTTAACTAAACAAAAGACTATAGTTCAAATTAAATTCACCACGCACACTCATAGGGGACTTTTTTCTGGAGTACTTTTACGGAGTGTTGTGACTGTTTTGAATAAGTAGGTCAACTTTAAAGCAATGACTATGTCCTTCAAGGGGTGTGTGTGTGTGCGTGTGTGTATGTGGGGGTGTGTGTGAATATGGGTGTGGGTGGGTTGGGTTGTGGGTGGAGGGAGTAAATAATAAGTGAGTGAATAGGCTTTTTATTTTGAAGGATCTCCACCGGAAGATGTGTTTTATTACAGCCCAGTACTGAAACGTTAACGTTTACTGACTACCTGGTCACTTTCTCTGTTACTTGGACTCAGTCATGTCAAACAACAGCGCCGCCAACAGCAGTTTAGCCATCGCCCAGAAGGCAGTGAAGCAGCTTCGTCTGGAGGCCAGTGTCCGTCGGATAAAGGTATGTCGCCCTTCACACAACTCCAGACCTCCATTAAAGTGTGCGTCAAACCTCTGCTGTGCGCGTGACTCCCGCCCTGAGGCTCATCACGGGCTTTAATGTGGCGCGCGCTGCGGCTAATTACTGTCAATTAAGTTTTCGCATTTTGTTTATGTGAACAACAAGTAGCATGCCGTCAATATTGAATATTTTCTTACACTTACTAAATTAGTTACTATATTTATAATAACAGTTGGCTTTAAATGTATTGACTGTGGTCGTATAGCTCTCTAACTGTCAAAGTAGCTCTAAAGTTTCCTTCTTAAGTTCCTGTTAAATGTATTTTTTTGCGTACTTACTACAAACTATCTTATATTGTAACAGACTCATATTTAAACTTTGGTATTCGTCCTCAAACATAAGAAAAACATTTTTACATTCAGGTTTACGTTATAAGTCCTTCATAAGCCTGTTTGTGGTGTTCCTAATGTGCAGTGTAGTACAGTGAATTGCTAGCAAACAGACTTTTCTCTGCTAGTGCAGCACAGTGATAGCTTTGTTGATTGTGCTGCTGTGTGACTGGTGTGATTGTTGAGTGGCTACTTATTTTAGAACAGAAGTCTGACTGGTTTCAAGTGTGTGTCTGTGTTAACCACCCCAGCAGCACGCTGCCAAAGGAACAAACCCGAATAAATAAATCACAGAAGAATTTCAATGAGCCTGAAAATTCCTGCAATTAGTTACAGTCTAAAACTCTAAAACAGTAGAGTTTTTAAACAAGCTGCAAACTTAAGACTTGCATTTGTGATACTGTCAAGATGGTAGAGGCATATAAGGTTCAGTTGATTAAGGCAAGCTGATATTTACGGCAACAACCTGTAACATTTTCGCATTATATCTATGGTATAAAAACTATGGAACTGTCTTTCACTGACTGCTATGGTAATACTGACGCAACTTTAAGGCTATGAAACCTTTAAAAGAAGAGATACAAATTAAACGCTGAATTTATAAACAATAAAACACTCCCAAGTACACAGGTTTTGCTGCTACAGCTGTACTTGGTCTGGTATGACCAACCAATCGAATAAATAAAAACATACAACTGGTTGGTATCTGGCAGCTATAGATACTAAAACCTCACCCAAAATAATCTGACTAGTTTAAAAAATTATCTGGGCATACGCACACTTTCAGTTGTGAAATTTGGCTCACAGACTATAATTTAAAGTAGTATTCCAGAGATATGGAAAAAAGAATGCTCAAAATTAAAGCAGCAGATGCTGAAAGAGGCCCCTGAAACACTTACAGCATGGTATCATACACTTCCCATAACACCACCTCGTAAATTGCTCATTTCTTTTAACACCATGCCCCCAGTTTGTAACACAAGCCTTCTGTTTTAAGTTTGCAGTCTCCAAGTCAACTCTGATTATGACATCATTAGGGTTATTTTCTGAGCCACAGATTTTGTATTGCCATAAACCTGGGGGAGTCAGGATGTCCTAATATGTTGGCTCTGAATAACAATGCAACCTGATAGTATAGTAATAGTAGAATAATCAGCCCTTCTATCTGCACTATGGACAGTGTAACCGTGGCTGGCTTATTGCTCATTTCTGAATGCAAATACACGTCGAGAATGATCACAAACACTGTCCTTCCTTAACCAAATGATGTGAAATATGAATATTACACAGGTCTCTCAGGCTGCTGCAGAACTGAAGACCTTCTGTTTGCAAAATGCCCACAAAGACCCTCTCCTCACCGGGGTGCCCTCCAGTGATAACCCATTCAGGCCTCCCAAGTCATGTGTCCTCCTCTGAGGTATGAGTGTATCTCTCTTAAATGGTTTTCTTTTCTGCCTCTCTAATATTTTTTATTGTACTGCTTTGAATTGCTAAACAATGACCCTGCTATCTTTTAGAGACACAAGACACAAATTGAGTTTTTTTCTTGTCTTTTCAGAGCCGTGAAGGAGTGCACCTGATCACTCCACTGTAGATTTCTGTCATGTGCCCCACTGCCTCTGAGGATAAAGAAGCCAAGACCATACACAGACACACTCACACACACACACACACCTACACTGCCACAGGATGCATGATTCAGTCGGTTTATAATATTTTGCTCTTTCCAGGGTTCAGAGGTCTAAACTATGGTAGCTTTAGACAATAGGCCTTAATGCCAACTCTGTTTTTATGACCATATCCAATATTTTGACCACTTGTTAACACCTGTATTTATCAACAGCTGATTGGAGTTATTGATTGCTGTCATTTATTTTGGAGAAACAGGAGCCTTTAATATCTGTAACCATTCATTTTGTACTCGCTAGGAAAATATAATTTATAAAACAAAAGGAAAGAGAAGGAATGGAAACCTGATGAACTGTTGTATGTTGATGGGTAATCGCTGAGCTTGTTTGCATCTCTCTTATTTTATGTGCATTGTTATTACTCGCCATTAAAAGTTACCTTGTGCTTATTTTTGTCATCTGTCTGTGAAGCTGTATCTGGCGTGAATTTTGCAGTATTAATACTGAACTTAACTGCTGAAAAACTTGTTCACTTGCAGGGAAAACATTGTTATTCTCACTATCAGGTAAAATAAGATCACATAAATCTTGTTTTTAGTTGAAAATGTAAGACCTCTCAGGTTGGCAGCTGTGGCTCAGGTGGTAGAGCAGGTTGTCTAGAATTTGGAGGGTCCAGTTGAAGTGTCCTTGCAGAAGATAGTGATCCCCAAACTACTGCAGCTGTGCCGTGTGTCCATGGTGACCTTATTATCATTATGAGTGCTGCAGATAGGAAGTGCTGTATCTCTGCTGATGAGCAGTTGGCACTTTGCATGACAGTTCTTCGAGATTACCTGATGTCACAGCGTACTTTAAGTTTTGATTGACCTGTGTTTGATAAAGCAGCACTTACAACTGCCAAGCTGACCTTGCAAAGTACTGACAAAGCCTTCAAGATGTCCAGAAAATCTTTATTCCTGTTACATTTCATTCCGGATTCAACAAATTACAATGTCATGTTATAAAAACTGTCAGCTGTTGACTCTTATATGTCTTTAGCACACATAGCTTTGCTTACATTTGTGCTACTATATTTATATAAATTTTACACATTAAATTATTACCACAAAAACCTTGTATCTCCTGATTTTTTTGGGTAAGATATTAGGCAGTATATTTATATTCGGTGGATATGTTAAACAATAATAGCATGACTCTTTTTTTCCATGTTTTGTGTTACATAAAGAAATTTGTTTCACTTTTCAGGTTTATTTATTTATGGTTTATTGATAATTTATTATATATAGGTTAACACAGACTCAACAATACAATGTGTCCTATTGCGTGTCATACAACAGGTTATCTCAGCATTAAGAGGAGTATAGCAGCACTAGACATAGAAGATAAAAATAAGCTGATGAAAGAATATACAATAAAATGTTAAGACTAAAATAGAATATAATTAAACATAAATTTATATAAGTGTACTGTCTAAGTATGCATAGGTGTACTATACACTGTACTGGAATGTAGCATTGAAGAGGTATCACTGTATAATAGATATGAATGTACTTTATAATTAGGATACTACACTGTTTAAAATATATTTTAAAAATGAGCATTGAGAGAATAAAGTCATGACGTATGCCACCTATGTTTACGCACTACCCGCCTTACTCCACCAGGTGTCGCTGTTGGAGCTACTTATGCCGTTGATGCCCGGGCTGCCTCCAGCAGAGAGCAGTGCGTGGTTTGATGTGAGCGCCACCGACCTGTCTCTACTTCCAGATCGAAGATGGCGGTCTCGGTGTTCCCCGGCGTGCGGCTCCTCTCCATCGGAGACGCGAATGGAGACATACAGCGACACTCAGAGCAGCAGCCCCTGCGGTTAGAAGTGAAAAGCACACAAGACGCTGCCCTCATCAATCTCTCCAATGGTGAGTTGACCTTTTCCCGAAGCTGCTCCTCGGATGTTCGGCCTGTCTTTAACTGCCAGTGCTAATGCTATGCAGTGCTAATGCTTATACGGCTAATCTGGCCGTACGTAGCATTAGCCACCAAGAAGCTAACCCATCTTGAGAGACCACGTCGCCTCCCCCTGCTTATCACGAGGGAGACCTTAAAAGTGATAAAATGTCGTCGTCTGGTGGGCTTTTAATCTCAGGCTTTTAGCTTTCTCACGAGTTTACCGCCTCTGAGACCTCGATAATTAATATAGCGCAACACATACAGTGTAGCGTAGTTGGTCACATCAATAAGCGGGGCAGCTAAGTAGTGTGTAGTTTAATGCTAGTTAAACAATGCCACTAGCCCGGCTCCAGCAGTGATGCTAACGGACCCTCTAACGTCTTGACGCCCTTGATATTTCACCAACGTTTATCTTATTATACAAATATACCGGATGATTTTGTAAATTAATATCTCCCGGTTTGCCCCCAGGAGACTCAGCTAATGTTATTTGTCTGTTTTTAGCTCGTGAATTAGCGTGTGTGAATTGTTTCGGAGCCGAGAGCAGAGGGCATCAATCCCCGCAGCTGTGCAGCGCGGTTCAGGCGGCTGCCGCTACTACAGGACCGCGTTTTCCAAGTAGCCCGTTCAAGTATCAGAGAGCTTAACACACAAACTTTTCATACTTTTTTTTTTTCACTTTTGAGGGGAAAGCGGTGTTAACGTTTTGGCATGGCGTAGCGAGACCGGGCCCTCATTACTTATGCATTCATCTTTGTTCTCATTGGAACAATAGCGGGTCCCCGCCGCCTCTTCTTCCCTCCTGTGTGGAAGCGGCATCCGAGCCGCTCGCTCCGCTCCTCCGCAGCTCTCCACTGGGATGCGTGTCTGTTATCGATGCTCCTTATCGGCCCGGTTCTTTGTTGATACTCTTATCTGTTCTTTACGTGCTTTTAAACAATACATTAATAAAATAATTTAGGTTATAATTATTTTAAATGTTCTCTCTAGAGCAGCGGCAGTAAAGTTCACAGCAGAGTCACTGTGTAAACTCTGATATCTCACTGGCAACAATCTCTATCAGTAAAATAAATCAGATCAAATACTGAGTGAAGTTTATAAAAACACACACACAGTGTGGCTGAGTTTGCAAGACTTCACTGAATTTGAAGTGAAATAGTGAGCTGAACCAGCGGACTGTGCTCGTGTGAAACATTGGAGGAGAGACTGTGGACAGAGCTGATAAAATACACGTTTGCTTGTGGGACATTTACTTACTTCGGCATTTTTCAAACTCATTTTCCATGTTTCCGTGTCAAAGTGACTAATGGGGACAACAAGCTTTGAGGGAAAAGTGCTGCATCAACAAAAAAAAAAAGGCGACATCATAATCCTCGCAGGCACAAAGTCTGTCCATAAAAGTGTTTGTTTTTGCCACAGATGAGCTCAGATTGTTATTATAAAAGCTTGAAAACATTATGAAAAGGGCCCTACGGAGAAATAAAATGTTTTTTGTGCCACTCTGTGAAATCTCCTCTGTGGGCACAGGGAAACAGCACCCACAGGGTCGTCTCCAGAGCTTCAGTCATGCAGCAGCTGCTTCACCTCCTCTGCCTGTTGCCTCTCCATCTCTTTTTGTTCCCGTCCACTCTTGTCTTTGAATACGTTGGCTCAGATAATTACAAGCATCCGTCAGTCCTCATCGACACCGCTGAAATCAGCTAAATATTCAGCTGTGACATTGAAAATCTATTACAGAACGTGAAGCTACAATTTTCTGTACTCCACCACCAACTTTCTTCCAGGCTGCCATTAGTACAAGTATTTGTAATAAAGGGGAGCTGATTTTACACATCAGTGTGTTCACTGGTCTTGGGAGGATTTTTAGCAGGGACAGCAGTAGATGTGGTATACATGATTTGAAATCTGGGCACCTGAAGATGAAGTTCCACTAACGCGTGCCAGGTGCCATAAATCTGTAACAAACGTGATATGGTTATCCCCGTGCTCAAATTTTGAAAGTTTGGAGTGTCTGACACATCAGCCCAGAATCTTCCATCTGTGTTTGATTGGCTTGAGATATGGTGAAGGCCGTAGCATCTTATTAACATCATTTTCATACTTCTCAAACCATTCAGTGAGCACTCGTGCCCTATGGATGGAAGAGGCACATCACAGGATAAAGGCGATCACTGAGAACAACTTCATATTGATCAGCAGCGACCCTTCCCTCAGCCACCAGAACCCCTCACTGTAGGTTCATCATTCAAGCCTGTCCTGTTCTCTCGGTGAACGCCGCCCATGCACTTGCCCACATGTCGAAAATATGTTGAAGGCTGACTCATCTGACCATACCACGTTTTTCCACATCTCTGTACTCCAGTGCCTATGCAGGGCTCGACATTAAAGCTTGTCAGGGACAAGTAGACTTTTTTTCTGTAGGGAGAGAGAGAGAGAGTTACTTGCCCCACCGGACAAGTTGAAAGTCACAAACAAAAGAAAATACAGCGTAAATATATTCCAGTATTACATTAGTCAGCTGTGATGACTTCAGCCTTTAGTGTTTGGCGTCAGACACAAACCAAATTAAACGTCTTCGTGTTACTATTTTTCAGAATAAATTGTGAGCCAGACTCAGATTTAGAAGCTGGGTACATGAAATAAACAAAGCCACAACACAACAGGTAGAGTGTCAGAGTTTAGTCCATGAATCCATCTGTATAGTCTCAGCTTCAGAGACATTTCAGGCAGACTGGAGGGCATGACCGATCTGAGGGTGTGATTGGTGGCGGGCTTCGTTCTTACGTTTTTTTGGCGGGCCGCCACAGCCAAACCGACTCAATTGAATGGAAAACCTGCGTTTTCACAGCTGCACCAGATCCTGTCTGAATGCAGCCTAATTGAGTTGTGAGGCCAGTGAATATTCACACCTCCACTACAGATGTTATATGAGTGGGCATGAAGCGCTGTCCTGACAAAAAATGACTATGAAGGCGGGAGCCTTTGTTTAACGCCGACACTACACCTCCCTCTTCTTCCACTCTGTCACATTCACTTCTGACTTTCCTCCATTAAAGCACATTAAAGTCTACAGCTGTTTATCCGGGCCAATGTTAAGCCGTCAGCGGCAGGCTAGCGCGTAGTCAACTCTCGCCGAGTCCCGTCCAATCACATAAGATGACGTGGAGCAGCAGAACCAATCGTAGTGTCCGTCCGTCTGTGTGACAGCTGAGCTGTGACAGTCACAGTTTGGCTGAGGCGGCAATGAAGGGGTAACGAGGAAACGGCTTAGTGAAATATAAGTGAGGTTGATTCTGTGCAAACATGACAGCTGCACACACTCATTCAGTCAGTCAAAATATTGTCAGGACAGAAGGCTCCTTTCTCTCACACTATTGCAGAAGTCAGAAGAGGAAGAGGGAAATGTCAGCTGTGTGTGTGTAGGCTGTAGAATGTTTTTCAGGACTCGATCTACTTGTAGAGAAAATATTCTGCATGGTCATCAAAGAGGAAGTCCGCTGATTTTGTACATATAGGTCAGTGTACTTGTCATGGTTGGTTCTCCTGTGTGACAAACAGCAGGGCTGGAGTTGAAAAGAAGTGGGCATTTTACAGACAAGGAGGCAGTAATGAAAATATATTTAGTTGCATTATGGGAAATGTAGGATCCAGCATTTTGAGGCCTAACACACTCCTAGGGACATTTTTAAGTCTAAGGGAAAGTGTTCATCATCTTAAGCTTCTGCCACCTCTGTCAGTACTCCTGGATCATCAGTGTTTGCACAGAGGTTTTTTGTCACATTGTCACCAAGTGTCTTATCGCTTTGTTTACAGTGTAAGTGGGTGATAGGACAACAGAGGTGGCTGGCTTCTTTCCCAGAAGATCTCTCTCTAAACCTGAAGTGCTGCTCTTAATCCGTTAATAGATGCTGGATTAGCTCAGGCTGCTTTGTGAGTCTTTGCCGGGACTTGTCGCACAAACAGAAGGTTTTTCCGGCCTGGAGACGGATCTACATGGGGCTGTATGACAGAAGGAATTCTGAGGCTTCCAAACTTCAGTGTCCAAAAGCACAAGTACGACCTATACAGGACAGACTATGGTATAAACAGACAATATTTATCCAAGAGAATATTTTCTATAGAATCTTTAGATGAATATTATCATTGACATAAATAAGAAATTGTAGAAAATAATAAAATTATCACTGAGCGTTAATTCTGTTGCCTGGTAACTAGTCCAGTCCTCATTAATATACAGTTATTTTGGCTGTACGATGTCAACACTACAGGCTATGGCTATCAGCTAATCAATATTTTAAAATCCATATTCAATCAATAGCCAGTGTCGGAGCATTCTTTTCCATCTTGCAGTTGCAACTAAACCTTGTAGTAGTTCACGAGACACCTTTTTGAAGGCCTCAGTGTTATTTTGGTTTTCTTCTGGAGATCGCTAAGACTTTTTTGTTAGTGGAATTGTGGGGTTTGTATTGAAATACCTGCTTGTTAGGTGATAAAGGGACCGTGCATTGAAAGACGTTCAACAAGGTCTTTTTGTAAGGTTAACTGGCACATTATTATCTGACTGGCACCCCCGTTCCTAGTCAAACCAGTTCAAAGCTACTTTACATAACTGATTTGCATCCTGTCATGATATCATTGTTACTGACTTTGAGGCAGAATAATAGCTCCAAAAATAGAAATCTCACCCACCTAGATGTTTTTTTACACCTCAGTTTCTGACTAACTTCACGCTGGAGGGAGTTTCACAAAGGTCCATTTTCAGCAACCTAAAATGCAGTTTGCATGTGAACAAAAGGCAAAATGGATAGAAAAAGCTTTAAGAAATACTCATGTTACGTGTGGATCAGGCCTGTTCTGGTACAAACATTCACCGGCCAATGTGGCAGATCTCTCCAAGATTTACTCAACAAACAACAAATCAACATTTGGCACTTGGCAGGTGTTGATTTCAGACCCTGCCAGAATACCACTCACTCATGACGAATGTTTTATTTCTCCGAGTTTTGTTGTTAAAAAGCATTTTGAGTTTAAAATCTCAAACTGATGATGATGGAAAAAGATGACTGTAATAATAAAAACTGATGATTTGAAAGCCTGTACCAGTTGTTCCTTCTGCCGATGTCAGCACAGTCATCACTCATCCTCGCACAGCGTGAAAGCCGTCACACCAAACCCTCAGACGTTTTATTAGGAGGGGGTTGTGCACGTTAAGACCATTTCAGCGGGTGTGGATATTCTTCCACGGCATGCGTGAGCTGTGCAGGGAGATAAAGACGCCGAGGCTCTGTTGTGTGGAATCTAAAATTAAAATGTCATGCCAGACATCTTGGAGCAAGAAAACCATCTCTTTGGCTGTCATGCGAAATGCTAAAAAAAAAAAGCATGTTTTTTAATTAGTTGTGCGTGTTCTTAGTGCTGTTTCAGGTCTTTATTACCGAGGCGGCAGTCAAATGTTGTCATCTCCAGAGGGACCCTTGTCAAATTTAAGTTTACGCAGCGCTTGACTCACTGTTTCTATATGTTTTTCCTCTCTTTCAGAAAATTTCAGCGGCTGTGTCATGTTTTCCTAACTCTTTTCATCCTCTCCCCTTTCTTTCCAGGAGAGGAGGCGAGTGTGTTCAAGTGTTCGGTTTCCAGGGAAACAGAGTGCAGCCGCGTGGGGAAGCAGTCATTCATCATCACACTGGGCTGCAACAGCGTCCTGCTGCAGTTCTCCTCACCTGCAGGTACACACAAACACCCCAATACAAAAACACTGTAACATGCTGTATTTAAGTAACACACACGTCCCTTGTATGAGCCAGTATGAGTTCTGTTTCTCTACCGCCTGCTGGTAACGTCATGATTTCAGGTTCTAGGTAATAAATCCTGATAAATGTGTAACCACCAATGAAGAAGCTACTGTGTCGCCCAGTGTAAACTTCTGGAACAACAACTAGTCACTGCTTCCTAAAGCAACAGAAATACAGGAAGAACTCGCTCCGACTTCAGCTGAAGTTGGCAGCATCTCATTCACACACACACACACACAACTTCGAACACACCACAAGTGTGAGGCTGCCAAAATGATGAGCTCATAGTAAGCGCTCTGCAAATATCAGTGTTGGTTTTAGATGGATTACATGAAGACATGATGAGTCTTCACCTGTCTCTCCTCTACTCCATGTGTGTTTCACTAAGCCTCTCCCTTGGTTGTTGATGTTGATTGGGGCATACAGATATTGGCATGACTTGATATTGAGCGTCACAACGAATATCTCTTCTTGCACAATGTCTGGTGTAATCTGTACCACTGGTGTTTTCACAAGTTTGTTAACTGGTTGGAAAGGTTCCTCACCCTGGCATCCCGACTGACCTTGCGAGGCACCTGAACGCCCCCTCTGGAATCCCTCTTGCCAGGCTTCAATCTCTGTGTTCGTGTCTGAGCACACGCACAATGTTAGCAGCTCTGTCCTACAGCGTAACCCGAGACAGTGCTACATTAGTCAAGCTCATCACTTACGCAGGATATCCGCTCGCTTTGTTGACAGCTTAGCAAACTCTTCGCATTCTCTCAATCAGCTTCATGAGGAAGTCACCTGGAATGGTTTTCCAACAGTCTTAAAGGAGTTGTCTTATATGCTGAGCACTTGTTCGCTGCTTTTCCTTTACTCTGTGGTCCAATTCATTCAAAACCATCTCTACTGATGCTGCGATGCAGCGCTCCAACACTGTCCTTCTTGGTCAGATAGTCCTTACATAGCCCATAGAAGTTTTGCGTCATTGTCCTGTTGAAACACAAAGGATGGTTCAACTAAGCTCAAACCAGATGGGATGACATGTTGCTGCAGAATGCCTTGAACTTCGAATAAATACGCAATGTTGTCACCAGCAAAACACCTCCTCTGTGCCTCACAGTGGGAACCACACATGCAGATACCATCTGTACATAGTCAAACATTCCTAAATGTTAACTGTCAACATAACTGTCTTAATATTTTCTGACTGCACTATATGCGCATATAGTCTTATGTGTAATGTATGTTCATGTTCGTGTGTTGTTGTTCTGCTTCAGACTTTCAGTCCTTTTATAACGTCCTGAAGAACAGTCGTGGGCACAATGGTGAGCGCTCAGTCTTCAGTGACAGAACAGAGGAGTCCTCTGCTGTACAGTACTTCCAGGTGAGAGGAACACACAAACACACACACACACACACCCCAACACACCATCTCTTTGTTTCTCAAAAAAGGGTTTGTAAAAGTGTATACAGCTGAGTTCAGCCCCCCTCAAACATTGAGACTGATTTGCTTTGTCTCTCTCTCTCTTTAATTATTTAAGGACAGGTTTGACTCCAGTCAGCTTTTTCAAACACTGTTGTTGCTGAACAATTATCACCGTACTGGCTTAGTTCTTGGCTGACTAATATAGTTTCACAACTTTGATCAGGAATATTCATTAAAAAGGTTCCATGAATCATTAAACGAGTAAAAGTCTAACGCAGCGTAAGATCTGCTACAAAAAAGAGACTTTTAACAGCAAATTAGAATCTCACTGTGACCTCATTTTGACTGCAAAACAGGATGAATCTTATTTAACTTAAGAAGTGTTTGTCCTTGTTGACTTCGTATGTTGACTTCGTATAAATTAATCTAAAAAATGATCAACATATTCATATTTGTGTCCTTGTCTCTGCAGTTTTATGGCTACCTCTCCCAGCAACAGAACATGATGCAGGACTACGTCCGGACAGGAACTTACCAGCGGGCTATTCTCCAGAATCACACCGACTTCAAGGATAAGGTAACCTCATATTAATGTATCTGATAGATTAATCATTTAATTAGACTTTGATTTGGATTGAGAATCATCCAACCATAATCTGCAGCTTGAAAATGTTCGAAACAAATTAGTTGACTCAAATCACGATCATCGCGTGATGCGCTTTTTGGTATACGCAGCTATTTGTTGGCGGGAATGTCTAACGAGCGAGTAAAGTCAGCAAGAACTAGCAGTTTGCTCATCTGCAAAATTGTCCGTTTAATAATGTTCGGCTTTAAAATGACAAATGGGATCAAGAGAGGCAGACCCGCACCTGTTACAATGAGCACTTCCTCCTGAAGGAGCTCCTTCACGATGTCTAACAGAACAAAGGTGGGACAAAGACAAGTCTCAAGTCAAGTCCCAAACTTTGAGTTTTTGAGTTCCATTTCCATGAATGCTGTTTAAAATTTGTATTTATCTGTTAAAACAAGCTTGACTGAACTTAATCATTCAAAAGTAGTGCTGACATTGACATTCATTCAACCAGATAAATATCCTTTGGCAAGTTTACGTTACAAAGATGAGCAAAGAAACTTAAAGTCGAGGTCAAAAGGTCCAAACCAGCCCGCTGGATGACTTTGCACTGCTGATTTGTCCACTGGGGAGGTGGTGTGCTGTATTAATGATACGCTGAGTGTGAATTTCGTGAAGACGTACACGCTTAAGGCTGCAGAAATTGTGTTCCCCAACAAGCGAGAAACTCCGGCCGATAGGACACGACAACAAAGAATGACATTTTCACCTCTCCTACTGGTGCGCTGTGCAGGGTCAGGTTTAAAGTTAGTTCAAGTTGGAGGAGCCTGTAGAATGCTGCTTCAGGGGCTCTTCCACCCTGACCAGAAGACAACTGTACAGTCTTCTGAAAAAACAAAACTCACTTGTACTTTAGTTGACTGAATGTGGAAAATCTGAAACTGAATCGTTAACAGAGGCTGCTCATCTGTTTTGTAAATGGTTGGTTCATTGATTGTGAACATTTTCAAATGTAATTGACCCCTGGGCACTCACTACATTGCAAACCTCTGCATTTATGTATTGTTTGCTCAACATTTGGATGGAAACATACCAGGAATTGTTGCTGATTGCTGACGCCATGTTTCCTGTTCTTTTCTCTCTAGGTGGTGCTGGATGTCGGCTGTGGCTCGGGGATCCTCTCTTTCTTTGCAGCCCAAGCTGGAGCCAGGAAGGTTTACGCTGTGGAGGCCAGCACCATGGCACAGCATGCCGAGGTCCATACATACACGCACACACACAGATTAAAGATGACCTTGTTGATGTGTAACTCTGTTCTGACTAATCCAAAGCCAGAGTTCCAGCCCTAACAAAGGTACGCTCTGCCTTACAGGTGCTGGTGAACAGTAACCGTCTAGGGGAGCGCGTGGTCGTCATCCCGGGGAAGGTGGAGGAGGTGTCACTGCCTGAGCAGGTTGACATCATCATCTCGGAGCCCATGGGCTACATGCTGTTCAATGAGCGCATGCTGGAGAGCTACCTGCATGCCAAGAAGTTCCTCAAACCCAACGGTGAGGAGTTTGGGGCACAGAAGAAAATATGTTATAGTCACTGGAAACCTAAGCCCACAATCACCCTCTTACTGTGTAATTCAGGATCTTACGTGCATAATAGGAAGCATCTAAAAATATTAGAAATTCATACCGCATAAAAATGACCCTAAAAATGTTAAGCGTACACATGATTTGTGGTCAAGGAGCTACAACCGACACACACACTGGTATGTCTGCGCTTTAACTGCAGGATTAACACCATTGTCCTCCATTAAAGCATCAATTCCATCAGACTAAAAAACACCAGCTCACAGCTGACATCCACCAACAGGACAGAAAAATCGGCGTCTGTTAACGCAGTCAAGCTTCGGCTTCTATTAGCAGCTGAGCAGGCGATCTGACGTCAGGCCAGTGGACAGGCTGACCAGATGGCGTGCACGTTAATAAAGACTCATCTGGTATCTTTAAAGAGAACATAGAAGGGCCTGTTACACGGCAAAGTTAAGCAGTGAAAATATTCAAAATACAGCACTTTTTTTACACCAACTCGGAAGATATTTGTTTCTCCAAGTACCACTATTTTGACAGACCCTGATCAGCTACAGACAGAAAGCTTCGCTTCCATGCCATCAGTCCAAACATGACTTGCCAATGGTCCACGTTTTCCAATGGTTCTGAATGTTTATTTGCTAAAGAGATGCTCAACTTGGATATCATAAATATTTGTACTATTTGAACGCAGAGGCTTTAAATGTAGCCTGAAGGGAGAATGTTTTTTTTTTTTTTGAAGCAGCAGCAGAAACAATCTTTGGCAAGCGCTGCTCTTCTGACAGCTGTCTACAGTTAGTCTCAGATATCATTTGGTTGGTCAGCATGATGAGGCCACAGCGAGTACGCACATACTAGATGTGTGGCCAGTCATCCTGTTGTAAATTTGCCGCCAGCACACTAGTGTTTTTGTTTTGACCGTTGTCTTTGTGTGTTTCAGGCAAAATGTTCCCGACTATCGGCGACGTCCACCTGGCACCCTTCACAGACGAGCAGCTCTACATGGAGCAGTTCACCAAGGCCAACTTCTGGTGAGGAGGGAAAGGTGGCAAGGAGGGTGGGACCACAAAAAAAAAAAAAAGTTTCATACTTGATCCTCTCTTTAAGAGCTGTCCACATGAACATTGAAACAGGTGTTTCTACTGCAAGACGCCCACAGTAATGTGCCTAATGTGGGGACAAAACCGCACACCGTCGCCATCCTCTGCAAAACACATTCCAGACTTAAGCCAGAGCTAATATGAGGCCTCAGCAGTCTGAGTATGTCAAATCAAGTCGGTATCATCCACAATTACTGTCTTAGTCTCACAGTGTTAGTGTCCCTACACTGCAGCTCTGCACACAAACATTATCCAGGCCTGTAACTTAAGATGATACCCACTTAATCTAACCTTTAAGAACCGTGTGGGGTTCTTCCAGACACATCACACCACAACACAGTTATCCACTTTCCCTCAGTCCATCTCCGATGTGCTCAGGCCCAGAAAAGTCAGCAGCCCCGAGTCTTCAATAGAGGAGCTGTGACCCCTAGGGGTTCCTCAGAGTTACTGCAGGGAGGCCACCAAATTATTGTTTGATTCGTTGTCTGCATCCAGAAACATTATTCTGAGATCGTGCCTTAAATATGGTTGTAGTTTATCATTTTCAATCATCTTCAATCATGTTCAATCATGTTCAATATCTAAATGGGACTTCCTTGTTTGGTCTTCAGGTACCAGCCCTCCTTTCACGGTGTAGACCTCTCCGCCCTGCGGGGGGCAGCAGTGGACGAGTATTTCCGTCAGCCAATTGTGGTACGTGGTACACATGCACACACATTTTTACACCTGTTAATGGAAAACCTACACACTGCAGATGAGAGTGTTGAAGTGCAGGCAGTGCAGAAAAGCAGTCTCAGGTTCACCGTGGCACTCGACTTATTTTATTAAAAACGTGTTTGCAACTGGATTTGTTGTACTGAGCTCTGATCTCTCTCCACAGGACACATTTGATATCCGTATTCTGATGGCCAAGTCAGTCAAACACACAGTCAACTTCCTGGAGACCAAAGAAGAGGATCTGTACAGGTATGTGTGTGTGTTTGTGTGTAAATGCTTGTCTCTTATGTGCTGTATCTATTTAATATATGCGTCATACCCTGTGTAATTAATTTGCCTCTCTTCTCTTTCGGGTACCAGGATAGAGATTCCCTTTAAGTTCCACATGATGCACTCGGGTCTGGTGCACGGCCTGGCTTTCTGGTTTGACGTGGCGTTCATGGGATCAGTGTAAGTCAGCCAGTCACTGACAGACGCATCATACCTCGATCTAAAAAAAAAAATCTCCATAATTGGTCTGACGTGGTTGTCTCGGCCTCACATCAGCACTCCTCTTGCGCCCTCTCTGCAGGATGACAGTATGGCTGTCCACAGCACCCACAGAGCCTCTCACCCACTGGTATCAGGTGCGCTGTCTGCTGCAGTCTCCCCTCTTCACCAAGGCTGGGGATACGCTGTCCGGCACTGCACTGCTGGTGGCCAACAAGAGGTATGATTCTTTTAAACGTAGCTCTCCGTAGCATGTAGTCCATTCATGCAAAGAGCGTTGAGGGTTAACCACAGACTATTAATAAAAATGGACATCGTCTCTTGATGTCACCCACAGGTTTCTGGACCGTTGTGACTCTCTTGATCTCTTAAATATGTCAATCAATACATATCTGATCTCCTCCCCAACAGACAAAGCTACGACATCAGTATTGTTGCCCAGGTGGATCAGACAGGATCAAAGTCCAGCAATCTCCTGGACTTGAAGAACCCCTTTTTCAGGTGAGTTGGTGTCTTGAGCCCAGTAACACACCACCGCTCTGGATGGCACCGTTTTCAAACACAGCAGTGGATGTGGGAAGCACCGCCCCGTCTCTCTTAACATCATCTAACGTGTTTGCGTATGTGTTTGCAGGTACACAGGCTCCACCCCAAACCCCCCTCCTGGCTCACACTACACGTCCCCATCCGAGAACATGTGGAACACGGGTTCGGCCTACAGCATGAGTCAGGGGATGGCTGTATCAGGTGAACACACACATAAACACTGGTAGATGAAACACATCCTCCATGTGTTTACAGGGGACACCCAGCTTCATATTTCAGTAATATGGAAGTGTAAGAGACAGGGAATGACACATTTTGAAGTTGGAGACATCAATTTATTTTCCAATTGGTTGACTTCACGGGGTACACTATGATGTATATTTCCCATTAGTTTCATACTTTAGTTATATAAGATACCAGAAATGAAGGACATTTTCAGGTAAGTTTTTCATCAACAAACTTGGTCCATGGCAGAGACCTTAGAGCTGCACAGTGTCTTAATTTAAGATGGCCGTTGGCTGGGTTTGACCCTCCATACCATGAAAAACAGCACACAGCTGCTTATGAACGGTATGCAAACGTCACTGGAAAATGTAATTTAAACTACTAATCTACTCTTCACACTGCAAACAATCTACAGTGTACACAGACAAACCCATAAAGCAGTGACATGTACATGAATCAGACTATCACCTGGATATTTAAACTTAAACTTCCCTGCAGTGCTTCTATATCCTGCCTCATTAATTACAGTGTTAAACCCCCCAAAGTAATAACTGGAACCTGGATTTAGTATCACCTGTCGTGTTCAGAAACAAACTGTGAATCTGTTACAATGGCTACATGTCATTAAGTACCTGTAGTGGGTAAGTCCTATAATATGTATGTGTATAATGCACACATGGGTCCTCAATTTCTAAATGTTGCATACACTTGAAAGATGTGATGCCACATCCCACAGAAAAGTAGAAAAACACACACACACCTGTTTTAAAACCAGTGCTTTGAACCAGACGTACGAACATTTCAGAGACTGGAGACCGACACAGATGGTAGTGGACCTGAACTGAAATCTCAAGAATGATAGCAGGATGGGGTGGCAGACTTTTTCTTTTAGCTTGCAGTATTTAACTCTGAATATCCAGATTCATCAAATAATTGTGTATTGAAGAACATTTTACAAACTGAGCTGAAGGGTCTGTTGAACATCGACCTTTGAACTTTGAATTTGGACTGACCGTTAAAGAATACTTGATTTAATCTCACAGTCAAATTGATTCAAAAGTAACAGACCTACTTTTTGATATTGAATCCATCTATTATGAAACTGCCAGTATATTGTGATCCATAATCATGAGTTGGTGAATTGTTTTTGTGCAGAGCTCCCACTGTAGAATGCCCAACTCCGTCCTTGTCACTACTTACTCTGCTGTTGACCCAAGTCACATGGTGTCACCAGGCCCATGCTAAATGAAGAAGCTACTACTAGCTGAATATGTTTGTCTTTGTAGTAAATGTTGATTGGTTTGTCTCCTGTCTCTCCCCTCCAGGGATGCCTGCAGCTTATGACCTCAGTACAGTCATCGGCAGCGGCCCGTCAGTGTCTCACAACAACCTCATCCCCTTGGGTACGATTCACAGCTCCCACTGACTCCTCAACATCTCACGGAACTTATTGCAATGGGGGACAAATAGGAGAGCGACAGAACGTCTGCATGCGTGAATATAACTGATATGACAGATGTGTCCATTTCTCTGGTGTCTTATTGAACTCGGTGATTCAGTGTTTTAAAACATTTCATGGACAGCAGATGAGCTACTACACTCTAACTCGATGTTGAAAGAATAGTAACTGTGAATGACATGCTTATGTTACCAATCAACAATGTCATAACACCTTTGTGTAACTCTGTAGTTGATAGTGTTTTCTACAAATACCTGTTACAGTATATAGTTCCCCCTTTTGAACTTTTAATGATAATGATGAACTGCTTCATCGCTCCCTCACCACTGACATGTCAATGTTTTGACTGCAGCCTTTCAATGTTTACTCTTCAAATGTTGGAAGCACCACTGTTCATGCATTGCAGTGGAGGAGAGAACTATTCAACATTCATTAAACATATTTCCAATGCAGCTATACGTATGGAATTCAGACCAGACATCGCAAGTCGAGTAAAACCACGCAGATTAATATGAATCATTACATCATTCTGTGCAATAAAGTGGAATGTCAAAGCATAAAGTGTTCTCAGTATATTCAAAAGCATCGTGTTGAATACTTGTTACCCAACTGAAGCCAGCACTTCAACCATCATCATTCAGTTTCATTCTCTTGAACTCCTTTCTATCAACTCCTGAATTTATCACCCACACCTCAACTGACACATCATCTCCTTTCAGAGCTTCAGTTTATTCTGATACTTCCCTCCACACTTACACCTAAATTTGGCACTTCAGCTTTGTTCAGTGCTTACACTTCAACTTTAGACAGCCTCTGCCGTCCTCTGACGGTTACAGGTTGTACTCTACTATTGTGAGTAATCTGATGCAGCAGATAGTTTATGGTGTGGGTGACTCATGCTTATGTCTGTTGTTTTGGTCCGCGTATCGTTAACCGTGCTTTCCTCTCTGATTGGTCGCAGTGAACACGGGAATTGTAAACCATACCCACTCCAGGATGGGCTCCATCATGAGCACAGGAATTGTCCAGGGTATGTCCACTTGTCATATTTCCAAAAAAAAAAAAAAATTCCCAGTCTACACAAACGATGAAATCAGTTTATGTTGCTGACCAGAAATGTACCATGCAGGCATCATCGGTGAGAATGTTGAACGTAACACTTTGTCCTTCCTTCCAGGAGCCACTACGGGCCAGTCAGGCCCCAGCAGCAGCGGTACTTACTATCCCGTCACCAACCAGTTCACCATGGGGGGCGCTGCCATCTCCATGGCCTCACCTATGGTCATCCCCAGCAACACCATGCATTACGGCAGTTAAGACGATGTCCTGGCAAAGACCTCTTCGTCCTCCCCGCCCCCGCATGACAAGAGATCCCCGACCCCTCCTCAGTCCGCCCCCCCCCCTTCCCTTCAACCCTGACTGACCTACCAACCGCAGCCAAAACCAATATACCAAAACCAGTGCCGTGTCGGCACTTCCTCCACTTGTCCGTCACCCTCATTCTACTCTGTTCAGTGGTCACTATATGAACGGTTGAACCCTCTCATATCCGTCCAGACTGTCTTGCTAACAGACGAAACCTCCCGTTCCCCCCTCCATCGGATCCGTTGGGATTGTAACCCCGTGCACAGCCGAGGTGCACGGCAGTTATCATCTTGTCCTCTTCCTGGGTCCCTCACCCCTCCTCCCTCAACATGTATCTCAATCCCTCCTCTTCCCTTCTTTTCTTTTTTTTTTTTCTTTTTTTTTTAAACAATGTGTCATGATGACCCTAAAAGTGTTTCAAACCCTCCTTTCCCTACGAATCAACTCGTTGCCAGATAGCAGCATCAGTCCATTCCTACAATTCTCCGTGTACGTAAACTGAAGCTTTTCATTAGTGCAGTAGGACACTTTTATCAACTCATCTCTGGGCTTTTCATATCTCATGCAATCTTAAAGGCCTCTCTGCACTGCCAGGTAAAACAATTCCTTTCAAATCACAACACAAAATATTTTCCCCACATCCTAATAGTCAGTCTACTTATGCAGATAGTTTTGGTTTTAGGCAGATATATCAGAAAACTAAAGCAGTCTTCATACGTAAGGACCCTAAGGGAGTATTTGGAAAATGTGTATTTTTTTGTGACTTGGACAAACTGACTCTTGTCATTATCTAATGTGTAGTTTCTAGTCAAAAAGCATTGGTGTAGATGCCTTCCACTAAGACCCGCCTAAACGTCAGGTTTTGGGAGAACGGCACGCTGGTCACCTTCCATGCTGAATAATGAAATAAATAGGCACCGTAATCATCCGTGTGTCTGCTGTAGATTGTCGGCTCCAGTCCTCTGGCTCACTCAGCATACACTACATTTACTGGAAGTGGTCAAATGATAATTAGCCTCACGATAACACATGGTGATACGCTGTTGTTTAAAGGAATGGTTCTGATGTTTGTACTGTGTTTTTAAAGCTGCATGAATTGATATTTGTGACTATTTGGGTGCGGGAGAACAAACTACAAACAGAACTGATACCATCACCTTAGAAAGATATATAGATTTATAACATATGGAGCAATATTCTGATCACCAGACAAATGCAAGTCCAGTATTCACTTTCCTTTTGACATCTGTCTCAATGTCCAAAAAATATCTGGCTCTTTAGCTGCTAAATGCTCCCACCAGCCAGTCGCCAAATGTTTTCATCTGCTGTTTATTGCTGGGCATGTAGGTGTGCAGTGGGTTTATCAGAACCTTTTCACTGACAACATCCACAACCTGCTGCCTGCTGGTGCTGAAAACAAGGCTGATAAAGGCGCTGAGAGAATTAAAATATTCAATTTGTGGGCTAAGAAAACCAAAACAGTGAGCTGAAAGATGCTAAAAAAGCTACACAGAGCTGAGGGGGAACTGCAGAGTTGGGTGCTGCTGTGGGTTCATCAGGATGGGTGACATTTTTCACATTACGCATCGTTACTATAAAAATATTGATTAGTGCAGCTTTAAATATACTTGTACATCTAACCCGCACCTGCAGTGTGGTTAGCCTAGCTTAGCTCGACAGTCAGAAGCAGGCAAAACCTGCCGCCCTACTTTTTAAAATCTAAAATTAAAATATACACCTCCCAAAAACTCCAAGGCTGTCTTTGTTAAACTTTATATATTACTTATTTAATATGTAAAATAAAACCGTTAAAACAAGACGCTGTCGGGTCAGTATGCCGGAGGCGTCTTTTGACTAACAACAGCTGGGTGCCATGTCTGCACGCAGCATCTCGAAAGTCCTGTCCTCATAGTGGGGTTGCCAGGTTTGAGCACCGTCCAAAGGAAACAAAAAGCCAGGTGACTCTTTTAATCTTCTCTTACAACCAATTAATAAAAGGAGTTATTGGAAGGTGTATTTTTGTCTTGCTTAACATGTTGTCTCGCCACCAAGTTATAACTCTGTACTAGACTAGAAATTCAAATTTAATAGCTGTATTCATCCAACTGAGTTTGAATGGAGCTGCTACAGGTGATCTTTGAAGCCTCGGAATGCTTCAACCGTGTCGTACGTTGTGCCGTATGATCACGTCTTAAAGGGAAAAGTGTTTATAGTTCTGAATGGCTACGTCTGTTGTAGCGTTCTTGTGGCTGCATCCCACTGATCTGTGTGTTTGTAGTCTCAAGATGATGAATTGTAAAATTTTAGTCACATTAAAAGCATTCTTGGTGTTGCACACACAAAATGTGATGGTAGTATTTGTGAATAAAAATTTAAAAAAAATAGCTCGTTAGAGAAGTTTAAACCTTCGCACAGTCAATAAATTGCCGTTTCGAGTAGGCGTGCTAGTTGGGAGTTGCTTCAGAAAGTTGCCAGATCTGACGAGCACTTTGTTCGAAGCGTACACACACCATTAAGTGTTAGTCAATCTCATGAGACAGAATCTGTTAGAGATTTTGGGGATGATGTTGGTGTGTTCTTGATACCCAACACAGAAGGTGACCAATGGGCCCATCTGCCAAAAACTTTCTTTGTTAAAGCTTAGTCCTGTAAACCTGAAACACCCCGTCTGCCGCTCCCATCGCCCACTCTCTTCACCCAGTACCCACTTTTTTTTTTTTTTTTAGCTGAAAGGACATTGCAGCAGCTCCTCCCCCGCCAGTCATTTGCTGAGCCAGATTGCTCCACCACAGTTTGGAAGGAGGAACATTTCGAGAACACACCAGTAAGGACCAATGACCCAGGTGGCAGCCAGCTGGCTGCCGGAATGAGATAAGCTTTGCTGTATTGGCAGCATCCTAGTTTACATCCTTGCTTCCTTCCCCCCCTGCTTCTCCTCCCAACCTCCTTTGAGACTGAGAGACTGTCGCAGAGAGACTTCAATGTCGAGGCATGGGAGACAGGGCCACCTCCCTCCTCGTCTGTTCACTAGGTATGACCTCCAACATATCATGCCCCCCAACACACCCGATGCCCTCGTCCCCCCTTTTATCAGTCAAGGAGAGAAAGACTGACACGCGTATGCATTGCTTCCAGTGTCACAAATATTGGACTCAGTTCTTTTGGAATTTATGAGTTAGCAAGTTTTAAGAGCGCTAAGGAAAAAAAATGTCTCTTTGTAGGATTAACCTTTTTGTTGTCATTTTTGTTTTTGTTTTTGTTTTTCTTTCACAAAAAACAACAAATGAAAAAAAGAGAGCAAATTAAATGTGGTGGAGATGTTCCAAAACCATCCTGGAATCAGGTGTTGTAGTACTTAATTTGTTCCCTTCTAGTTTGTTAAATAGACTGTGGACACACCAAATGTTTACCATGTGGTAGCTAGCCTATAGCGATCATGTCCCTTTTTTGTCATAGAATCATTGCTCTGTGTAGTCAATAGTGCCCTGCACTTTTATCATGGAAAAGTGTATGAGGAAGACTGTGTCATGTTTGACTGTGTCATTTCTGTGTGTTGACCAACGAGTAATAACACCTTTCTCACTGTCTGACATCGACTCTTCTGCTCCAGACTCAACAAGAGAAAGTCTGTTTCGCTGTCCAAAATTAACAGCTTCTGCAATTGTGTGTATTCACACCTGTAGTTCAGTTTATTTGTGTTGGATAAAGGGGAAAAAAATGATAGGTAGTTGCATTTTAGTGCAGCTTTCTGGTCTGGTTCCTGTTCACACTGACTTTTTCACAATTAAGAGGAGTGAACATGAAGGTACACAGACTGACGGGTATCTTGATTGGACAGTTTTGTCGATTGTCAGGACCCACATGGGGAAATCAAATTCAGTTCATTGACGTTTATGCAGCACTTTGATGCTTCTGTTGTTATATTTATGTTCTTTGGTGTCACAACGAGCTTACGAAGAAGAAGAAATAACCTTTTAGCATTGTCAGACTGCAAATCAACTTCATCATGTAAATAGAGACTAACGGGTAAAGAAGAGTAAACGGAAAGAAAAGTAGGCATCTTTTACGCTCACCAAATCATATATGTACATGGATTGTACTTATATAGCTTCTTTCTCATCTTCCGACCAAAAGCTCTTTACACTACCTGTCATATTCACCACATAGACACAATAATACATGTGTGAACGCAAAGACTCACATTTACATCACACCCACACAACCATGGTACAGCCTTCAGGAGTAATTGGGGATTCAGTATCTTTGTCCATGGCAGACTTGAAGAGCCAGGGAACCAACCATGATCTTCTGTTCATGGAAATATCATGAAAATACCATGACTTTCTACATTATACATTAATACTGAAGACATCAAAACTGAAATGACACATTTTAATTAATATAATTGTACTGTAAGTGTAAAAGGCAAAGTTCATGAGCTGATCACCTTGAATTTTCAATTAACAGGTGAGCCTTATGAAAAGTTAATTAGTGGATTGTAGTCAGTTGTGTTGCTCAGAGGTAGTGTTGGCATGCAGTAAATAGTCCTATTCAACCACTGTAGTAATTCATATTATGGCAAGAACTGTTCAATAAGTTAAAGAGAAACAATAATCCACCATTACTTTAAGACATGGTCAGCCAGAAAATTTCAAAAACCTTTAATATCTTCCAGTGCAGTCGCAAAAAACATCAAATGCTATGTTGAAACTGACACATGAAGACCACCGCAGGAAAGGAAGACCATGTTCATTAGTTACCAATCTAGGAAATCAACAATTAACGGCACCTGAGGTTAGAGCCCACATAAATGCTTCACAGAGTTCAAATAGCAGACACATCTCAACATCAAATGTTTGAAGACGACTGCTTGAATTGGACCTTCATGGTCAAATTACTGCAAAGAAAACCACTACAGAGGGAGACCAACAAAAAGAAGAGAATTACTTGGGCCAAAATAACACAAAGAATGGACATAAGACCAGTGAAATCTGTTCTTTGGTCTGATAAATCAAATTTGAGATTTTTGGTCCCAACTCCTTTTTGTGAGATCCAAAACAGATGACATCTGCATGTGTGGTTCCCACCAAGAAGACTTTGAAATGTTATGGACACATTTTGGTTTATACCTAAAATCTTCACTGTAATGTAATCTTTAAAGACATTCGACATTATGTCGGAATTGGAATAACAAATTCAGGATGTGTGTTGCTTTAGGCTGAGTTTGAGTGTTATCTACCACCATTCTAGATTCTAGATTTCACTCAAAAGGCCCTGTCTAGAGTCTAGTTTGGTTTATCTGTTCTGGGCTACTGTAACAGCCGCAACATGGCGGATTTTGTAGAAGAGGACCCGCTCTGTCTGTAGATATAAAAGGCTCATTCACTCAAGGTAATGAAAACACAATCCTCATTCTCAGGTGATTATCCACTTGTGAAAACATACGTATGCATACTGTATTCTATTTTTTCCATTCTGCCAATAAATCCCCCCGAATCTTAGACATTGGACCCTTAACTCTAGATATGTGTTTAGTTCTGTGATGGTTGATTTCTACAAACTAAAGCCTAAAAATAACTGCTTCAAACTTGGTGTCAGCTCACACTCCTTCCAGTGCTGCAGCTGGTACAGCCTGAGGGTTGCCACATTATCTGATCAGGTATCTATGAAAGCATGTATTGGCCATAAAGATTTGAATCTTACTAACTGAATACCTAATTTAAAAATGTAACCACTACTGGGTGATTGGTTTTGGGTTGCTTAAAACATTCAGATCTTTATGGCCATTGTTTGCTTCCATAGGTATCTCGTTCTCCACTGAAAGATCTCACCCTCTGCAGAAGCTGGCCCTCTTCTGGAGCCTCCTCATTTTCGTTGCTGTTGGCCTCGACTTACTCATCGCTTAAAGGTAGGTGAACATCAAAAGTTGCTTGTGTGACTTTTTGAATCACAAAATGGGTGGAAAACAATCATTTTCATTTCTCAATAAGGAAACCTGGTTTGCTCAGCCTGCTTGTTTATTAGTTTTAGCTGGATTTTATATGATGCAAAAAAAAAAAAAAAGAACTGCTCATTTTAAGGTAAGACCGCTCACACTGTAACTGTTTATAGCTGTTAAATGA
The DNA here is from genome assembly GCA_946959425.1 of Argyrosomus regius. Classification (NCBI taxonomy): domain Eukaryota; kingdom Metazoa; phylum Chordata; class Actinopteri; family Sciaenidae; genus Argyrosomus; species Argyrosomus regius. The sequence continues at coordinate 19,619,943 of OX336897.1, read as the reverse complement.
ATTGTGCAAAATCTGTCAGGCTCTGTTTATCAATGCCTGGGTGATCAGTGTGTTTATTTAGTTTCACAATGTGACCCGATGAAAGCTGATAGAGGTGCTGGCCGATGCTTTGGATAGAAAATGCATCACGTTACACTCTTTACACACAATTTTTCAGAGTAAAACACGATCAGAAAAATGCAGAGTTTCATTATATTGTGTGTTTGATAAATAATGCATATTAAATCATGCATTGACACAATTTACGAGTAAACTTTCACCTGTATACACTGTAGTCAGTTACTGTAGCAGCCCAGTTTGGTCCAGAATGTGTGAGCAGCAAAGACGACATGTCATATGGGAAATTTTAAAGAAGGTTGTAGTTGAAAATGCAGATTGGGGGTTATTATGTCCTTTAATCAGTTAAATGCAGTGTTGAGTGTTGTAATTATCAGAGTAATGAACCCCAGTTAAGTAAGACTGGTAAATGGAGTCAGAGTGGAGGCAGCAGTGTGTCCAGAGCTGAGAGAAAAACTGCTTCAACAGTCCTCTGTTGATAAGTCAGAGGGAAGCTGAGTGCATTTCTCTCATCAAGCCTGATACGGTGAGATATTTTTATAGCTATATAAAATATACAGGTATATAAAACATAATCATTAATCACATGCTAAAGAGACAAAATTCACACATATTTACATTGATGTGCTGTAACTACGACTAGTGTACAAAAACACAAATTTGAGGTACTTTACTTGACTATTATATATATATATATATATATTTATATATATATATTTTTATATATTTTTTATATATTTTATATATAAAACACACACCATTCAAACACACAGTGTCACACTTATGTATATGTATGTATATATATATATATATATGTATGTATGTATTATTATTGTATGTATATATATATGTACACACACACACACACACATATATACACACATTTAACAACTATAACAGTAAAGTGCATCATACACGTTAATGCAGCAGTAACATTAAACCCAAAAAATCTTTTATGGGAAAACACGGACAGGGAACACTTTACTGATGAGTGAGTACTAGTAATACTTACATACTTATCAGTAAGGCGTTAAATGCAGGATCACTTACAGTTAATTAATAGAACAATTACACTGTTTTATAATGTTTCACTCACACTGAAACTTAATTAATTCAATGTAAAAAAAAAAAAAGCTGTAGGTCATCTAATTAAAGAGCTTGATATCATACTGGAATACCATGGAGACGTGTGCTATTAGATAGATACATGTGTAATAGTAATAGTTATTCAGTAACTGATGAAGCACTGGATGAAACACAAAGTAATTGTGGACAGACAATTAGGAGTAAGACTAAGTTTATTAAGAAAAAAAAACAAACCCTAAACAGCATTACAGTAGGGAATAAATAATTCTGCAGACATAACCCTATTCCTCAACTTACAATAAATCATAAATGCAATTAAAGTAAAGTCACAAAACATCTCTTAACTCCCAAAATTTTACATAATTTGCTGAAAACTGCTGGGAGAGAGGAACTGTTAGCCCTGCTTCACCATCCAAATGAGTCTGAGGTGCAATCATGAGAACATTTCACTTTGTGCTGAAATGATTAGTCATGTGATTAATTCAGACAGATAATTATTAACCCAAGTCATTTATCAAGCAAGTATTTTTGCGAGGACAGCCATGAAAGCAGCTCCGTGTGGCTGTACCAAGACAATGGAGCTAATGCTAACGTCAGCATGCTAACATAAAAAATAATGCCAACATGCTGTTTGGCAGGTATAATGTTTACCATGTTCATCATTTTAGTTTAGCATGCTAGCAAGCTAACATTTGCTAAGTAGCACTGAACACAAAATACAGCTAAGGGTTAAATGTCATTAGATTTTCACGTATTTAGTTATAGTGGACAAACTGAAATTTTTATTTGATGACTAAAGTTAGAACATGACTTTTTGATTGTAACTTTTTGCAACAAATTTCAAGGTAATTAGCTGTTAGCATGGAATACATTTTGACATGTCACAGTAGGAAACTGCTACATTCATACAATGTCGGCACAATCTGACACTGTCCATTGCCACTGCTAGTGTTTTAAGTTACATTTGTGCTTTACCTACTATGGCAAGTCAAAATTTCGTGCTATTCTTCTGATTAATATCATTAGAAATTCAATATCCTTTTTTTTTTTTTACCCAATTAAGTAATCTGAAGACCCCTTCTTCCTCTGTTTTCTTGGGAAATTGTATCTCTATTTTCTGATCTTTTATAAACTATACAATCAAAAAATTCATCATGTCAGTTTCACTATGCTCACATATGAGATCACTTTACTTTTGGACAGCAATTTTAGTTGCAACAGTTTTAGGGAGGAATGCATGATATGCAACCAAGGTGCTTTGTCATCTCTTTGTAGGACGAGCACTTGATGCAAACCATTACTGATACTGATGTGATGCCACAATCTGGTGCAACTTATTTCTGTGACTTAAGTTACTTAAGTTAAAGAACTTGCTGTCAATGGTTTTATGATTGTATTTTGGTTCAGAGGTTACTCTTTACTTTCCTATTGGTTCTTAATGTCTTCTTTTGATGGAACGAGGGGAATCACAGTGTTAAGGAAGCCATGCTAGAGTAGTTAGATGCACCACATCCTGAAACATCACAGTAGAAATGTACAGTTATTGCAGAGAAAAAAGTGCTCACAGTAGAACCACCTCAGGATAAATAAGACAACCATTCACACCCATCCCAGCATTGAACAAATCACACAACGGCAATAATCAATTGCCTCATCCAGCCGGTCTATACATAGTTTTATATCTGCATGTGATTCCAAACACAACAGACACTTCATCCTTCATGTCCTTTGGTCAGTGGTGTTGGGTTGTCTGTGTTAATTGAATCGGCTGGGCTGTAGGGTCCGATGCTGGTACATGGACTGCTGTCTGGAAGAAGTACATCTGAAGGAAGAGAGAGAAGCAATGAAGTATTCCGGATTAAACATGTACGGCTCACACGAGGCTACAACCACAGAGCTCACTAACCTTACAGCCGATAGCCAGCAGCGTGTGCAAAACCACTATGGTCGCAACCGTAGCCACGGCCATCACCTTGGTGTCGTCACGGACAACGGGCCAGAAAGTGAGGACAAGGACTGAGCCAGAGATCACCATGGCAACCACGATGAGTGTCCAGCGCACCCACTCATATGGAATGATCCACAAAACCTGGAGACGACAAGGTTTACATGTTGTTTACTGATGCTTGGCATAGTATGTCTGTGTGCAGTGACCCTGACGTCCATCAGTAAAACTCAGGAAACAGTGATGGACTCACCGAGGTGGGGATATAGATGAAGAGGGAGTAACCGTAGACACACACAGTCTCCAGGAAGGAATAGCCTCCGATCTGCCTCTCAGCCCCTTGCCGCCAGGTCAGGAAACCCCATAAACCAATCGGCACCAGCCAGGCGTACATGAAGATCACTACTGCAGCTATCGTCACTGGAACGAAGACACAAAGCAAGACTCAGTTAACGCTGAGACAAACTCACTGTGGTTAATCAAAGATCCCGAGCAGGACTGACCTCTGTGGAACTGTGGTCTGTAGTGGTATGTAGATGTTCCCATCTTAGTGAGGAAGCTGGACAAGTTCCCACTGATTGCTACTGAGAACACCAGTGTCACACAGATCCAGAAGGGACCTACACCACACACACACACACACACACACACACACACATTTTTATTATATGTAGAGTATATCATTAGAGGTGTCACAATTCACTTTTGATATCAGGGTCATGCCTACAGTTACTGTAACACCTGGGACACGCGGGAGGCAAAAACACTTTGATAAGTCAATTTGTGCGAGATAAATTAAACTTCTTTCCCATTCCTGCTTGATATATGACTACGGTTGCTCAACTGTCCAGATACACCATTGACGTACTTTGCCTTGTAATGCGTCGCACATCTTTAAAGGGGGACAAGTCGGGACTGGAGGCAGGCCAGTTAAGTACCTGCACTCTTTTTCTACTAAGTCACGCTGTTTTAACGTGCGCAAAATGTGGCTTGGCTTCCGTCAGTTGATCTCAAATGAGCTTCGGCCACAGAGAAGTCGTTTCTTTCCAGATGTTGAGATTCACAGTAAAATCATGTCGGTTTTTATACAGTGCTGCCTGAGTGATCGAAGGCCACCAGATTCTTGCAGCTCCACTGTAAGAAAGACCGCTACAGGAAGTCATTCCTACCAACTGCCATAACTCTGTATAATGACTCCCTCTGTGCAGAGAGAGGAGACTCATTCTATTCAATGTTGGCTTTGGTCCTTGCCCCTTACGTGCAGAGATTTCTCTGAATCTTTTAATAATATTGTGGATTGTAGATGATAAAATCTAAATTCTTTGACTTGCGCATTGAGAAACATTGTTCTTCAACTTGTTCTTAGACTATCTGCTGATGCAGTTTTTTCACAAAGTGGTGAACTTCGCCCCATCCTTGCTTGCGAATAACTGAGCCTTTTGAGGATGCCCACTCATGATGCCATCACCTGTTATCAGTTTTTGGCCTAGCAGTTGTTGATAACTTGCATGAGGAATAAGGAATCAGCAGTCAGCTACACTTCTCTGGCATATTAAGTTTCCAGTAACGGGTACATCAGGTGAGGAGAGACGGTGACGAGTCACCTCTCAACGATCTCCACTGGTGTCAGAAAAATGTTTGGAAGGAAAGCAGGCCAAGCTCAGTTCTCGTCTCCACATGATATATCTCTAGCTTTTGTACACTCGATAGTTACATTTTCAAGAAGATACACTTTAACAACTTTTACAGGGACTTAGCTACATATGCCACAACCCTTTTCAACCCAGCTTTAAAAGTCGCAGGAAATGTCGACCACACAGGGTCTTAGAATCCAGAGAAAATGAAGAGTAAAGGAAGATAATTATTTCACACGGCTCCATTGGCTTACCATATAGATCTGGGTTACTCCTAAGGTGGTGTTTGATGAAGTTTCTTCCAGGTAATGGCATCATTGACCCCTTGACTCTGTCCAGTACCTGCATCACATGATTCAAGATTCAAGATTCAAGATGTCTTTATTGTCGCTGAACAAGTTCAGTGAAATTAACATTGCAGCTCCCGTGTGCAAAGGAAAATAGCGAAAATACAATAAAAAACAATAGAATACAATAAAATACTATAAAATACAATATAATACGATAGAATACTCTGAATAAAATATTCTGAGAATAAAACACTCTGAAAAAATTACTAATTATAGTTATATATTATATATATATATTATATATAAATTACTAAATTACTTGTCGGGAGGGAGGTGACGGGAGGTGTCTGTGTGTGAGTGTCTGGGGGGTGGTGAGATGTGTGAGGTAGACTGCAGGGGGGTGATGGCTCTGACAGCTCTGGGGAAGAAGCTGTCCCTCAGTCTATTGGTTGTAGTCCGTATGTTTCTGTACCGCTTGCCTGATGGAAGCGGTACAAACAGTCTGTGGCCCGGGTGGCTAGGTCATGTCATGTCAGGCTATGATCAGTTTATCATAAAAAAATAATCACTTGTATCCATTGTTGAATTACAACTGCAGCTGTACAAAGAGTGTATTTGTGGAGAGGGAGTGTCTCATACCTGCATTGTGTCCACATTGAAGAACGACTGATAGTACTCAAAGGTCCAGAAGCCACCAGTTGCTTTCTGTCCTCCTAACAGCTGGAAGCACAGACATCTTTCAGCTACAGTCCACTCAAAACATCTTAACCTGTGTCACATAAGTCAACACAGATACTTCACACACCTCTGAGCTCTCCTCCTGACCCTCTTCTTCATCTGAAAGGTCCAGTTTCACATCCTCTCCTCCTCCCCCGACTCCCCCTACTCCTCCTCCTCCTGCTGTTGCTGCAGCGGTGGTGGTGTTTTTTGAGGAAGACATACTGAGTGTGGAGGCCCCCGGGTCTGCAGACAGCAGCTCTGCTGCTTCCTCAAACTCTACAGACATACATCAAGAATCACAGAGTTAGTGACTGGTTTGATGGTTTGTGCAACTGCACTTAAAGAACCATTGACTGACCTTCCTTAATTCATGTAAAGTAATGATGGACTGTTGTTTCTCTTTACTTAATTGAGCGGTTCTTGTCATAACAGATTACTACAGTAGTCGAATAGTGTTACTAACTGTACACCAACATAACTGATGGTCTCAAACGCATTAAAGAGGCCTTAAATTGTTTTGAATGAATGTAAAGAAATTAAAGAACTCCATGCAATAATCTGTCCATTTTCCATAACTGCTTATCCTGATCAGGGTCGCAGGGGGCTGGAGCCCATCGCACACTGGGCAAGAGGCAAGTTACACCCTGTCTTTGGACTGTGGGAGGAGGCTGGAGTACTCAGGTAGAACCCACACAGACATGAGGAGAACATGCAAACTCCACACAGAAAGGGTTCAAACCAGAGACAACAGTGCTTACCACCACAACTCAACTCAACTAAATATTAGATATCACAGCATAAACCTGTGTTATTTAGAACAACATCGCCTAAGTGCCACTAGAGGTCAGTGTATCTAGAGTGCGTCTCATTTGCCTTCATTCACGTATACTTGCTCCTTGGCCCTGAAATCTGAAGATCTGGTCCACAGCCATCAAGGATGCCTCAATTTACCTCTTACTGTTCAGAAGATCAACACCGTCCTTTACTTCTATTAATATTATTAATATTTTTAATCTGTTAGTCATCGGACAGCAGTTTTATACCAGGACAAATACAAGTCAGGTGTCATATCAGCTCCAATATTTCACTTAGTTTCAGATCTGTTTTAGCTGAAGGTCTAAGGACTTTCATCATTCATCACATGGATTTTTCTCTCTGTGATCTGTTATTTCCCCCTTGAACCATTTTCATAACATTACATCCAGAAAGCGCAGGACAGTCTGTTGTTATTTTGATTATCAGTTATATTTATTCCTGTTCAGTCACAGCCTCGCTTGGAGCAGCTTTCAGCATGTATCCATCAGTTACGGAACGACAGGCCGAGACATGGAAGATGAGATGTGACAGAAGCAAAGGCAGACAGATGGAAGAGAAAACAGACACATGAGTATGAATAACAGGGTGTTGTTTACCTTGAAACTGTAGATCATTTGGACTGGCCATGGCTTCAGTGAACGAACAGCAACCTCACTCAATACCTAGGAGAAGATAAACAGGTAAGGATCCTCTCAGAGTCACAGCAGCACAGGTTAAACCGAGCAGGACGTCCTGATGATGGTGACGGCGTGACACAAAGCTGTGACAGCTAACACGAGCTAGGCTAAATGCGCGCTCGCGCTCTTGTTTCTCATTTGTTTAAAAAATATGAAGGTAGCTAACGTAAATATATAACGTCTCAGTCCATACAGGTTAAATTATCTAACATAAGATGATAACATACTGCTGATACCTGTCTCTCATCGCCAGTGCTGTCATGTAAGTCTGTTCTTCCGTTACACGTCACCACGTAAACAAAGCGGTCACGTGTCTTCTTTTTAAAAAGGCGGTTTGTTGATTAAATTAGAAGAGACTCTGTAATATACAGTTATATAACAAATTTATTTATTTCAATTTACGTCAAAATTACAATACACGTTGTCATAACTTCGTTACTAATACACTATCTGTTCAAATGGCAAGCAAACGGAACCTTTGCAAGGTGCAGTGTTCCGTCGGAAGATCAAACCCGAGTCACCATCCGGACGCCATTTTGGCTCCATGTGAGCTATCTTCTTGACAGGCAGGATGTTTTCCTCTGCATGAAGGTGACCGGACCAGTGAATAAAATCTGTTAAAATGGCTTCGTTACGTGTGGTGAAGAGGCTGTTCTGTGCGGCGGCAGAGGCAGCAGCAGCAGCACCGGCACCGGCCCCGGCACCGGGCAGCAGATGGGAGAGGCTGAAAGCCAGCAAAGCGGGTGAGACACTGAGAACACGAGTCATACAGCCCAGCGTTAGTGTAACAGTTAAGGTTACAGGGAGAACACTGGCCAGTTTACGTTACATATAGGTAAATATTAGTTTATCATAGTGCTCAATGTACTGGTTATATGATGTTTGTAGAAGAGAAACATGTTTTCATTTATTTAAGCTGCTGTGTCATTGTAATGTGCAAATATTAGATAACAACAGATATAAATATGGTGATTTTCCATGCAAACTAAAATATGATGCTGATGAATATGATGCTTGACAGTAACTTTATTGTCGCTTTTATCAATCCTGTCATGACTGTTTTGGTCGCACTTATAAAATAAAATCCAAAACACGCACAATACTACCCCTACTACTGAATTAAGACACCATATTTAATGTTACCAACATGGGCCTATGATAGTTATTTAGAAAACTGGGTTTTGTAGTACAGTTCTGTTGTGTTCAGTTAAAGAGCTTGACATGAAGCATTTTCAGCTTCTCTCACACGCCTACACCTCGATATTTTCATGAAACACATTTGTCCAAAATGAAATATTGAGATCTATTTAAAAATAAATAATAATATCAGATATTTTGACATTTATTATAATTTATTAATGAGCTTTCTTCAGAAGTTGTGTCCTTATACTTTCCTCTGCTCTGTTATTTATTCATTGATAAAACAAAATGGAACAGAGCCTGATGGAAAAAGATTTCTAGCCCGTATTTTATTTGGAAATATTTGAAAGAACCTTAACTGCTTTCCTTTTTCCACACACACACACACACACACACACACACACACACACACACACACACACACACACACTACACCTCTGTACCAGCTTGCCCCGCCCCACATGATCAGGAGGCTTTTCAAAATAGCAGCATTACCAAATTACATATAATGATAAACATCAGTATACCCTTAGAACAAATGTTATTAGGACCATCACAGATTTCAGATTAACATTCACTATTCAAGATTTCCACATGCTGATGTTTATTTAATCGCACTGTCTGATCAGGACCCAAGTTGAAGATTTACACATCACTAAATTAAGAAGGGTCGCAAGATACAAACTAGTTCTGACAGAGCCTTAAACCGGTTCTTAAATCACAGCCTAGCATGACTTATTGCTTTCATAAAACAGTGACTACATATATCTTCAAGGTTTCATGAAATAAACACACAGCAACAAAAAATGCAATAATTTTTTGATAACAAACAATCATTCTTCCGCCAAGCAATGTAGTTCTTCAGCAACATTTAGGAGAATAGTTACCAAGCAACACAGACACAGTGGAAAGCATGCATAAAGATTATTATGAACAGTTATCTGGATATCGATAATCGTTGAAGTCATGTTCAGTCATGTCAGCACTCCTCTTCACTGGTACAGGGCTGTTTGACTCTGGGCAGGTGTGTTTTCATTGTACCATGCCAGAAGTGTGGATGTCGCTCCAGTGTCTTCTCCAGTTCTCGTCCTGATTGCAGGGTTGTTTCAGATTTCTGCCCCGTCTGTGACATGATTTCTCCTGCCTCCATGCAGCATCACAGAGTTTTGTACAGTGATTCTTCACAAGCAGTGGTTAGTGCAGACTGCACGCTAGCTCAGTGACATCTTTAACTTGCCACAGATCGTTGGTGTAGTCGTCTGCTTTGGGTTTAGATAAAAGGCTGGTGGATCGGGTGGCAGCAGTGAGAGGTATTTCTCCAACACAGCGACATGACATAGCAGGTTTCCACATTCGAACATAAATCCCCACAGGCCCTTTGTGTTTCTTTTGTTGGCATCTTTGTGGGTTATTTGTACATTAAACGACAGCCTTGCCCATTAAACAGTCCCAGCTTCGTTTCTTGACTTTTCCAATTTTGCTGTTGTTAATTTCAGCCTTTATTTTTTCCTTCTTCATCCCGTCAGTTGCTTTCAGTCACTCCTCCGCGATTATTTTACCCAAAAGTAATGACGAAATCTGACATTTTTGAACAATTTGTAGGTGCAGTAATACTGATGCAGTCACAGGTGTGTGTTTCAGGTGTAACGCTGCCTAAGTGTCCTTTCTTGTGCTGCTCCCTTCCCTCTTTCTGTCTGTAGGTGTGTGGTGTCGCGGCCTGCTCTCGGACTACAAAGAAGCATGTCGGGAGATGTTTGTGGGTGCGTGGGAGCGACCAGTCAAAGCCTCTGTGTACATGACTCTGGTGGGCGGGGCTTGGGCCTGCTTCTACACAAAACCTGACCAATCGTCCTTCGAAGCCACCCTGCTGGAGCGCTCCGGCCAGCTGGGCCTGCTGTCACCGTGGATCCGCAACGGCACCTCCGATGGCCACGTGCAGAATCTAGTGAAGCTTTGTAACGAAGGCCGGCTCCACCACGTCAGCCTGGGTCTTCTCTCTCTGGTTTACCGCGCAGAATACGACCCAGACGCCACCCTGTACGAAGCCCAGTGCTCCAACGTGTCGCCCCGCTGGAGGGAGTTCCCTCAGCGGATACTAGACGTGGGCTTCGTTGGCCGCTGGTGGATCCTGGACTCAAAGATGAAGGACTATGATGTGAACGATGAAGAGTTCAAGCACCTGCCGGCGCACATGCAGGCAACTTTGCCACCCAGTGTTCAGGAGGTGGAAAGGAGTGAGCGGTTACATAAAGAGTCGTGGTTAGCTCTGACCATGGAGGATGAGGAGATAGAACCTAATGTAGTGGAGGGAAAGCAGGAGAGTGTCAGCGAGAGCTCAACAAACGAACTGAAACAGCAACAGACTCAGACCTAAGTTGTGTGGAGCAGACATTTCTCACACGCACAAAACCATCATAGATATTCCCATTTTTCATACAGCGTTGGAAGTAACAGACTACTTTGAGCTTACATTTTTCAGTCCGAACTGTTTACCATCACCACAAACCACCAAGGAAAGAGGAAACACTTGCAGCTTTGTTTCGTCGAAGTAAAAGCAGCCCTTCAAAAGTTTGTTTTTAATTTATTCGAGGTATTGCAAATCATTTATACCATGAACCGCATGTCAATAAATCTGTCAGTTCCCTCCAGATGTCTCACTGTAATTCATCTCACTGTCTCCAATAACACATTGATGCAGACCGTCAGCCTTTTTGCTTGTCATGATACAAATCAACGTTCAGTGTCTGTTTTTCCAAAATTTTTTTGCCTTCCTCACACAGCCCTGTTGTCTTCTACTTAATTTAGTATTTTCCCACACCTTCCTCCACTGCAGGGTTTTCTGCACCTGTGGGTGTGAAAATATGTCTCTCCTGATTGTCTGCGGTATGGCAGGTGTAGGAAGAGTCCTCAGCAAAACCTTACATGTACCTCTAAATGTAAGCTCTAAAAATACTTTAAGCTCTTACAGTGAACTCTATTTGTAGCTGGAATAAAAGTTATTGTCTGGTTTGTCAACCCTATCCTGGTTATATAAATAGGAATAATATTCTGGATTTCAGAAATTTAAATATCTTCAGATAGAAAACGGAACACTGTGGCATGTAAACACCGTATTTAGGTCAGTGTGTGTCATGTAGGCAGCTGCTTCTTTAGCTCGAGTTAGCAGCGGCCCAGGGTTCGAATCCGACCTGCGGCCCTCTGCTGCGTGTCATTCCCCATCTCTCTCTCTCTCCCCACATTCCTGTCACTCTTCAGCTGTCTCTGTACAATAAACTTGAAAAGGCCAAAAAAACAACAACAAAAAAACACATTATTAAGTATTCACTTTCGTTTCAGCGCACAGGTCAAAATAACACTATCATCATATTGTATTGTCACTTGCATCACTGATGAAAGCCAGTCGAGCAAAGCAGTAAAAGAACTAAACTGGGTTTACGTATACTGCTCAGGCTGAGATGTTGAGAAATCAAACACACACCTGGATGTACACAGTCTACCGCAAAATGGGACACTGACTACAAACTCCCACTGAGGAAACGAGAGAGGAAAAACCGGTGGAAACATTCACCGCTTCAAGTTGGGAGAATACAAATGTGAAGAAATGCTAACACCCCACTATCACAAATACTGTATGTACAAAGAGATGAAAGCTATAATCAATATTCTCCAAATATGATCAAAACCAAGGGTGGAAAAAGAACTATTCAGTAAAGGGTTATTATATGTATATATATGTATGTATGTATGTATATGTGTGTGTGTGTGTGTGTGTGTGTGTATATATATATATACACACACACACATATATATATATTACACACACACATATATATATATTATACACACACACACACATATATATATATATTATCTAAAGTAAGTAAAGTATTTAATTACACACATCAACATCAAAATTGTCTCCCTATGTCTCGTCCCTACTAGGATAATGAGAAATCATAATCATGTCGCCTTAGTTGCCCGGTCGTGCCGCAGACTCAACATGCTACCCAACTACTGCCCAGCCTGCACAGTGAAACCCTTTCAGATGATTGAGAACGCGGCACAGTGCCTGGTCTACAACCAACCCAAAACGTCGCATGTTACCCTGCTGGCTACCTGCAGCAGCCCACATTAAAATAAAATCCTAAATGCTTTCCTACAAAGTAGTCTCCCATTCTGCACCCACCTACCTGAATGCCCTCATACATACATATGTGACCACCTCCAATGGACGACACCTGGTTCCACCCGTACGCTCAGGACAATCCAAACTTTTCTCCTCTGTTCCCCGTTGGTGGAACGTCCTACCAGTTCCTACCAGATCAGGGGCGTCCCTCTCTACCTTCAAAAACCTCCTGAAGCTCCTCAGCAGGGTCTTATTTTATATGCTGTACTGATATAATATTCATATAGTGAGCTTGGTTAATCTTAAAATGTGTTTCAGATTGTTGTCCAGTACACCACTCTGGAGAGGATTGAATGATAACTGCAGGTACAGTCTGACACTTAGCACCTCATTGTAGATTCCTAAACTGTTCAGCTAGTCCTACAGATCCCCTGTGAGGGAGTATCACAGTGACACCGACCTCCTCGGACATTAAACCATAATGGGGTCAAAGGTCACCCGTGATGTCAGTAATGGGACTTGCTGGCAGGGGCTATCGGATATCACCTGGAGGAAGTCGGGTCAGGGGCCAGGCTGTGGTTTTTCTTATTGAACTGAGTTAGCTGCCACTGATTTCTATCCAAGCAGTGAAGGTGCTTTAGGGTTCAGCCACCAGATGGCGCTCTAGTGCAAAACAATTTATGAACCCAGGCCCAGCACCGGTCATTCTACTGGACATTGCTTAATAATCACAATTTCTCATTCTGTAAAACAGGATGGGTTTGGTTTGGATTTGTTCATCATCAGTTTCACTACGAGCCTGGAGCTGCAGACTTACTTTAAGATCTAAGACATGGGTGTCAAACATATGGCCCGCAGGCCAGAACTGGCCCACCAAAGGGTCCAATCCGGATGATTTATATGATGATAAGTCATTAATTACAATTTTTCATTAAATGCTCTACTATTCCTGATTTGTCTACTGGACAAAGAAAGAAGTAAAATAATATATTGTTTAGTTCCAAAATTCATGTGTCTAAACATTCTGTGATCTGTACATCAGATTTCAATTCAACCAAATCATAACAGGAGTTTTCTCAGGACACTTGATGTATAGCAGGTCTAGGCTGAACTCCTTCACATGTTATTACTGTAGACTCACTAAATGTGGAGACTTATTGTTGAAATTGCACTTACTTCTCCCCAGACGTTTCAGACAGATTTGTTATCGGTTTTGTAAAGACTTCAGTCCATGTCGGCTTTAAAGTTGAGCTTCAAAGTTCATTCATCAGTCATCATGAGATCAGTCTCATCTCAAAATCCATCCAATGTCTTTCGTGTCCACAGCCATGCTCTGCCACTCTCCGTGGGACTGTTCATGTGTACAGCAGCGCTTTGAACTAAATGCTAACATAAGCAAGCTAACATGCTGATGAAACTGCAACCATGTGGAGCATTAGCACCAATATTTGACTGCCAAATATAAATATACACATATGTACAACTTTTATTTGTTTATGGCGATATTCAGCACAATTGCTTCAGCTCCAGCAGCTTTTTGGCCGCTATTTTCACAATGCCGGTGTGGTCCCTCCACTTCCGCTACGTAGCCAAAATGGCCACCACCGAGGGCGAGAAGTGTCGAGCATCCACGCTATTTGACTGTTATGAGTGCACCATGGTACTCACAGTACACTTGCAATTTTACCATTATTGTACACAAATTGTGACACAGCGTAAGTGCGTTAACATTTGGTAATTAGTGCTCGTAAAGTAGAGGTTGAGATGTCATTAGTGTTTGGTCATTAGACAAATTTGAATGAGAAGTCTGTTTGTGTGGTCTGCATGCATCAACACCACCCAAACACTGCCCTTTTTACTTATTTATTTTCATTTACACCGTCCCTTCACCCTCCTCCATCTCCTTCAACTGAAGTAAAGTTAGTGATTACAAATGATCCTGCATGGAACATGAGCGTCTGTACTAAATTTCATGCCGATCAGTCATCGGACTGATTTGTTGAGACATTTCTCTAAAAAACAAAATGTGAACCTCATGGTAGCAGAGAATCACCGCAGTCAGCAGGATTCACCCTCTGTCAGCCATGTGTGTCTGTACAGAAATTCTGGGCAATTAAACATAATTAAAATATTTCCGTTGGACCAAAATGTTGGATCAAATGACTGACCACCTGACTGACTGACTGACCGATTGACTGGCCGTCCCTAGAGCCACACTGCTAACATGGATAAAAAGCATCATGGACTCGGCTCGGCTATTTATTCCATGTTATTTAGCATTATAGTCTTAAAATATGAAAAATATTCTTCTCTGACGATGACTGTTTGCTTCATCATCACCTTCAGTTCATATATTAGCTCATGTTTTACTGCATTTAGAGCAATTTGGTGGTTAAGTATGTAAAAACGTGCGTAAAGCTGAATATAAGGCATCGGTGCTTTGTCTCTGTCCCCTTCCTCTTGTGTTGCGTCCTTTCAAGCTTCCTCTGTGTGTTTCTCCCTCCATCTTTGCCTTATGACCTCTATCGACCCCTGCACTCCCATCCATCCTGCCCCCTCCTCCACACAGACAGCCAGTCTGTCGGCCGTAGGGGTCAGCAAGGGCGGTTACTGTCAGGTGGTGTTTGAAAAACACCCTGCTTTTTTCCTTTTTTTTTTTTTTATTTCAACGCAAAGACAAGATTGGTGAGGCGTCTTAGCTATGTTTCACCCATTTCTTTTAAAATGGGTTCCACCCTCCTAAAAGGGCCCCGATGTTTTAAATCCAGTGCACCTCTTTTTTGCCTCTCTCTAAAAGCTCTAAGTCACTCTCAGCCAGGTTGTGGCATGTTTAGTTCTGCTCGAAAACAACATAATGGAGAGAGCTGCTCGCCAGACATGTTCAATACTG
The DNA here is from genome assembly GCA_946959425.1 of Argyrosomus regius. Taxonomy (NCBI): domain Eukaryota; kingdom Metazoa; phylum Chordata; class Actinopteri; family Sciaenidae; genus Argyrosomus; species Argyrosomus regius. Next base: position 19,604,562 of record OX336897.1, on the reverse strand, counting down.
AATGAGTTTGAAAAAAAACTCAAGCAGACAAAACTGAAGCCCATGATGCCACTGCACAGACTTTTCCAATGAATTCTAATTCAAAATCAAGGAAACACACCGTTAAAAAGTGCAGTTGTTTAAGTCTTTTTGTGGCAGCTGACACATAAAACATAGTACTTTCGATGCAGAATAGTAGTCAGTAGAATCGTAGGTGAGGCTTCTCATTCCAGAGCAGAACAATGTCATCGTTTCACTTTTTAATTAAAGGTTAGTGTCCCACATTAGCTCGTGAAACAAGCCCAGAGATGCTTAAAGCTGCTCCTGGCTGCTCAACCGAGCTCTAAGGCGGGTTCATGGAGGATGCTGACGTTGTTGTACAACGCTTCCTTTACCTCGACTACACTCGCTAACCCTGAGAGGGGAGAGCAGGAGGTGATGGAGGGTGGGTGGTTGGTGGTGGGGGGGCGGGAAGAAAATGAAGGGGGTGGGGATGTCTGTCTGGCCACCATGTTGACCTCATTGACCACAGCAGGACCAGGCTCGTATGCACACACACACACACACACACACACACACACATATGCACACAATGACATACACACACACACACACACACACAACTGAGCGACCTAATCAATATGTAACTAAGGAAGGAGGGAGGATGATGGAGAGAGTGGGGGATAAGTTGCAGAAGATGGAGGAGGATAGAGGAACGGTATAAATGAAAATAAATAAGTAAAAAGGGCAGCGTGCATGCACACCAGACAAAAATAAATATACTTTAAGAAATGTTAAAAAAATTCCTTCATAACTATAAAAGAATTAGATCAGCTGCAGAGGACGTTCAGAGAACAGTTACTGTAGCTTCAAACAGCAGCGTGTGCAGGAAACAAGTTGACTTACAAAGCAAGCATGACGAAAATGTCCAGAGAAATCAGAATGAGGAACAAAATGTTGTCATTTCTAATTAGTATAGCTGGAATTAGATGTGTTCTTGTTTTTGCAGATAGATTCTGACTAATAGTTGACAGGAATGGGCGTCTCGTTCTCGTGTCCTTGGTGCTGAACATGCAGTTGTCTAAGCAGTGCTCGTGTCAGCTGAGCTGATACATAAAGTGCTGTCACAAAATGAAGGACATGTGAAACACATTCCACATATTTATCTGATGTAGAGCACAACTTCACATGAGATGAAGTGACGTTATGTGAGCAGATGTCATTTGTGAAATGTCACATGAAAACACAGATATCACATAAACATGTGATGCAGGCACATATAGCAATTTCCAGATCATACAAATGTGATAAATTCACGTGATATGAGTGCACGCGATTTTGAAATATTTGACATGAAACGTGAATCACCTGTAGAATCACATGTGAAATGTGATTTTCAGAGCCCCCAAAATCATGACATGTAATATTTCTAAATCCTGTGTGCAAAGTAGTGTGTGCACAGGTTAAAAAAATCATTTCAGAACGTGTGCATAAACTAGCACGATGTGTGATTTTACAGATATTTCACATGTGAGAACATCAGTTTTAAACGAAACACAGTTCACATCATGAAAGCACATTTACTTTTCAGATATTTCACACGTGAAATTTACAGATTATTATTATTATTTAACAGATATGCAATATGGTTCATCAAATGTGAAACATCACATGCAAAGTCACACATTACATGTGAAAGACATGAAGTTCACTTGAAATATCACATCTAAAATGTTTTTTACGTGATAAATTCACATAATGTGCTCGTGATTTTCAAAGATTTGATGTGAAACATGCACACGCAGCATCACATGTGAATCACTTTTCGGCTGCATGTGATTTTTAAGTCATCTAAATCAGTAGTTCGAATCTGAAATAAACAAAATAAACACATAAATATCACATTGTGCACATTTCACGTACGATAAACTCACATGATGTATGCTGTTTCACAAGATACACATGAAATTCAGATATTTCACATATGAAACATAAAAACACATCACATGTGAAAACATAAAATAAATATGAACTCGTAAGTGTTCAGTTCACATATTGGTACATGTGGACATTTGTAAAATATCATATTTCACAGATGAAAATATAAATTGGTGTGATGAAAAGTGAAAGTGAGCCTGCAGATTATGAGCTTTAGTAGTTTGTTAAATTGTGAAGTCATGACTGAGTGCTCTGGGAGCCGGCATCTACTAAAAATATGATAATAAACACAAACAGACAGGATGTGCAGCTGCATCAAAAGGGTTAACTGTCTGGGTCCTGCAGAGTGAGTACTGTGTATGTGTGTGTGTGTGTGTGTGTGTGTGTGTGTGTGCGGGTTGGGGGGGTGGTGTCAGTAAGTGCAGCTCTATAATGTCAGTCAGTCTTGGAGTGTGAACATGTTTGAAGGCAGCAGCGAAGGAGGAGGAGGAGGAGGAGATAGCGAAGGAGGGCAAAGCGAGAGAGAGGAGTGGAGGAGGGGTGTCTGGTAGACAGAGAGCGGGAGGGAGGGAGAGCGAAAGAGAGAGGGGGGGGAGGAGAGACAAGCCAAGTGTGCACAATATTCATTCAAACTGACAGAGGCTGTGTGTCCTGGTTTGCACTTCCCATTGCTCCTCTGTCTCTCTCGACCTCCCTCTCTCTCTCTCTCTCTCTCCCTCTTCCTCCTCTCTCTCTCCCTCTCTCTCCTCAGACAGTCTGCAGTTTACAGCAGCAGGAAGAAGACACCGGAGAGCCACCGGAGAGGAAGAAAGAAAGGGAAATAGTGTGATAAACGACTGCCAAGGAGAAGGAGGAGGAGGAGGAGGAGGAGAAACAAGGAAGGAAGTGAGGAAGAGTAGGGATTTGGAGAAGAGATGAGGAGTGAAAGATGAGAACAGAGGATGTAAGAGAGAGAGAGAGAGTGGTGGCTTTTCAATGGGAGGGGTAAAGAAGGAGGTATAGAGATAGAGGAATGCAGAGGAAAGAGGGACGGACACACTACTGCTCCTGCACGAGAGGATGTTGGGTAAGTCAGTTTGCACCTTTTATTTCCTACATTTTCTGTCCAGCCTGGTTGTTGTTGTGCATGCGGCAAGGGCTCTGATCCCAGAGCAGCCCTGACATCTACTTTCCATTGTCACTCTGTGGGAGAGGCTGCTTGCCTGGCAGACATGAATGCGATGTGACAGTGTGTCAGCGGATGTTTGCCGACACTGATGTGCATGCATGATGCAACGCCGGGGAGGAGGAACGCCCAGAGAGGAAAAGGGGGGAAAGAGTGCAGAGTTGAGCGTGGAAGTGGATGTAGTAAAAAGGACACCGAGGGTTGCATGCTAACACGGCAGCGAGTGCGTTCACACAATGGGGATTTTCATTCATGATTCCTCATGTGATCGGTGCGCGTGAAGGATGTTTTTCACAAGTGTGCATTTGTTTTTAAGAGGAGTGTGTGTATGCATATACATGTGTCTGCCTATACAGATATGCATGTTGCATGTGTGTTTCGTGTGTGTGTGTGTGTGTGTGTGTGTGTGTGTGTGTGTTTGGTCGTCCCAGTGGAAGTGAATGACAATTAGATTAAAGTATTGATCCAGTCTGGGCCAGGTAGCGAAATGCAGACTCGGTCATACACCCAGCAGCAAAAGGGGGTGGGGTGGGTGGGGAACGGCCATCACTACTCTCATTACCTTTGACACACACACACACACACACACACACACACACACACACACACATAATGTTGTTATTAATAAGCAAACCTCTGATTCAGAACTCCCTTTGAAAAAGTTTTTTAAATTCTGTGCATAAACACACACTCACAAAAACACACACACACACACACACACACACATCGGTGAACTCAGCTCAGTTCAGTTCGAAACACACTCTCACTCACTTGCACACACACACACACACGCAAACAGACCAGCAGTTTCCCCCAGTAATGGTGGTGCCTCCCTTGAACTCATTCACCGGGGGGGTCATGGGTTCAAGTCCCTGGTGGGGGAGGGGGAGGCAAGTGAGTGCGAGGGGAGAGAGAGAGAGAGAGGACCGCCACTCACTCACTCACTCGCCCACCCCACCCCACCCCGCCACCTACCCCATGTCTGTATGTCTCCCTTTTACCCTCCCCCCCTCCTTTTTATTTACCTCACAGTCCGGCTGCCACAATCTGTCTTCTCATTCAGACACACATGCGTTCGCACGCAACCATGAACACACACACACACACACACACACACACACACACACACACACACACACACACTCAGGAAGTGGTGTAAATTTAATAGATGCAAGTTTGAGGACTGTGTGTGTGTATATTTGTGCATACATGTGTGTGGTATGTGTGCGTCCTTGGTGTGTGTTGAGGTCAGTGGTGTTAAATGCTTATTTTGCCTGCTGTTACCTGAGCCGCAGGGTGTTAAGACATCACTGTCTGTGTGGCCACAATTAGTGTTTCTACCTGCCTAGGTCTGCATGTGTATGTGTGTGTGTGTTCAGGCTTATGTGTGATGACAAACATCCGTGTACATGCTCTGTAAGGATCCATCTTTTGTTTGAGCAGACATCGCGTGTGTCACCAGCATGTCAGCGCAATGTAGTTATGCCAGCAGCCCCGGCCGAATACAAACAGACAGCCAAACAGTGACACGCACGCAGACGCACGGCGGTGGAGGGCAAATGTGTCAGATTCTATCCCAGCAGCAGCAGCTGGTACTATTTTTAGCCTTTTCCCCCCACGTGCCCTTGAGCAAGACACCCAACCACCTGCCTGCAAAATCAGTGTTAGCTGTTGCTGGAGTTAAAAGTGTTGAGATCTTCAGTGAAAAATACCTGAATTTTTATGAAAGTAGCCGGCAGGTTTAAACAGATTTGTTCAGCCGCATGTGATGCTCCGAGGAATCCAAGTTTAGGAGCTGTAAACAGTGTTCGGTGGAGGCGAGGACAGCGCTGAACATGCTTCCGCTGATTTAAAAAGAAAGGAGAAGGAGATAAGGAAAGAAAACAGGACGGAGTTTGTAGCTCTAATCACAGGAAAATGTTACATTTATGGAAGATTTGGCCTGCAAATGCTAGATTTACAATCCAATTATCACTTGGATTTTTTCAAATATTGATTTTTCATCAATTGTTTTTAATAACACCATTTCTCCTCTTGCGAAATAATGTTTAGCTACTGTGAAAATGTGTCTTAGAGAATGGCTAAAACTGAGTAAATAACATACAAAACATCAGAATTAGTCACAATAAGACTATAAGCCTATGCACGCACACGATGTCAGGCAAACACGCATGCATATTTGCCATTGCACATGAAAAGACGCACACAGACACAGACAAACACGTATGCACGCACACGCACACACACACACACACACACACACACACACACACACACACACAGCCTCTCTTTCATAGGAAACAAGAGCAGCTAACCTTTGACCTTTACCATTCAGCCTGTCTGGAAAATACCAAGCCTGGAATCGATCAACACTCCTCTCACCCAGACAGTCACCCCAACCACCCACCCACCCTTCCTATTCTCTCCACTCACCCTTGACTCCCCACCCCACCCCACCTCCTCCTAACGCTCGTATGTACGTTTGTATTCCGCTTTTGCATGTGTCGAGCAGCGATTGGTCGATGTGTAAGCTTGTTTGGTTGACTGATTTTTACCTGTAGTGACCAAATATCTGTCATGTCATGTGGCACTGTGTTTCAGCTGCAGCTGTATGTGGAGCTCTGGGTTAAAATGGGCCGAAGCCATCCTCTTCCTCCTCTTCACCGTGCTTCACCAAGGGTGGAGCTTAGCCCTCCACACACACAGAACTGAAGAGAGACAGGTGAAGTGAAGATAACATTACTCGACTGGCTGGTGGCTGAGACTCAATGTGTTTAGCTATCAGTGTTTCAGCTGAGATTAGACACAGCCTGATGAGAACAAATAAATCAGAGGAAACAACAAAAAAAAGAAAAGTTAAATAGATTGTTTCATTCGTTTGATCAACTGGTTGAAGGTAAAGGAAAAGAATTTAAAAGCTTTTTGCTTTTTTATATGACATTGGACAAGCTTCTTTTTACATTTTTATTTTAAATAATTAACAGTCTTGCTTATTAATGTATTTTCTTACATTTTGGACGGCTGTTTTCTGCCTCGCAAATACCTTCAAATGACTTGTTTTATCTGATCAACAGTCTAAAACCTAAAACATTAAAGAGATTCATGTCTTAGGGTTCCCCCACCTGCCAAATCTCATCCTAACCCCTGTAACCTCTAACCTATAACCACGGGATGTAAACAAAAAGTGACACAGTGGTAGAAGAACAAAAAAAAAAATTCAAACAGGCATTCGAAATCAGACGCTGAGAAAAACCAGAGACCTCAATGCAGATATAAGAGTGAGCCTTCCCAGCGCTGCACGTCTACTTGACGATGAATCCAGAGCAGCGCTGATAGTTTGACAGTTCGCCTTCTCATTTTTGTTCACAGCACTTGTATGCGAGGTCAGAAATGGCCTAATTAAGACAGCTTTGTTTTTAATATAGTTTTTTTTTTAAATGGTTTTAAATCTTAATAGTGATTAGAACAGAAAAATATATCATCATCATCATCAAGGTCCAGTGTGTCAGTTATTTTTTACATTCCAGCTATATTCTGTAAATAGAGCCCCTAAATCTATCAAGAGTTTCCATTAGTGTAAAATCACCTGAATATATGAATCCTTATGTTTTTGTTACCTGTTATCTACAGACACTGCAGGTCCACTTCCATGGAGCCCACCATGTTCCTACAGTAGCCCAGAACAGACAAATTTAACACTGGCTCTAGATCAGGACTCATTTGTGAGTTTCATGGCCACCGTAGTCTCTCCTTCATGCAGCAAGTCAAACTGAAAACTGTATTTCATTTTCATACACTACAAGGAAATATTTATAAAATGATGCACAAGACAAGTCCCTTTGCAATTTTACATTAAAAATAAAGCATTCATATTCACATTGAGCATTATTTGTGAGCGCTTCCATTGTCGACCATTCTCTGCCTGACAAGAAGTACCCTCTACTCCACAAAGAAAGAATTATAACCAGCTGGTTTTAGTAGATTTGCTGTCTACTACATTACTGTTTAAACTGTGTGCGTGCACCTGCAGAGCTCTTGTCTCTTCTCATTTAGCGTCCTCCTAAGTCGGCCCTGTCATGGCTGTCCACTCCTTGTGGCGCTGCAGGACAGCCTGTTTGTTAGCTCGCTGTCAGTCTGAGTTTTTCAAGTCTTGGGGAACATTCAACGCTGTCGGTGAGTTTGTGACTCAGAGAAACCATCGAGTGTTGAGTGTACCCTTCCACTTGAGCTCACATCGGTTTGGAAACACACCGCCATGTGTGCAAACATGCCATATACATGTAGAATGCATTGCATGTGATCCTCCACATCTCTACAGGATTAAATATATAGGAGGACATTTTGGCTTGCCAAACTCAGGTGTAACTAACAGCATTAACAATGGCACCAGTTCAAGGCTTGGCCTATTTGGCTCAGTTACTCTTTAATGTGAGCTCCACCCGTGCTTGTCCTGCTTTGAGAAAAGCTTATTAAACTGAGCTATAGATTCTATAATTCCAAACTGACCTACACAGCTCTGTTATCTTGTTTCAACAGGTCCACTTACTTAGCATTCCTTCCTCGTCTACGCCTTACTGGGAGAAACCCCCCGCATGGAATAGTCCTCTTACCAGTGCAGGTTTCCGGTTCACATTCATCGCTGTCGGTGGGTTGGTGACGCTGTCAACTCGCCGGTCGATGAATGCCAACCGTGTCCATGCATGGCCACGCTTCCTGAAGCGTTTCCTTGATGATCTGTATCAGCAGGTGGGTTGTCTGTGAAATAATGGTGCTTCTTTTTGATAGGAAATGTATCGTCACTGACATAAAGACATAAATAAAGACTTTAGAACAACATGTTGAAACTGTTGTGTGTGTTTTGTACCTGTACCTGTAAGGGAAATGTTTTTTGTGAGCCAGTTTAACATTACTATGTCAAAGCTACTGAAGAGGGTAGTGTAGAAATATGAGAGAATCAGACCAGTGCTCAGACAAGTGATGAAAAAAAATGTGAAAAACAGGCTGGAGAGGGAAAAAAAAGGAGTAAAGACTGACAGAAAATAAGTGATACAAGGAGACAAGTGTAGGAGGGAGAAGAAAAACAGAAAAACACATTAGAGGAACAAGAAGATTGGAAATGACATAAGACACCATGACTCCAAGCTGTGGACGTGTGTGTTTGTGAGTGTATTACCTCCAGGCTCTGAACGACTCTGAGTAGCATCTAAAGTTTAACAACAAAGACCCACAAGGTCACTGAGTTACAAAGGGGAGTCCAGGGAAAATAAAAAAAACACACACACAAAAAAAAAAAAACACACACACACACACACACAAAAAAAAAAAAACACTGCAATTGTTAAATAACATTTTTACTTTATGCCATTCTCATATTCATATCTCATAAGTGTTTAATAACTATACAAAACAAAAAAAAAAAAGGGTTGAATTTTTTTTTGTGGGGGGATAAAAAAAAAAAAAAATTTAAAAAAAAAAAATTTTTTTAAGACACTCAACTGACAAAATTAGCATTAGCTTGCTAATATATGACCTTTTTAGACCAATTAGCAAACATTATGTCAGTAATGTTAACCTAAATGACAGAATAACCGTCTAATGGTTTTAATAATGTCATTTAGTAAACACTCAGTAGTTATTAAGAACATCAGAAGGATTTAACGCACAAACTTTACGACATTTCTCTGGAAATTTGCAGCTTTTAAGGACAGAGATGTGACTCAAGTATTTTAAGACTCAATTTAACACCCAAAGCAATAATAATTGTAATAATATTATTGTAATAATGATATATAATGGCTGATTGAAATGATATAAATAAATAAAGCTTTTAAAAAGCATTTAGACCTTCACGTAAGGATGTAAAATCTTCAGAAAACTTGCACACTTTCCTTTAGGTGTCAGTGAACTGAATAGATAAATTAATTATTACACTAATTGAATAATTAATTGATTATAAATTAATCATTATTAAACTAAAATATCTATTAAATCTTGGCCACGGCTCTGGTTCTATGTCCATGTAGTACTATAATACACACGTCTGAAAGTGTAAAGCTTGCTCCTGACCCCTACAGGATGAAGTGATTATTGCACTGATTATTGCACATCATAATATAAAAGCATTGGATACATGAAGTGTAGTAATGGGGTTAAAAACGTCATGTTCTTCTTAAAGGTGACAGGATGAAAGGTCATGAGTATCAGTCCTTACCTTTAGTGTCCAGTATGCCCAAACATATGGTACAGCAGGCTGCAGGCTGCGCCTGGGATATAAAATGAATTGTTTTAATATATTATTCAGTTGATTGAAGCTTATCTCTGATTATTTCACAACTGCAACAATTTTCAGACACTCAAACGATATCTTTTCTCTTTATTGGCCTAGATACATTCTTTACCAAAACCTGATTGGCTCTTGCTCATGTCATGTGTCTCAAAACCAAAATGCTGATTTTTAAGACATATTCACAGTCATAAAGCAATAACATAATGGAGTCTTACTTCAGTCCACAGAAGACAGAAGCTGGTTGATTCATGACAGACCGAATTTAGACAAGTCCCTTATCCAACTACATTGCCCATTTATCAATTCTTTAAAGCTGCATCAATTATTTTATTCATTTATTTATTTGGGGGCAGCAGTACAAGCTGTTAAAACAGCTGTTGTAGCTAACATGTTAGCCAACAGTTTCCTATTTACACATCCAGGGAGCAATATTATCATTTCTTTGGAGTCGTGTTTCTGGCCATCATTCACTATTCTCTCTCCTTTCAGCTTTGTTTTGGTTTCCACCAACTCCGGAACAAAATATTTGGCACATTAACTTCTAAATTCTCCATTGTGTTCACAATGAAAGAGAAACCATAACAGTGAAGTTACAGTGCTGCGTAGATCTGGGGAGAAATTCAGAGTTGACTCTGTGTGGGTTCGTCTCTGTAATCAACCGCTTTGATATCATTTTTTTCACTGCAAATCAAATTGTACCAGTGTTACTACATCCCACCATAGATCTTCTGCTGTATATACCCTCAATTGTTCAATTATTTTTCCCCCATTCATCGGCCTTCCATTCATCAGGGTCCTCCCTCGCAGCGTAAGCTGGCACTCTCCACAGTCATTTGCTAAATGTCTAAGGAGGACAATACAATGAAGCTATTCTAATAGGACATCAGACAGATACACAGAGATGCAGGGAGAGGGAGATACACAATACCACATAATAGCTTTGGGGTCAGGTTTAGCCTTGAGTCACTTCCTGTAGGAGGCAGATGGTGGTTTAAATTTTGACCTTTGCCCCCCCAGGACTTCACTAGCCCGCAAAACCAGTTGGTTATCTGCAGGACATCTGACAGAGACAGACAGAGGAGATCTGTGACGGTGATGATGCTGTCAGGAGTGGAGAGAGTGGGAAAAGAGAGAGAGAAGATATCACAGCAAAGAAGGAGACAGGGAGAAACCCACAGTACACTCAATGAATCCTGCAGATCGCTGTCATGTCAAAACTTGTAGAAGTTGCCCTGGCTACCAACTGGGATGTCTGTTAGAGTTTTGGTACATCATTTATGTGCCAGAGTGGACTGCAGAAAGAGTAGAGTGAGGGATGGAGAGAGTTTGTTAGAGGGAAACAGGATGATACAGAACAGAGCTGTTCCACAACATCCTGAGCAGGAACAAAGCAAAGGAATAAACAGGCTCTAACGAACAGCTAATAACCATCAGGTAAGCTAGTTACTTAAGAACAGGCTTCTGGGTGATAAAACATTGTCATATTTCATGGCAAAACCGTTATTCATACAGCATTTAAGGGAATTTACACAGAATAAAGTAGGCTAGATGGGTTCTGGGTCTGCCCTGGGGTCTCCTCCTAGTTAGACTTGCCCGAAACACCTCCAAAGGAAGACGCTCAGGGGGGATCCTCATCCTGTACCTCAGCTGTCTCCCTTCAACGTGAAGGAGCAGCACCTCTACTCCAAGCTCCCCCCCGCATGTCTGAGCTCCTCATTCTATCTCTAAGGCTGAGCCAGGAAGCTCATTTTAGCCCGCTTGTATCTGCGGTCTCATTCTTTCAGTCACTACCCAACCACTTGGTTGGAACGTAGATGCACTGGAAAATCGAGATTTCCCCTCAACAGTCCGGTACAACGTCCGCAGATGCCGCACCAACCTGCCCGTCCATCTCACACTCCAGAGAACCATGGCCTCAGACCTGCAGGTACTGACTCTCATCCCAGCTGCTTCACATTTGGTTGCAAATCGCTCCAGTGAGTGCTGAAAGTCACGGTCTGATGAAGCCAACAGAGCCACATCATCTGCAAACAGCAGAAATCCAATCCCGAGGTTCCCAAATCGGACACCCTCCTCACCTCGGCTGCACCTCATTATTATTATTTGACTTTGTGCCGAGTATACGGACAGAACTCTCACTCTGGTTGTACAAGGACCGGATTGCTCGTACCAACGGCCCCTCCTGCAGTTCTCCCCACAGGAGCCCCCAGGGGACATGGTCGTAGGGCTATTCCAAACCACCATCATATTTAATGACAAAACCTTGTTTTTTGTACCCTGTGGTATTTTCATTTCTTATATTTATACAGTAGAATATGGAATAAAACAACAACCTTAAACATGAAACCAGTATTTAATGAATGCTCCTGTATTGTGCTCATATTAGCTTCAGTGGTGCATCATATTCCATCAATCCAATTCAATCAGTTTATTTAAAGTGCACATCACCCAGAGTCTGCACACTTTTACAAGATAAAATAGGAAGCATTACATAACCAGCATCAAGAGAACGTAAAGGATGTGATGAAGTGTACAGAATAATTCCCGGACTTACAGTTTTTGTGTCCAATTGAGCAGATTATTACTGACAACAAGCTTTTGAGTTAAATTTTGTTAACACTCAGTTCTGGTCAATTAACTGATATTTCAGACCATACATGTGCGCAGAATTGCTTTGAATGCGCTGTTACTTCTGAAACATAAAAAGTCTTTTAATGTAAGATTGATCATAGTGGAAATCATTATAAATGAAATGTGCAAAAACTGCTTTGTTGGTGCAGCATATTCAACTTACCAGACTAGCTGTTTCCTCAGATTTCAGTATTAGTGCTAAGCTAACGTGTTCTGACTCTGGTCCCGTTTACAGCACACAGACATGAGATTTTGATAACACTTTGATTTCCTCATCCAGGAAAGACAGAGAATATACTATTTCTCAAACTGTTGAACTATTCTTTTATAGAAATTATTGATAGAATTTGAAACTTTTATTTTACCGCTCAGTGATAGAATCAAAGAAGATAGCAGATAGCAGTGCAGTATGATGTTTTCTTTTTGAGCAACATTTCATTCAATGCTGAACAGACTTAATTCTTTAATGAACTTTTATTAGATTAAAGACATCTTTAAGACATGTGATTACTATTCTGAGCTCAGAAAATCAAAATCAAATGTATTACAATTTCATAAAATAAACAGGAACACAGTTGTAAGATGGAGGACCGTAAATAGCTCCAAATATCAGTTCTCAAACACTGACACTTATCTGTCCTGACAAGGAAACTAAAAATGAATGAATGGTCATGGCGTCGTCATACCATCGTCCTAATGCTTTGCTTGGTGCCAAACATCATGGCGAGTCAAATTAAAATGCCCAACATAGCAAATAAAAAAAAAAAGGAAAGTGAAGTGTCCCTTGAAAATAGTCAAAATCTATATTCGTCATTCCTTTTCTCTTCACCCAGCAGCTGCTTTACGATGACTGACAGGGCTGATAATAGCTCATGTTATGGGAATATCACTTATTCAAATTAAACATTTACAAGCCTCCTCTGTGGGCTATGAACTGAACCCTAGCTATAAAACAACAAAGGCATCTGGCAAAGGCAACACTCTCAGTGATTTACATTGTTTCCTGATGGACAGATAACCGTTACATGCCATGATGACACTCGCCACACATAAACACACTTGCAAGTTTAAGGAAAGACCAGCCACACTGTTGCAGCTGATAATAATGCAGGAGACTCTCTTCACTGTCACAATGTGGTGGACATAGACAGACCTCTAGTGTCTCATTTACGTTACTGCATCCAAATGTTCCAGGAACAAGAACTAGTCATGTATAATCATAAACATGGTTTCAATTTTACTGACAATTCTTTAATTAATGAACGAAACAAAAACAGTATTTAAGTAGAGGAAAAATAAAACAGCTAATGAAAGATATATTTTCTGGTAAATTTCTCAGTGCTTGTATCACGCAAATTCCATGAAGTTTAGAGGCCAGGCTTTGTTGACGACGTGTTGTAATACCTAGAAAAAAAAAAGAAGAGAAAGAAGAAAGGAAGGGGAATAAGAAGGAGATAATGAGGACAAATGTAGAGAAGAATAATCATAAGAAGAAAGAAAGAGGAGTAAGGAGAGGATTAAGGACAGCCGGGAGGAGAGGAGGAAGGAGAAGAAGAGGGATGATAATAAAGTTAAAGTTCATTCATTTATTCACTTTTGCTCATTGAATTTGAACATATTGTTCTCTCAATCCACCCTCTACCCACATACTGCCTCTACCTCTTGTGTCGGCGGAGAGCAGCCTTGTAAATCTCCCTCAGCAGAGTTTCCTTGTTGTTCTTCACGTTGGCTTTCACCGTCTCCAACACAAACTCAATCTTCTCCTGGCTGAATGGAAGCTGGAAGGTGTAGAACTCCTCCATCTTTTCTTTGACCTCCTTTGCGTCTGGACCAGAATAAAACCATTGGTGATCACGGACATATTTGAGTGTTTTGCATTGCTTGGGTGTCACAGACCTTTGCAGTTGCGTCTGTTGAAGAGCGGCATGTAAACAATCGTGGGCTCCTTCTCTTTTCCTTCGAACACATAGCAGTCCTTTGGCCAGTGTCTCTCCTCCAGGATTTTGTCGTCTATCTCTGGGAAAGGCTTCTTCACAGCGGCTGCATAGTCTCTGGCATTAGTCAGGGTCTGTGCAAACAGTTTTAGATTAATTTTATTTTACCTTTATTATTTATTTTGTATCTACAACACACACCAGTTCAACTCACCTTGAAGGCTTCATCAGATCCATAGTCCAGAGCAATAAGGAGGTCTGCATCTCTCTTTCCTCCAAGGAAGGGCGGGTAGGGCAGGTTCATCATCAAACCAGCGTCTATCAGCTGCAGGTGCTCCTTATGACTGATGCAAGACGGCACCACAGCACCTTCACAGCATCACAAATCCCAATATAGCAACTGCTTGATGTCTGGCAAATCACTGGACTGTAAATGTAATAAATGCACAGGTGACAATAACTTACTGGAATAATTGTAGAGGAAGTTTTCAGTTGTTCCCCATTCCCATTTCCAAATGAGTGGGAAGACTTTCTGGATCAATGAAGAGGCTGGGAAAACACAGTGGACACAAAAAAAGCAAGTTACTGTAGATGATGAAGAACTCAGAGCTGCATTATTGATCTTTGGACACTTGGGGGCAGCAAAACATGCTGTAAACATTGTGGAGACTCAAAAACAACTGCAAATGTTGCTCAGAAACTATACTGAATGTATACATGGGCAGATGTTTCCTAATAAGTTCACCATAACAACTCTGTAATGTTAGAATATGTCAGTGTTGTGTTCATAACTTGTCCTGCTGCCCCCAAACTTATAAAAATCGTGTCAGTGAAAGAATTATCTGGGAAAGAACACAGTGGGACAGATGTTAGAAAAAGCTATTGCATTGGTCAACAGGTTGCAAAAGGTAAGACTCTTGATCCAAGTCTGTAAAGGTGCCATGATCTGAAGCCACTGCTCAAGAATTTGTTTTTTTATTTTGTTCTGGGCTCTCTTTTCCAAATGATGCAGCGGTGTTAAAGTTCAGACTTTCTAGAAAATTCATTGCTAAGTGAATATAGTGATCAGCAAGAAAACCTTCAGATGACTTTCAGATTATCACCATCATTACTATCACTGCTGTCAATAGTACCTCTCAGTGTTTTCTGCAGGTTGTCCACTCCAGATAAAACAGCGGGATCCTCTGTGTTCTTTTTGATCAGCTCTGTTAGCTTCAAAAGACCGTTGTGCACGTGCATGTAACTGTCCAAGAAATCTGAGAAACCGTTGACCTGATGTGGAACTGAAATAGAAATATACATGCATAACATGAACCATCAACAGTATACTACCTAGCTGCAATTGTATAAACCAGGTACCTTTAGTCCGGAGAAACACCCCATCCAGTAAGTTGTTTTCGTCAGTAGCTGCTACACCCATCAGATCTGAGTGCACACACAGTCAGTTCTACTTCTGCACATTTAAACATGTTCAGTGATCTTGCCTATTTTGAGAAAAAATATGCTTTTTACCTTTCAGCCAGTCAGGTATAGAGTTCACCAGACTCCCTTCATCTGCCATGGCGCTGCCAACTATACCTGCATGACAAAACAAACACATAAAAGACAGACTGTAAAAATTCTAGTAACTTCTAGTAAAATATATGTCACCTATTAAGGGCAAACGTGGGAGTATTTGAAACAAAGGCCTGGTTAACACCGGCCTCCAGCTAGAGTTCCAACCCAGCCTTTTTGACTTGTGACACCTTTAAAGAATAGCTCAACATTTTTGGAAGTATGCAGTCAGTTAACTTAGATTAGAACATGTTTAGAAACTGGGGGGAAAGGGCTAGACTGGCTCTGTCCAAATGTAGCAAAATCCATCTACCAGCACCAGTGAAGCTCGCTGATTAACATATTATATCTCATTTGTTTTCTTATCTGTACAAAACAGCATGTTATGGCTTTGCAGGAAGTTATGTACATATCTTTTTTTTGGTTATGGTCGTCAGCACTGTGTCGACAAAACTCTAGGAGTTTGTGAACTTTAGCACTGCTGGTAGGTGGACTTTGTTACCTTTGGAAAGAGTGAGGCTGCCCCTTGTTTATAGTCTTCATGCTAAGCTAAGCTAATTGGCTGATTTACCTATTTATTAATATTGACTCTATGTTGTCAAAAACACCTCATCAGATTAGATTTAACTTTAAAGGGTTTTCTAGTCATTTAGCATTGTACTTCCACAAGGAAGGAGATTTAAAAAAAGGTTCACACTGATGCACAGAGGCTGAATTATCCACTTTTAGTATGTGTATGTGTGGGATCCCACACCTCCCATGATGCAACTTGACAGCATTTTCCATTGTTTCCCTGCTAAATTTTCACATTTTTTAAACCGCATGACTCCAGTTTGTAATGCAGGCCATTGCACATTTTATGACACCATCTGGGTTATTTTCTAAAAATAACACTAAAGAAAACATAGTTATGTATTTTATATGTCATTTCCGCCATAGTCTGTAAACAGAGCTCCCTAAATCTGACTAATCTTTAAACTGTTATCATGAGAAAACACCTAGCTCAAGAACAAGATATTTGATCACAAGAGAACAGGATAGAAAGTATTACTACAATCATGACCACATCTGACTTCCATATTGCCATGGCCTTGAGATAACTTCAAAATGTGTCCTTTCCTTACAGATTTCTTTGTTTTTAGGAGATTGTGTTTCTACTAGACAAAAGAGGCAGACACACCTTGCAGCTTGACCATGTCCATCTCTGGCCCTTTACCATCAGGCTCTGCTTCATGAATTCTGCTGCCGAGATGAGAGGTGTTAATGAAGAGACCCAGATCTGTGAAGCCAGCCTCGTGAGGAGTCATCTCAAACCATTTAGCTGTGCCAAAGACAGAGAGACAGAGACAATAAATCTAAATCTAATCTAAATGTGTGATGCTTTATCTCTTTGGAGTTTGAGTTGTGTATGTTTGTCTCATAGGTGTGCATGTTCAGAACCTTTTTCAGGGCCGTTCTGCAGGCAGTTTTTGTCCACTGCGTTGTAGATGGGATACGGATTGAAGGCGTTCGTGCCATCCTCAGAAAGACGCCGAAAGTCCAACTGCCAAGAAAGCATCAGGCCAGTGAACTGAGAACATTATAATGAAAACAGTAATATACAATGTGCACCCTAACCCCATTTATACAATTTTGAAAATCAACATGTGCCTTTTAACAGAAATTTAGCTCAAAAATAAAACCTTATTATTCTTAACTCATCCAAAGCAGTATTAATATTTTCATCAACCCCTTGTTTCTCAAACTCTTGCACACATTGTGGCATTGATCATAACTGTGACGTCCCATGACATTGTAACCTGCTTCGATTCTAACAACCTACAGTGACCTACAGTAAGTGCAGCACACACATTGCAAACCATTGCGTGATTTGATGTGCACCAGTGGACTCTCCCAGAATCCATTACAGACAGAAGAATTAGTCAGCAGCAATAATATTATATGATAGAATTATGTAGAATTATGTGAGCTGATGATACTTTATGACTTGTGATTTGGGAACCTCTGTCGTTGTGTAAGATGCTCGGAACTTCCCAGTGTCTTTGATTCTTCTTTGGGGTTCAGTTTATTAGGATGGCACAAGCTACTGGGTTAGCTTTACTCTGCATGTTTGAAACATACCTGTTTCATTACCCCAGCAGAGGTCAAGACCCCCCAGATATCAGTAAGAGAGAAGTGCTCATCCTTTGCCCTCTCGTCCAACCAGGTCAGAGCCTGTTCCAGCATAACACCAGGACCTGACAGCCTGGACACCGCTTTGTCCATGTTGGAGCTCCACTTTGGGTCGCTGTACAGTGTGGACATGGACCTGAAAGAGTGAGAGACAAAACACAGGCAACACAGATCGTTAGATGTTGAAAACTTTTTTTTGGCCTTTTCAAGCTTTATTGGATCTCAGTCAAAGTGCCGCAGGTCGATGTTGAAAACTTTTGATCTGATTAGTGCTACAAGCTTAGTGCAACATCAATTATTCATGACACAATTTGTGGCCCACACCGTCACCCCCTATTCGTCAATTTTGCAAAACATTTTGAGGAAATTAATAAAATTTATTTAAATTAATAACATTTCTTTGAAAATGTTTGTTTTGACCAACTGTCATTGATTTATGGGCCAAATTTACACCAGGCCTATGCACATGTTGGGACTGGTGGCATCTCCTATCAAGCAATTTCAAAATAGTTTTTAAAATGTGGTTCAGCATTCTTAAGAAACAAGTTTTGTAATGAATAGACAAAGAATTTCTGATTTATAGTCTGATTTGTGTGATCAATCTCTTTCATTACATTCATGGCGCCCCCTAGGGTCGATTTGAATGAAACTTTCAGACTATGTTTCAGGTACTTATTTAGACATATCCTGCAAGTTTTCTGATGATTGGACAAACGTTGGTTGACTCTGGTCTATTTATGTCCTGAGCTTTTGAAGTTAAATGGTCAATATCTTGAAAACTAAATAAAATATCAACAAGCTTCATGCAACTTAATATGTTTGGTCCAATAATGAGACACAGAAGATTTGGAAGCAATCAGACCTCCAGTTTAGGAATGTTGGGGGATTCATCATTGACAAGCACAGCCCACTGTTATGAGTTCATTCTATATAAATAAAACTGTATTGAATTCCCTTGGAGCAGTGACCTACATTTCCATTTAGTGCAGCTAGTAAAATCACATTTTCACACTTTTCATATGGTGCAAAGAAGGAGCTTAACCCGAATAAAGGCTTTACCAAAAAGACTTTATTAATAGAAGTAGACATGTCTGGATAATTGATAATGGATAATGTCACTTAAACAGTAGCTGCTGGTGAGTTTAAACTCAAATCAGTAACTTTCACACCTTTAACTATGAAGTCCAGTACTCCTTAATGAACCACCAAGATGCCTCATACAGAGACAGGTGGGTAAGCTGAATCATCAGATTTCAAATTCTCCATGCAAGTGTAGTGTGAATATAAATTGATTATGCGGGACTGTGTGTGCAAGTGTCTACCAGGCAGAGGCAGAAACTCCTCCCAGGTAGAGCAGAGTGTCCAGCAGACCTTCCTTTTCCATCTGATAGAGGGAACCCAGCAGACCCACGGCTGCTTTCTGACCCCCACCTGACCCCAAGACTGCGATGTGAGGAACTGACTCCTGGAAGGAAAGGGAGAGAAATGGGAGATGGTTGCAGGTAGAATCATTTCCAAAACATGAATTAATCTTTGTTTTACAGGCATTCATGTTGGATGAATTTTAATAATCATGGTAATCTATTACTTTTTCATCCAGCACCATCATCAGGTGGAAATGTCTTTTTTGCTGCTGCTGTTGTTGTTTGTGCTAATAACATTCAAGGTTCATTTACTTGTTATGGGAAGAATTAATTGATGTTAAAAAGCTACACAAAACAACATTCGTTCATTCAGTTCACTAAAAACTGCTGTAGTAATTCTAACCTGGATATATATCCTCAAAATATATGCAAAGTGTTAATATAGAAACCTCTGAGAAGAGGACAAAGAAAGAAAAAGAACATATTCAAGTGCAATGTTTCTTCAGTTATACCATTGTACACTCGATTCCCAGGCTGTTGAGTGACTTCAGTACGACTTGTTTCCTCTTGAGGACAAACTCCTGCTCCTCAGCAGACAATGACTGGGACTGATGCACACAAGAATTATACAAAATTAATTTAAATCTGAATGCTTAAAAGAAATTAAGGACAAAGAAGGACGATACATTAAAGTAAAGGGAAAACTAGAAATACAGAAGGTCAAGTTAATTAATGTATATGCTCCTCCAGAGAGTGTTAAACAATTGGATGGACAAAAGGTTAGACATGACAAGCATAAAAAGAAATAAGACTCATACAACTAAATTCATACACATGTCTTTGAAGGAACATGAATTGGTGGATGTATGGCGTGAACTGCAAACTACAGACACTACTCTATATATAACACACACTCTAGAATTGATTATAATTTTATGAACAGCTGGGATCTACACAAAGTAAAAGAATGAAAAAAGGCTAGGCTTTTGGCGAAGCGAATTAGGAAACAACAGGCGATTAACACGATACATCAGAGACCCTTGTGCAGGCCAACTAAGACCTAATGAATAGAATTAGAGAATAACAAAGAGAGAGATAACTATGAAAAACTATGCTCTCAACCACCCTCATCTAATAAAGAGGCAAAAAGACACTTCCTTGATTCTCTTGATTTACCATCTATTGGAGAAAAGCAAAACAATGCTCTCACAGCTCCTATAACTCCTGAAGAAGTATCTGAGGCCATATCCAGGCGCAAGGCAAATAAATGATTGCAATGGTACAGAACATTTAGAGAAGAACACCTCTCCTTACCTCATCCTTTAACTGTACCATTAAGGAGGGTACTAGCATGAGTATATAGTGGAACAAAAATCCAGGTAGTATCTGTATTATACCTAAAACTCAGTTTACATTAAGGCTAGATGGAGGCGAGGGAGTTGAGCATTGACATCAGCCCAGAGGAGTGCCTCAGTATGTGTGACACCGCTACTACAAATTCACGAATGTGGAGGGAATTCGGGTGGAAAAATTTGACCCGTTTCTTCATCACACCTAAGATAAAGAGCAAGCAAAGTCCTGGAAAGTTCTTGACCAATTCTAAACCATAAAATAACCCTTTAATGCTCGGACTATTTTGCCACTACATATTCATCTGGTCTGACTATGGATACCTGCAGCCATGACTGTTATTTAGTTTGTAGATGTTGTAACAGCATCTCATGCAACATACCTGTAAGTACCCACATGTTAAACACACAACTCCACTGTGGCTTCACCTTGAACAACGCTGCATTTACTGAATATAGATTCTGCACTGAAACATTTTCCGTCATTCTCTCACCTTGACAGTGAACGCTGACTCTCTTTCTAGGTTAGGTAGAGAAGTCGGCGTCCTCTCTTCCCTTGATATACCTTCGATCTGAGGAGTGACTGCTGACATGTTCTCCTTTTTGTCCACAGGTTGTCCCATAGGTCCTAACATCACACTACAAGCACAGAGCAGCCCAGCAACCCAACCGGCAATTCCACACAGCATGCTTGGAGGTACGGATTATTCTGGAGGTCTGTAAAAGGAAACAGGCTCACAGAGTTAATGATTTGAGCTCCCCTCCTTTTTATATCTTAGTATCAGACAATTTATGACTAATCAGAATAACACTGAAGTCAGACTGATACCTCAGAAGATCATACAGTAACAGAACAAACATTTGACACACATCTCCTCCGAGTGCAGCACGCACATCTAAATCTTCTTCATATCACTCTAACAGTGCAGTTATCTGCACAGAAAAGCACAACAACAAGATTGGAAACATCCCAGAGGTGGGACAGAAAATGTTGTTCCCACGGGCCAGTGGATAAGGTGCATATCATGCAATGTCCTCAGTTTTGGTTCCAGCTGGGGGCCTGCAGTGTGTTGCATGTCATACCCAGTCTCTCTCCTTGTTTCCTGTCCGCCTCTTTACTATCAGTATTGAATTAAGAACATACTAAAATTCAAGTTGATTTTGGCATTTTAACCATTAAAACTAAAGCAGAATGATCGTATCTTATATACTCAAAGTCACACTCTGTGCCAACACAGGCTTAATGTCTCCAGGGCAACTTGCCCATTCTGTTTCTGTTTCTGTGTATATTTGTTGTTTCTGCTGGCTGTCCTGCATGCATTGCCTGGCCTCCTACTGTCACCTCAGCCTCACATATCTCAGTATTACCCTTTCTATGTCCTTTTCCATTTCCTCTATCATGGTCTTTATAAGGTTGTGACATTGATCTACTTCCTCCTCTGTTTCCTTAATCACAGTCTGAATTAACGTGTGCTTTATGTCTGCTCTGGACTGATCAAGATTTAGCCAGTAAGATTCTCCTCCTGACCTCCCTCTAACTTTTTTCATTTTGTTCCGTAATCTGATATTTGTGGTGCTTTCGGTTCATTTACTTTTTTCCCAGTACCACAATATTTTGGAATTGGATCTTTTGATCAGTCACTTAAATCGCTTAAATGATTTCACTATTGACTTGTTAAAAACAGGTTAAAACAGCACCGTTACATATAGCTGGACAACTTTATAAACCTGAAATGATGCAAGATACAGCACAAGTCAAAAGTTTGGACATGCCTTCTTATTCAGTGTTTTTTCTTTATTTTGTTTATCATCAACATTGTAGATTAACACTGAAGACATCAGAACTATTCAATAACACATATGTATTTATGTGGTAAACAAAAAAAGTGTAAACAAAGCGCTTTTTTCTTTGTTGACAGCTCTGCACACTCTTCACATTCTCAGTTTCATCAGGTATTGAAGTTGTTCCTGTATGCTGAGCACTTGGTGGCCACTTTGCCTTCACTCTGCAGACTGACTCATCCCAAGCATATCATGCAAAGTCACCTATAATAATTATGGTCTTTGTCAGTCAGTCTTTTACCTTAGTCCAGGGGTGTCCAAACTTTTTTTTAAAGAGGGCCAGATTCGATAATGTTAAAATGCTCGGGGGGGCCAATACTAACATTTTAAAAAGGAAAAAATTACCAGTAAAAGTTCCATACAAATGCACTGTTCTGTAACAATTTTGTTTTCATTGTTACAATTTTTTTTTTTTATGACAATGTAACCAAATCTAAGCCAATCAGGTGTGAACAAATCTAAAAACCAGTTCTTCCTGTCTTTCACATCTGAAGTCAGATAACAGAATAAATTGTATGGAATACGTTAAACTTGCATGAAGTTGATACAAATCTTAACCTCATGTTCATTTTAAACATGACTTATTATGAGTAATGCAAAGTCTGTTAACATTTAAGTTTAAAACGTATCACTCTTGCTCTTCTCTTTAACAAAATCATTCAGAAAGTAATATTTTGTGTCACATCTACAGATATATAACACCAGCAGTTATGTCCTAAGAGGTTCAAATGTTTCATTATAAATAATATATATATTAAAAATGAAGCTTCGGGCTGCATGAAATCTGACTGCGGGCTGTGATTGGCCCCCGGGCCATACTTTGGACATCCCTGCCTTAGTCTATTGGTCAGATTTTATTTATTTTCTTTCTGTGTGAACTTTATCGACTTTAACTTCAAGTGTGTGTGTGTGTGTGTGTGTGTGTGTGTGTGTGTGTGTGTGTGTGTGTTTGTGTGTGTTTAAAGTTAAGGAGAGGATTTCTGGGCTGTTTGAGCACACTCAATCACTTCTTTAACACATAATGTATGTACAACTTCCCCTGATTACTTTGTGTTTGCGCTAGCGGCACTGGGCACAGTCCTATGCGGTGATCACCTCCGCTGACCACTTCTCACCGAGCTGTTCAGCCACAGAGGTGAGACGCATACATGCGTGATAAGCTGTCTATTTTAAGGTGTAATGTGTGTGTGTGTGTGTGCACAAGTGAGTAGGTGGTTTTGACCCGACAGTGATTAAAGTGAGTTCATATCTAAATATGATTTCTATAATTGCTTGTTTTTTCTCTGTGTGCTTCTTGCTTCAGGATCTGGGTTTCTCTTTAAAAAACTGAGATCACATACACCAGTAAGTGTAAAGTGACACACAACCTACATTCATCATAAGTCATAATCAAAATCACCTCTTTAAAATGGTCACGTTGCCTTCTCTTTCACTAGTTTCAAAGAACAGACGCTGCATTTCATCTCATGCTTGTGTGATTGTGTGTGTGTGTGTGTGTGTGTGTGTGTTTGAAGTTTAGGAGAGGATTTCTGGGCTGTTTGAGCACATTCAATCACTTCTTTTTGAGCTATCCCAAGTTACAGTTACAGTAAAGTTGTTTAACTCTTGTGTTATTGGTGGAGACAAGAAGACATTTTTTTCTTTTTTGACTTTTTAGGCTCCAAATCAAAGTCAAAGAAGTTACCATATACGGTCACTTGCCCACCTAGGGTAACACACGTGATACAGTGCAAAAATGTTAGGGTTAGGGTTAGAGTGGGATCCAATGAAGGCCATAGCAACGCTACCTGTGACGTAGCCTGACATTCGCTGATTGGCTGGAGAAAGTTGTGATTGGAAGTGCCCATGGAAGTGACCATATATGTTCCTTGCTAGATAAAGGGTTAACCTTTACCTGCCCCTGGGCTTGGGGCTTTGTACTTATTAAACTTAAGGACTTCCTTGCAGTTCTGACTTTTCATGCATTTCTGGGCGTTCTGCCAATACCCAATTTCTGGGAATGGTTTTGGTCTACTGGAGCAAAGAAATGTTGACATGCCCAGTTTAGATCAGGACAGAGCATGGCAGGTTCATATAAAGGCAGATAATCTAAAGTGATAAAATAGTTCCTCAACAGAACAAGGGCTAGAAGGTAAAGTTTTCTTCTAAGCTTGGAACATCCTTACCTTGGAAGTACACGTTGTGTGAGTGTTTAACTTGTGAGGCTGCAACCGTTGCTGTGGTTTCGTCAGCAGTAGAAGAGGATTCTTATGTTTGTGCTTGACAAAGTTCTTCGTAGTACCTGTCCTCACTCCCATGGTAGTGCAGAGTGGAGGTTAAACAGTCCTGGATAGTTCTAGTCCCCCTTTGGAGGGATGAGCACTGATGAAGGTGTCATGTATCATTGGCTGAGAAGAAGACGGGGCAGAAAATCTACTGGAGAATGAACTGCATATTGCTTTAACATCTGTTTCAGGGAGATAGGAATTCAAGTAGTTGTTACTTCTGATTCTCAGTGGAGGTTGAGGAACTGACTTCAGGACTTAGGGTCAGTTGGAATTTGGCACTAGACTTTTTAATCTGAACCTCAACAATTTCTCCTTGTGCGAAAAGAAATTTTACTCAGTTGAGTGCAGATCTTCTAACTAGTATATGGCTTTCTTAATAGCTGTATGAAATTCTTGCTCCACTAAGGGTAAGGAGATACACAGAAAGTGACTATAACAGAGAAAAACAACTTACAAAGCATGTTCGTATGAGGGAAACTAGTTAGCTACACATTATTGAATCGCATTGGCCAGTTAGCTGTTTTATGATCCAAGTTTACAGACATTCTTGTGAGCCACAAAGGATCATTTTGTAACTTCTCAGCAAGAGACTTTGAAGCCACACCACACTACACACTAACATTAGTCACACTACAATTGCTGGTGACTCAGTAGCTAAATTACAGAGAATTATCTCAAGTTTAGTTTACTTTGAAGGACACTGAAGGCTATCATTGTACGCACGATAACAATGTAGGTTTATACAAGGCATGTCCAAAGTCCAGCCCGGGGGCCAATCACGGCCCACAGTCAGATTTCATGCGGCCCGAAGCTTCATTTTTAGAATATATTATTTATGGCCTGCTAGGATTGTCAGATATTATATGGCTGCCAGATTTAAATTTTTTGGTTGACATAATGAAGCATTTGAATGCACTGAATTAGGGCTGTAGCTATTGAATATTGTGGTAATCGAGTATTCTATCGAATATTCCATCGATTAATCGAGTAATCGGATAAAATTATTATTCTTATTACTTTCGCTGTTTTCGGTCCCGGCGTCTGCCATTCTGTACATCAGGGGTACTCAAATACAAATCTTAAAGGGCCACAAAGATTTTTTTCAATGACTTAAAGGTCCATTTATTGAGGTCGGTCAGGCCACATGCGATATACTGTAATATTCAAAAGAAAATGTCCTTTTTATGTGACAAGAATCCTGCTTGCAGCTTGATATGACGATTTCAGTGCATTTATTTTTGTTGTTCTTACCTCTGAATTTTGAGGAAATGTCTGTTCAAATTTCCTATGCTTTGTCTCATAATGCCGTTTCAAATTGGAAATCTTCATCACAGCTATAGTCTCCTGGCATATTAAGCAAATGGGTCTTGCGCTGGTTGGAGGGAGAATGAATGCACATTTTTCAGTTCATTCTTCTTTGAATTGCCGATTTTCACTGTCCACCTTTCTTTTAGCAGAGAACTTGGAACACGCCATTTTCGTGTAATCTTTTCTTTTTTTTTTCGTGCAATCTAGGCTCCTACAGCTGGCAAAGTGTCAATATGCGAACCGCTCCACAAACGAAAGTGAAAGTTAAAAATTGCGCTCGCAGCGCAACCCAGTAACAGGCTGTCTGTGTATCGTTCATGTCCTTGCACTATTTGCACTATGATAATGCCCAGAACCTGTTTTAACCAGTGTGTAATCTATAGAGCCAGACCTTAGGAGGGTAGTGATACTCTCTCTAATAAATACTCATAAGTTGGTCATGTGTGTTTATTTCTTAAGTCTTTATTTTTATGACAAACTTGGTGTCAGAAGTAAGATAGTTCTGCTTACTGATCATCCTGGAAGAAAAGCATCCAGCCTCTACCTCGTGAAACTTTTGAGACGAGAGGACTGAACGTTCATCACCACTGTTATCTTAACAGTGTGACACTTTATCATTCCCAAGGGTGAGATTCTGTACTTAAATTGCTCAAACTGATGTAACAGTCTTTTCGTGCTTCCACATTTGGTGACAAGAGAATTTAGTTGAAACAGGGCTGAGTGATATTGTATGTTAAGTAACATACCAGATTTTAGAGATTGATTCTCTCTCTATTTAATATCACAGCTGTTTGACTGCTTTCACTAGAGGTTGTAGTGTAAACAACCTGGATTCATGGTGAAGACTTTGTCTAAGAGGGAATAAGTGTGCGCTAGTTAAGTGACATTTGTGGACGATGGGAAACAAAAAAAGTTAATTATATCCAGATGAAGCACACGAATACTGCTAAGGATTCATAAATCACCAATATTGTGTAAATTAAATGTTTGTTTTTGTTCATGAATTTATCTTTGCCAATAATATGTTTCATGACCCCAGAAAAAATGTATGTAATTATTGCTCTAATGTGTGCTTTGGTCAGGAGCTCCTTGTTTTTCAGCCTGGTTTGAATTGACATCTGGTAACCCTTACGGCAGCAGCTTGTGACTATGGACCCTTTTTTTTCACTTGAAGGTTGCTTCTGCGCCCCAACATGCAGACTGGAAATTTTTTTTTCAGCATCATTCATTTGCATGTTGCTTGCAATTTCAGGACCACTGGTAAAATCCATCATCAGACATCAGACAGCATGGAGGGGAATGCAGCTGCTCCTGAGGTGATCAACCATAACATTATGACCACTGACAGATAAAGTGAATAACATTAGAATTTGATGGCTATACTGACATTGACATGTGGAAGTAATGTACAGCAATAAAAATAATCACCAATAAATACTGAAAAACATGTTTTCAATAAATGAGAGCAAATATAATCTTAAAGCAATAACAGTTCATATTTTCAAAACAATAGTTTAAATCACTGTAGTAAAGAACCCACACAGACTTATAACCTAATTTAGCCCTTTTCAGCACACTGTTTTGGTTTTCTGGACAGCAAACTCATCTCTTATTTACCTTGTTGTTAGCCACAAAAGTCACTCTGTTTTCAGCAAACAACATCTGATAGACCGATTTTACAGTACAGATATTTTCTCCGGAGTTGGTGGAGACCAAAAAAGAGCTAAAAGCAGAGTAAAGATTGCATTTACATTTGTCTAATGGTAATGTTGGTTAATGTATTATTACCATAAGTGGACAGACAGACAACACTTCAAGTGCCGTTAGATTTTGATTTAAGTATTGTTGAAATCCTGGCTGGTGCACTGATGTGCATAACATTCAGCCCTCTTAATAAAAATAACGCAGAATGTACTGATCATGCATGCATATTAACCCTCACTGTCAAACTGTGTGTGTTGAAACTGTGCAGGTATTCTTGGTTCTGCATTGGCTAGTGGGAAAGTTATAAAAGAGTACATCCTTAACTGGCTGAAAGGTAATCTCAATCTGACATTTTAATACATACAAAATGATTTTTTTAGAAGCTGCAGTGATAAATGTCTTGTTGATGTGGAGAAGTAGTAAAACTTCATAGTAACATATTGTGTGTTTGTTAAGTCATTGTTAATGTATTGTTGTGGAAGAGAACAGACAGCATAATACTATCATCAGAACACAGATTTATTAAAGGAAAACCACACAGTTATCTTAGCTTATAAACTATACAGTACTATAAATTATAGTATATACTATAGTACGATAAACTAACTGTAAACACAATTTTGTATGTAACGTGAGTTTCACAACTTTTGTCAGTTTAGCATTACAAAATCTCACCAACTTGAAATCAAATGCTAAAAATATTTAAAGAATGTCACATTTTCAAAAAATAGAACACATTTCTAAATAAATTAAATATAATTTTAACCAACATTAAAACAAAGTGCCTGAAGTGCATAACTTCACAGCAGTCCACTAAAAAATAAAGTTTTGTTTTTTGTTTTTTACTTCGGAGGTTTCTTTCCCTTTTTTGGCAGAAACTGAGGTAGCTTTAGGCACTTTTTTTTTTCACGAAGACGTTCGGGATCTACTTATCTACTTCAGTGCGTGCGCTTTAGCTATGTCCCAATGCTTCGAAGGACACAGCCTTCGTGGCCTTCGAAGGCGACTCCTTCTGAGGGACCTTCGATGACCGCATCAACCGTTGTTAAATGAGACGGTCTAGCCTTCGAAGCATTTCCTGGTTGCGTCACCAGCTGCATCACCTGCCATCAGTTGTTACTTTGTAAAGTAGCCGTTGCCTGTCAGTTAGTCGTCAGTTGAGAAAACAAAGAAAACGAAGAAAAAAACAGACAGAAGAAAGAATAAGACAGAAGAAGAAAGAAGAACATGTTTCTGGACATTCATGAAAAATTTTTTATTTTATTTTTAATTGCTTTGCTGGTGGCGCAAAGGATCTTGGGATATGGGAGGCCGCGAACGGTAGTTGCGGTGCATCCTCCAAAAAGAGGGAAAAGAAGGACGCATTTGAAGGCTGCATTTGAAGGAGCCTTCGAATTGGGACAGCCTTCACGCGGCGTTGTGACATAATCGGCCTTCAAATGCGTGCTTCAAAGGATGCAGCCCCTGAATTGGGACATAGCTAAAGTTTACCTGCCGAGTACCTACAATATGGCGACTGCCGGATTGATGACGCGCTGATGACGCGCTGTGAAAACCCTCTATTGCAGATTTGCACCTGTTAGCTTTAGCATCATTGACAGTCCAAACAGTGTTAATGAGATGACATGATGACAGACTTCTGGTAATTATAATGAAATAACAAATAAAATAAGACCGGGGAAACTTTTTTTTAAGCTTGTTACCCTTACAGCTTTTAACCATAGGCACAGTAAGTGTAGTTACCAAAAAAATGTACTCACATCGATCATCCACATACAGGTAACTCTGACGTGGATGCTGTGTCAGTTGCTCCTGTCAATTACAAGTTCTTCTTCTTCTCGCTTGTCTTTTTTTGCAGGCTAGATACTACTTTGCCGCATTACTGCCTCTCAGGTTTAAGGTGGAACTGCAACTCAAAACAAGAGTGCTGTTTACATGTCTTATAACACATATAGTTTAAAGACCCCAGAATGAATGTATGTGATTGGATTTGATTGTTGAAGCAACTGGCTCATATGGTTGCTTTGGTTGGGAGCTCCTTGTTTTTCTGGTTTGAATTTGACATCTGTCTTGAGAAACCCTTCCATCTGCAGCTTGTGTGAATATTAGTTTTTCAGCAATATTAATTTACATTTTGCTTAAAATTTCAGGACCACTGGTAAAAGCTATCATCAGACATTATGGAGGGGAATGCAGCTGCTCCAGAGGTGAGAGATCCATGGCAAATGATTTAGATTGTACATTAGTCACATTTCGTAGCTGTAGCTGTGTTATAAGACATGAGTACATTAAAGCATTCTGGTCCTTGTTTTTAGTTGTATGTCTATTTTTATCTTCCTGTAAATTGTAAATGAAGTGAATAACCAGTGGGGGGATATAGGCAAACATTTTGTCCTCAAAGCTGATGTATTAGAAACTGAAAAAATGGGCAAGTGTGAGGATTTGAGCGACTGTGACAAAGGCCAAATTTCAATTCAATTCAATTTTATTTATATAGCGACATCATGGGTCAAGTTCGCCAGCAGTCTATAGCAGCATAACTAACGGATGATTAAGGAGTCACCTGAACAAGATGGATAGCCAAAGGCGCTGACTCCCATTCTACTTTGGTACTATAGGAACCACAAGGAACCCTGCATTCTGCATTGTTCTAGTGTGGTAATGAGCAATTAGCGCTTTAAGATATGATGCTGCCTGACCATGAAGAGCATTTTAGGTGAGGTATTCTAAATTCTATTATAGATTTTACAGGCAGCCTGTGCAAAGAAAGAAAAATGGGAAAAATATGATCTCTGATCCTGGTTCCTGTCAATACACGTGTATTCCGGATCAAATCTAGAATCCCAAGGGAATTATAAAAGCATTCTGACAATAAGGACTTGCAATAATCCAGTTTAGGAGTAATGTTGCAGAGAAAACTCCCCAAAACTTAATGAAATAACAACACCGAGACAGCTGCTTGCGAATCCGAACGTTACTTTACTTCACCTCTTCACATCCTTTTATAACCATTCTTACGTCACTGTTACATAGTCAAATCACCAGATGTGGACCCAACAATCCTGTTCTTTCTTATAATCAGGTAGTCAGTGTTCTGAGCGTCATGCGAACGTAGTACTGTCTGTGTGTTTCCCATGAGTATGTATGGTGTGTGTGTGTGTGTGCTCGACTCCCTGATCAAGGCAGACCTGAAAACAGACTGGCTGAATGTTATCTGGTGGCACAGGAACATTTAATACTTGCAGTATGTTTCCTAGCTGTGTCATCTGTGTGTCTGTATGTTTGTGTGTTTTGTGTGTCTATGTGTGTGCTTTTTATTATATTCCATGTAAAAGTATATATGTGTCACTCAGAACACTACAGTAACAAATGCATGGACTGTTTTTTTTTTTTTGAGACAGGATGCACCTAATTTTTGTGATGGTCAAAAAAGGCAGTCCTTGAAATTTGTTTTATGTGGCAGTGAAAGATAACACTAAGATTCTTTACAGTGGAGCTGGAGGCCAGGGCGATCCCATCTAGAGTAACTATATCTTTAGATATAAAGTAAGAGTTTTGACAGATTTATAAGAATTTTGGAGGTGTTTGAGGCCAATTACAAGAATTTATGTCCTTAAGGCATGCTTGAAGTTTAAGTACCTGATTTGTCTCATCCAGCTTGATAGATAAATATAATTGGGAATCATCGGCAAAATGATGATAGTAAATGGAGTGATTCCTAATAATCTCGACGATGAATGGAATTTGTCCAGGCACAGAAACTTGTGATATGATAAATAGGACTGAAACCGACTTGGTATCGAATCTAACAAAACAGGTACAGAGATGAGTCCTTTGTCTGATGCAACTAGAAGGTAATGTGTAACTTTCACTACTGTTGCTCTGTGCCATGATGCACTTTAAATCCTGACTGAAAATCCTCACATTAAAATGTTGTTATGGGGAAAGTCACATAACTGGTTGGCAACAGTTTTCTCAAGTATCTTAGAGAGAAAGAGAAGGGTGGATATCAGTCTTCAGTTGGCTAAAATGTCTGGATCAAGAGTGGGCTTTTTAAGAAGAGGTTTAATTTAAGCTACTTTGTAAAGGACTGCCTTACCTGAGGAACACATAGCACAATGGGAAGAAAGGGAGGAAGTGTGATTCTTTGGGCAATGTTCTACTGGTCCTGGCATTCATAGGGATGTCGCTTTGACACATAGCATTGTTGCAGACCACATACATCCTTTAATGGAAACAGTATTCCCTAGCCTTTTTCAGCAGGATAATGCTCCCCACTGAACAACTTACAGGACTTAAAGAATCTGCTGCTAACATCTTATTGCCAGATACCACAGCACACCTTCAGAGGTCTAGTGGAGTCCATGCCTCAATGGGTCAGGGCTGTTTTGGTGGCAAAATGAGGACCTACACAATATTAGGCAGGTGGTCATGGCTGATCGGTGTACACAATATGCATGACAGTGTAACACATATAAAAGTTTCAAACTTAGATGTTTGTATATCTGTTTATTTCACCATTTTATCTTATCTTTGTTGGGTACACCATTCTACTTAATTCTCTGTATTTTATTGACCTTAAAAAAATCAAGAATTGTTTTATTTTGATTTTCCAAGTAAAGCACATATAACTTAAAGGTGCTTTGTTGATAAAGTATAACTAAAGTGTTATTTCCTATTGAGTCTAATTCTGTTGGCTGTCCTTGATTTTTTTTATCTGGAAAACCATCCGTCAGTCCCAGTCTCTGTGCGAAGGTGAAAAGGAG